>OZ024740.1:367898909-367956409 GCA_964016885.1 Eledone cirrhosa
CTTATCTATACAGGGGGGTCTTTGAAAAGGGTATGTCTTGCTAATAAGTGTTTTTACGGAGGTAGCTGGTCTTTCTACCATCTTAATATTGAGTTTATGTTTATCTAGGGCATTTCTAAATCTGTAAGCTAATTCACCTCTAGGGGTTGTTTCGATGAATATTACACTCTGGTATTTATTGCTTTCATACCATGAATTTATTCTATTAGCCTTATTCCTTGTTCTTTCTATTCTATTCCAAAATTTGCTCCTGTACAAGGGGCAGGTCCCATTTGTGTCATTATTTACCATTTTTTCCCATTTGGTTCTGGCTCCTCTATACACTCTGATTTTATCTCTCTGATTGTAACCAGAGAACTGCATACGGTGGATGAAGTGTTGTATGTGTCTCTCTAGTTCTTCGGGGTTGCACATGCGGGACACGTTTCTCATCACCCGTACCAAATCCGCAATCAGTATGTTGATTTTGGTATGGTCCGAAACAGCTGAGTTTCGGTGGATCAGTATTTGGAAGTCATGGGTTTGGCATAATGGGAATGGAGGATTTGTTTTTTGTTATTAATGGTATCTAACCAGAGCTCTGTGTCTAGTACAGGTAATCGATGGGTGGGGTGTTTACTTGGGTAGTCTATAGTAACTCTAATACTCTGGTGGATGGAGTTAGCTATTTGCTGGATGCTCTCCATTGTGTTTTTCTTTAATTCCTGACTGTTCTGTTTATTATAATAAATTGAAGTGAAAGCATGTGGTGCTTGTGTTTCTTATTGGCAACATGGTCCTCCAAAAGTATAACAATATCGGTTTCAACACACGTTTTCAGATAAAGAATCTTGCTAAACAAATTCAGAAACTATATATATATATATATATATACACAATAGTAAAAGGACGAATTGGTATGCCTTCATTACGTTTATTAAGTAGTGACGCGTGTTTCGCTATTAATCGATATGTATCGATCTGGCCTGCCAAGTTAAAGGTATTTTCGTATTCGTTCTCTCATAATTTATACTGAACTAATTGGTGAAGTAGTTATATTGATCATATGTTGGGTATAAATCATATTTAGTTAATGGTATGCCTAATACATATTTACACTCGTCACCTCTTCCTTTCTGGGCGTTGTTGTTAATTTTAGACCTGCGTGTCTTCTGGCACTCTACCAATAATTTGATGGCCATGATGTTGTTTGGTATTTGATATCCTGTGTATTACTTTCAAACTGCCCGTGCATTTTTCTTTTCTCTTTATCTCTGTTGTAAAATTCTTCCTGACCAGTCATTTTATATGCAATTGTACCCATATTTTGGTAATGATTGCATATTGGAACAGCTCTTCGTTACTCTTTACCAAATATTTCCCTCCTTATACAATATTACATGTTGATGAGATTTCTACCACAATTCTTTCCTTCCCTGCACAATCTGTTTTTTTCGTTTAGAATGTAAAGCTCCGCACAAACTCGTAAGGTGGTGGCGTGGGTGCTGTTGTGGCTGTTAGGTTTGTCGTTTTCTTTGTTTTTTTATGAGTGACGATCTTCAAATTTACGTTTAGCATTCCTACTGCTTGATTTGACCGGATCAAGTTAATAAACATCACTCTATAAATAGATTGATGTCATCTCTTCCTTTTAGATCGCTAGGGCTGGTATAAAGTTTTGTCAAACTATTTTCACAGAAAGAGCAGGGGAGGTGAAACTATTTAAGGTCGAATAGTTTGCTCTTTTTCAACACCATCTTTGAAACCTTGGAAGTATATACTGATATAATCATACTTTTCTGCCTCCAACGTAGTCGGCGTATTTCATTATGAAGCTTTCTTAATAATAAGATTATTTTTCTGCTATCCGCCGTGGAAATGTTTTTAACTTTTTGTTCATTTGACTTCCCCATTAACGTTTCATGTAAATTGGCCTTCGTTAATTTTCGTTTATATTTATTTTCTTATGAGTAACTAATTGGATACATTTCCATTGCTATAATTATGTTTGCATTAATTTAGATGTATTCTTGTTTTGCAACTTGTTTTCGAGTGGTGATTTTTGTTGCATTCACTGCCTTTGTCTAATATTTGTTTCTACTTTAGGCACAAGGCCAGATAATTACCCAGTGTAATACTGGTACTTTATTTTATCGACCCCGTAAGGATGAAAGGCAAAGTTAACCCCGGCGGGATTTGAACTCAGAATAGCAAGGGCCGTAACTCTATGCGTCAAAGCATAGCGTCCGACTCTTGCAGATATTTACGTTTTGGTTTGCGAATCAGGTTTGAAAACAGCATATGAAGTAAAGAGGTAAAGTTAATTGGATGAGCCAAAGTGGATCCATGGCCTTAACGTTATCGTCATACAGAAGTAGAAAATCTAATGTTGACAACACCTAAGCAGTAAAGGTATTTTCGTATCCATCCTTTCATAATTAATCCGTGAAGTAATTATATTGATCATCAGTTGGGTATAATGCATTTTACCTTTGTTATATAATATTACAAGATACTAGATATCACTAACTGTGTTCACGTTTTCTCATCCGGAACTCTATTAAAGTTAGACGCTAGAGATGAAATATATTGTATATTCGGACATTAATATTCAGGTATGTAATATAACCTGGGCCAAGATGATATTACACACTGGATATTAATTACACTTAGGGCAATTACCATCATATTCAAAAAGCAGAAAGTAAATAAATCCAGTAAATGTCGAGAGTGGGAAGTGAATTTGTTTCGTCTGAAAACACCTAAGGTTTTGATTAAGAAAGGAATATGTTATTGCTCAGTTTTCTTTTTATTGTAAAATCCATTTAATTAATGACCATCAAGGTTAATAATCATTAAATATTGGTTTACAAGCAGCCAACAATTTGTTTCAAAAATATGATCATTTCCTTAAATCCTTGTTTTGCAGAACGCCGAAACATTATACTGGCATGATGATAAACATTGGGAGAAGAGTCGCATAATAGCAGCCAGTTCATAAATGGCACTTATTGTATTGATTGCAAACTGATGAAATTGGTGGGCTACTTGATGCAGAAAGTGAAGGAGAAAACAATTATATATATATATATATATATATATATATATATATATATATCTTCCTATATATATATATATATATATATATATAGGAAGAAAAAGACGATTATTAGGAAGAAAAATTTTTTTTTTTCCATTTTCATTGTTTTCTCTTTTTTTCTGGGCTAGATAATGTTTAAAGCAAAATATTTTACTTTCTGTGAGGTCTTAAGTTATTAGTTAATTTATTTATTAATTAACAATGGCATCTATTTATTTATTTATTTATATATTTAATAATCGTCTATTACCGGTTTCAGCATTTTATGTATTATCAAAGGGGGGGAATTTGTATTGGTATAAAATGGTGGAGAGAAAATAATGTGATGTTGAAAATGGTAAGGAAATGAGAAAGAATAATGTTATTTACAAAAGAAAAAAGAAAAAAAGAAAAAAAGAAAAAAAAAAGGGGGGGGGGGAGTTAAGCAGTTAAAAAAGCGTTATTATGGCAAGAGCGCTTGGTTGGTTCATAATAGAAGCCCCCATTATGGACCAACCGAGCGCTCTTGCCATAATAACACATTTTGAACTGCTTACCTTCAAGAACTATGCCTGTAAATAATATTATTCTTTCTTTCCTATTACCTTATCATGTTCCACATCATCCCCCTCCCTTTTTTTTCTTTTTTCTTTTTACTTCAAAATCCTCGTTTGTAAATAATATTATTCTTTCTTTCCCATTTCCTTAACATGTTCAACATCACATTATTTTCTCTCCAACATTTTATACCAATACAAATTCCCACCTTTGATAATGCATAACATACTGAAACCGGTAATAGACAATTATTAAATATATAAATAAATAAATAAATAAATAAATGCTATTGTTAATTAATGAATACATTAACTAACACTTTAACACTTCACACAAAGTAAAATATTTTGTTTTAAACATTTTCTAATCCAGAAAAAAGAGACAAATTAAAGGAACAGAAATATTTTTCTTCCTAATAATCGTCTTTTTCTCCCTATTTACATATATATATATATTCCAACTCTTGTGCTCCTTCTTCTCATTTTATACTTATATATATATATATAAATTAACATGGCTTTAAAAATGAGGCCTGTTTGCATAATTGCAAACGAATTGATGTTACAATTATTAATATTCGAAAAACTCAAATAACATTTACATATATATATATATATATATATATATATATATGTATATATATATATCAGATAGGGTGTGGTAAAATACCAGGTGGACTATAATGCAGCAGAGTACTCGATACTTGGGGTAGTAGAGTGGATAATATGAAAAGATTCAGGACCCCGACGGACGAGCACATATATATATATATATATATAGAAAGAGCGTGAAAGAGTGGGGGGGGGCGCTTAGCTCCATAACAAATTACCAAATATAATTGAGAACACGTAATTCACACGGAGGATTCTTTATATCGTGTATGGTTATAGCAAAAACGGAGCTGGCTGGATAAGGTAAAGGACATGACAGTAGTTGAGGCTGTGACAAGGAAGGTAACCCGAGTATGGCTGTTGTAGGTAGAACAACTTTTAAAGAACGATCACATGTGCTATTTCAGCCTGTCTTGCATGTCTTTCAGCGATTAAATAAACGTGTTGAGCCAAGCATTGTTACATAACTTCTGCAAGATATTTACTCTTTCATCGATGCACAACACACAGGAATCGTTACATATACGTCTCAGTTTTGTGAGAATTTCACATTGGATGGATGTTCCGGCCGCATCATTGAGTGACCGTGTGTGACATCCCGGCTTCACTATAGACATACACGAGTTGAAAATTACGTCAGGTGAAACAAATGTTCTCAAATATGATTTGTTAATTTTTTGCAGAAGTAACTCCTTACCGAAAATCGTACTTTGCAGTCAGTGCCCTACCAACTTCGGATATAGCCTCCCAGTTTTTCAATACTATATATATATATATATATTTATACACGCACACATATAATATATACATATATATATATATATATATATATGTAGTACTCAATACTTAGGGTAGTAGAGTGGGTAATAGGAAAATGTATGACCCGACGGCAGAGCTCAAGTCGTTTCGACGCCTATGTCTAGAAATAGCCGTCGAAACGGCTCGAGCTCTGCCGTCGGTGTCATACCTTTTCCTATATATATGTATATATATATATATATATAAGGGATATATATATATAAGGTATATATATATATATATATATATATATATATATATATATATATATATATATATATATAAGTTTTAATAGGACTAGAACTGTTTCATTCATTAGAAATCATCTGATGATTTCTAATGAATGAAACAGTTCTAGTCCTGTAGAATCTCATCTATATTAAAACTGTTATACTCTGCTATGTATTGAGTACCTTACTTACTGTGGTTACCTCCGATTCAACCCGGAATAACGTATATATATATATATATATATATATATATATAACAGAGGAGTTTTGGTCAGGAACCAGATGGACCATAACACACCAGAGTACTCAATACTAAAGGTAGTGGGGGGGGGGGGGGGGTAATAGGAGAAAGTATGACCCCCGACAGCAGAGCTCAAGCCGTTTCGACGGCTATTTCTGGACTAAAGTAAGAGCTCTTTAGACTAAAGTAAGAATTTTTTAGACGAAAAAAACTCTTGCTTTAGTCCAGAAATAGCCGGCGAAACGGTTTGAGCTCTGCCGTCTTGGTCATACTTTCTCCTATATATATATATATATATATATATATATGCTATTCCTCCTCTCTCACTTCCTCCCGTATGACCTGCGTGAAATATTCTTTCCTCTCTCACTTTTCTCGTGGCTCGGACGCGTCTGTTTCTTCTCGTCATTTGATTTGTCGGACTTAAGCCCACAAGATTCATTGACTTGTCTCTCTTTTTCTCTCTTTACGTTGTATTACTACCATGTTGCGTGTTTCCTTTCCTCTGTCCCGATAACTTAATTTAGTTATCGCTCGCACTGATTTTAGGTATCTAGTCTTTAATGCGAAGAAATACCAATGATTATCAGCAGGCTACTGATGACGGACATTCTTGTTTCTCGGTCTATTTTTATTCATATGTACGCAGCCCGCCATTTTTCATTCACACACACACACATATATATATATATATATATATATAACGATGGAGGTGTGGTAAGGAACCAGCTGAACCATAACGCACCAGAGTACTCAATACTTAGGGTACTAGAGTGGGTAATTGGAAAATGTTTGACCCCGACGGCAGAGCTCAAGCCGTTTCGACGGCTATTTCAGTATATATATATATATATAAACATTCATACATACATGTATATGTGTGTGTATGTGTATTGATTAAATAAGTTGTGTTTCTTTACTCACTTGTTCGTTATAATTGCAGAGTTAGAATACGAAACTCTGACGAACTAAGCGTAATATGACGATAATATGGTATCGATCTAAAATTTCATATCAGACTGAACTTCTCAAGAAATACATTTCTCGACTTCAGAAAGATCAGTGACTTTTTAGATTATGATCAGTTTGAAATGAGATTTAATGTACGGAATAAAATTGAAGGAAAATATGCCATATGTTGGCAAAATGGATGTTTATTTAGCAAATTATAAGATGTTGTATCATTAATTTATTTTCTCTGAGGTGGCCATATATAATGTCTGATTTTCTTTTGGATTTCTTTATCGAAAAGTCTAACAAATCCTCCACTTCTTACAATAAAAGATGCTGGCTAATGATGATAGTTTTTTATATTCACTTGATCTAGTTCTTTTAACCAGCCCGATTATTTTTCCTTCGGCAATTCATATATTCAATGTCATCGTGATACATATTCACATTGCACGATTTAATAGTCCACCAACTTTGCCACTTATTGGATACTTCTGAATTATCTTTCCAATACATTTTATTACAGTCATTCACGATTATGAACTCTGTAACCGTTCGATCATATTTCTTTCATCCATTTCTTCAAATTTTCTTCTGTATTCTGTTTATTCTGCATATCTCTATTTCAATTAAGGAGGCACGGCGTTAACTGAAAATTCTTCACAAGAATATATTTCCAATTACACTTGCTACCGCTTATTAAACATAATGTTATATTCTAAATTATAGATGCATTTTTACTTTCTTACGTATGTTACATCTATATTAAATCATTTCTTAAGGAATTACGAATTACGAATGTCTAATGTAAGAAAGCTTAAATATTCTTTTGCCTGTATATTTACAAACTACTTCAAATATTCTATTTCGTTTTCTCTCTTTGATAGTGGTGTTGCAATTCTGATTTATTCAGTCTCATTTGATTTGTCTGTGACCATGTTTCTCTGTTAAAACCTTTCTTGTAGGGACAACGCAGTAGCTATTCCTGTCATCATTTGAGCATTGTATTATTAGTTTTGGTTCTTAGCATTTTCAGAATTTCGCTGTTTGCTTTGCTTGTATCCAAATATCTCATTTTCACTTCAATACCGGCTTTGTATTTGCTTTGCTTGAGGAGAAAAATATATTTAACAAAAACATGTTGTTTGTGCATTCTAGCTATCTTTTTCTTTTCATTGATATTTACTAGGCATTTCCTTTGCCTAGAATCATTATTTTATAAGATGTTTTTGTTGCATCATCATTTATTCTTTGTAAATATAAGTTCCACTCAGCGTTATAGCGCGTATCCCTAAGGTTGATGTTATTTTTCTTCTTATCTTGTCATGTTAATTCGTTTAGGGCCCAGTTGAGAATTTCTTGTATATATCATATAACTGATGCACAGAGAGTATTAACGGCTATTACCTTGCTTTTTTTGTATTAAGCTTAATTTTAGATATCTCTGTAGTATTCATTTTTAAGATATTTCTTCATTTATATTGTTTTTTCTCTTCTTTTACACCCACACCTTTGTAAGTCAGTGTTCCGTTTAATTCTCTCATCTCTCATTATTGAATATGATTTAAGGGCGGTGGATTGGCAGTATCGGTAGAGGGTCGGACGCCATGCTTTCCAGCATAGTTACGTCCCTTTACGATCTGAGTTCAAATCCCGCCGAGGTTGACTTTGCCTTTCATCCTTACGGGGTCGATAAAATAAAGTACCAGTAATGCACTGGGTAATTTGCTGGCCTTGTGCCAAAAGTAGAAACAATTATTGAATATGATTTAAGTCTTCGTAACATTCTTCTCTTCAAAGTTGCTTGGCAATTTCTTATTACGAAACGCATAGTAATTCCTATTGCAATTTCTTATGCGTGTGTTACTAGTTTTCTAGCTGTTTATCACCACACCGCATAATCTGAGACTTTCTATGTAGGTGAGTCCCCCATAATGTAGTTATGTAAGCAGCCTGTCCTGTTTTGAATGCTGGTAAACACTTTTACCACTGATCATAATAAGCTGAAAGAAGAAGGAGTCTCATTGAGATAATACTCGATTCTTACAGGTGGATTTAATTTTTATAACTCTCTTGCGTGTTCAAAACGAATTGTTAGTCATTTCCGCAATTGAGATACTTATTTGAGTTACATTACTCATACATATAGTTTTTCAGGTTCGATGTGTGTAGCAGACCGTCAAAATCTCTCTGGTTGTAGATACGCTACCTTTTCAGTTGTAACTTCCTATCCAAAGGTCTCTTCTGCTCTTCTAGAAATATATTATGCGGTTCAAAATGATCATTTATCACTGAATTATTATCACTGATAAAACTTTAAAAGCTATAAGAAAGAAAGTTATAGTGTTGCATGTTTTAGGATGTGTTGCTTCTTTAGCTTTGATGACAAGTGGATGCAATGGTATGCCATTTGCTAACGAGGGAATCCTTATCCTTTACTAGTGCCTTTGATTACCTCCTACCATCTTGGCCTCTCTGTATATGGATAATGGTTGTACCATTTTACCTCCATTTTCAAACCATAAAGCCTGCACAATACCCATGGTAAGTATTGCCTCACTCTATTATGCCTCCATTTATAGTCCTAGGGATATAATGCTTTGCAGGCTGAAACCAGGTAATTAATAGTGTCAACATGCATATCATAGAATCGACAACTTGGGGCAATTCCGTTTCTGACCTATTTGGCTTGAAAGCCACTGATGCATGAGTGTTTTATCTACTTCAGGTGTTTTGATACGGAGAACATATTGCCCATGCAGTAGAATTTGCTCCTAGTAAGTGCACAGTCTCTGTTGGCCAACAATTTTATATCGTTTGCGGCTTTAATTTCAGTTTCGCCATTATTTTCAAAATACATATATTCTTAATACTCCCGCAAATTTCCAACTTTCCACATGCCCGTTTGGGTGATATATTTTATTACAGGTCAAAATACCCCTGATTTCGTTGTCCATTCACATAATTTCATTAACGTTCCAATTTAGGATATTGAAACTGTAGGTGGCAACTGTGATTTCTTTTCTGGCAGCTATTTATTTCTCGTGTTAAGCTCAATTTTCAAGGCAGCTCTTCGGTAGCATTCCTTCCTTCTCTCCTTCATCCTGGCGTGCTGAATGTTTCCCAAGATATATGTTGAGTCGACTTGTTCTAGTTCCCTAATTACTGTATTCACATCGATTTCCTTTGAGCTTCTCTTGAGTTCCCTGCTCATGGACAGTTTAGCCTCATTTGCATACCGAGCTGTAGGCCGGCTCGGCCTGATCAATATTATTCGATACACAAAAAACACATACTTCTATGTATATATATATATATATATATATATAAAGATATGTTGGAGATGTGTCTATATACTAAGAATTGATAATGACTATTCAGCACAATAAAGAATGGTCAACGGTCTTAGTTTCCTTGTTGTGTAGTTTACTCTTGGTGTTATCATCACGTTTCAATATATAATTTGTTCACTTGTTTTGGCTAGGCACGAGTCCTATGAAACTATAACCACACATTATATTCTGCCTTTAGCTGGATTGTATTTATTCTTGTTTGTCGAGTTGTTTGGGATTTTAACCCCGTATGTATTCACTAACATGATATTGTTAGTATTATTATCATTATTGTTATATGAAATATGTACGTCGCAACACTGAGGGCGATAATGATACTTAGGAGCGAAAATTGAGTAATGTACTCTGGGAGATAGTTCCCTGCCAGGGATTGTGGGATGGATTCCATGTAGGAGTCTGCTACTCGAGATTTTGATTTGGATTATGGAATTCTATTTTGCAAGCGCACATAGTTTTCATTTTTTGTTTGTTATGGGAAAATGTTAAAATATAATTTCATCAAATCATATTTCCAATAGGAAGGCAATTTTTATTATTTTCGAAACAGGTTTAAAAATGTAAAAAAAACAACAAATGTTTCTCAATATGTATAAATATAGTAAAGTCAGTTTTATAACTTCAGGGCAGACTGTAGTTTGGGTTATACGTATTTTAAATATTTCAATACCCCTACATATCATTCCAGCGTGTTTCCCAAATATAGATGTGAAATATTTCATTGAAAGCGAGACTAAACGCAGTAAATTTATCCATCATTCATATATACAATATAAAATCAATTCATGCGTGAGGTATAATTTTGGATATTGAAAGGTATTCTGTGTAGATTCCTGTAAATTGTGTAAATGCTTAATTAACTAACAACAATTAATTTAAGAAAGTCTAACCCCATTAATTCGTTCTATTTACAGCTTTTAAATATTAGAAAATTGTTTATGTCATCTTAGATTCTTGAACCATATGTTATATACTTCAGAATTATATTAACGACAGATATGTACCTCTTTGAATTATTGGATATTATATAACGAGAATAATGGGAATGTCAATTGAAATGTGTTGTGTTTATCATGACATTTTTACATACACATGACTGCTGCCATAACACATCTTCATTATAGTATTATATATATATTAATACCTGAAAAATAATCATTAAAAAATATATGTTAATTTATGAATTAAATATAGACATAGCTCTCGAGCAATTTATTAATTGCCATGGAGTATATTTCAAACCTGGCATATCTCCACTGATAATGCTTCTTTCTTCTTCTTCTTTAGTTTGGTCTATTGCCAGGGAATCCGTTGATTCGTCATCGGCCACAGGACCATCTAAGAATGCAATGTGGGCATATTTGTGGACTAGAGGATGCTCCTCTTCAGCTGGTCGAATAATAGGAACCCTGCGGATTAAAGAAAATATTAATCTTAATTTTAAAATATATTACCTCAAAAAAGGAGAAGAATGTCACAGATTACATATAAATACCCCCTCCCCCCAAAAACCCCACTGAAAAACGTATAATGAAATCTACAAAGAAACATGCACTGAACCCTTTGGAAAAAATGGTGATACTGAACAGAAATAATATATTCCTGTAAATTATCAAAGCTAATAGAATATAATGAAACGACTAAATCTAGCTACGTTAATGTCCCAGAGAGTGGATAGAAAAATGCATGTCAATTATAACATTGCCAACAAAGAGTTGGACAGAGGTCTAAGGAAGGAGAAAGATACTTAGAATGAGAAAATTGCAGACGAGATAGGGAAAGCAACGGTCTTAACTAGACAACGCGATCTCATCTAATAAGAAACCACCAAAGAATTAAATATCCTGCAAATTTGAATGAACATATCCTTGTTCTTTTAAACTTCTCTTGGTCTGCACATGTCCATCACACACGTGTAGCAGATAGCCATCCGCCACCGCAGCAATTGTGAACGTTGTACTAACTATAAAATGAGATATTTTAAAATAATTATATTTTTGAAAAACAACACATCCTAACGCTTGGGTATAGGCCTGACGTGACATTAGACCATATGTTGAATATACGCTTTTCTAATATCGCATAATCTTCAGGTAGAATATAAGGAGATAGAAGGGAAATCAGATTGATCGTTAACGTTGAAAAATCAAAAATTTTGAAAATTCAAATCGGCGGCTTAGTTTATTTTATGGTAAAAAATCAAATCAAATAATGAACTGAAGGAAACGCATCACATATCTAGGAAGCATAACATAAGTAACACTATCTGCACAGGGCGATGACAATGCAAAATATGGAAAGCCGTGTGAAGTTTCCAAAATTCTGACGCCTGTCTGGAAGCAAAGTGTCCGTTCAGATATATTAAACTAAAGAATTTCGATGATTCTCGGATGAGTTTCAAAATCAACAACGTAGGATTTGTACTCATAATTACATAATAAACAGTGTACTAAAAAGATAATTTATTAAGAGCACAATTATTATAGGTGAACAAAATTAGTTAATCGAAACATTACGCCTTACTAGTGGAAATAAAGATCGAATAAAATTGAATTGAAATGAAATACAATGTCGAACTGAAATGGCATATCGTCCTCTGTGGAATTTGTTACATACGGATAGGATTGAGTTTGAATTCCTTTATCGTGCATGAATTACAAGTCCGAAAAACGGTAGGAGGATAGTCAAATCATATTTCTATTATAAATTAACATATGGAATTTTGATATGAAATACTCAGTACATTCTTGCGTTGTGGACTAATGAAAATGCAAGTAGTGTATCATGTTAAATAGAGGCAGTATCATACTAAAATATGGCTTCAATGATTGCAGAATTTATCTCAGAGCAGGAAAAAGGAAATTCATTTCAGAGCAGGAAAAAAGGAAATTTACAATATTTCAAATGTACATAAATGTAAAAAGAAACATATGTAAACACAATGCTTCACAATTTTCTTTACGTATGTATATATATTCTCACTTACTCGGCTGGCTCTATAGAGCTTTTTAAGCTGTGTTTCGACGTTGATTCTGATGTTGTAGAAAATACTGCCGCGTACATATCATCATAGTGCTCATTTTGGACGAATTCTTCTCTCATTGGCGTTAATTTATTAAAAGAAGGTTTTTTACTGAAAAATATTAAAGAAAAACACGAATTTAGACATCACAACACGGATATTATGGGAATGTGGTTAGAATGTCTCAGAAAAGAATCGGTGGACAGAATTTACTGGCAAAACCAACGTAGGTATGAGAGCTACGGCTAGACAGCGAGCAGGAGGAAACGGTTGCTTCTGGCTGGAAGTAGTGTTTGTAGACTCTTCCCCACGACACTCTAAAGAATAAGTGGGCAAACAAGAAGATATATATATATATATATATATATATATATATATAGCAGAAGTACCCGGCGTTGCCCGGGTGTAAGTCGATCTTTGCTCTGTTGTTAAAATGTGTGAAAGTTACTTCCCACGCATCACAGGTGCAGAAATCGTCGAACCTCAAGCAAATAAGCAGAGGTTAGTAGACGCAGGTGTGTAATTGAGCATAAATAATGGATCAATTGTAGGTTCACAGTGTATCGTTGAAATTCTTCTTTGCACGACTGACGAAAATCAAATTCGCTTGAAATTGAATTTTCAGTTGATTTTTAAAGCAGGGTGAAAAAGTCGATTTTTTCCCAGTTTTTTTTTTTTGCAATTTTCGCGCGCACATCTACAGGATAAGAAATAAAAGGGACTTTATCTGAACCGGGGCATAATGGTGAGTCTTTTGCGACAGTTTTCAAGAAAATCGGACGTAAAAGTTTTCCCATGTGCAACTTTGCTTTGTTTTTTGCGCAATGTCAAACCCCCGCTTCAGTTTTATTGATTTTTTACATGAATGCGTGACCTCTGAAGTAGATATGAGTAGCTAAAACTCTGTCCCGGTAAATTTGCTATAGGTGAAAAAATGAAAAAAAGTTGATCAAAATTGTGTCTAGGGTTATTGCCCTTTGCAACAGCCTCAACGTGTCTTCAAGTATAGATTATTAATTTGTTGTGGGACTAAATCGACTTTCGTCAAATCCGACCGGGGAAACAATGTTTCCATTTGTCTTTCTAGCTGGTGTACCCGGTTACACTCGGGGTTATAAGGCGCTGGATTTAAAAGGGTATGCGCTAAATTCCAGCAGGATGCTTTAACCGAAATAAATGAAGAACAAACGTTTCTTTTTGTGCTCCAATCTCTGTGATATTGGTATTTTGAAAAAATAGTCCACAAACATCCATGGAGCATGTGTAACGCTTATATCAGGTTATGAGAAAAAGGGTTTTCGATTCTCCATTCATAAGGTACCAAAAAATTGCACGCAAATAAACCGGGATTTTAAGGCACTGCCCAATTCATAGCTGAAAGGTAAGAATCAAGTGGAATAGTGTTTTGCGACATTGTCAAATGTACAACTGTACAAAAGCAAAGGATATAGCCATTGAAATCTGGGTAGACCAAAGAATTTGGTGGGGTTGTATTATATATCAGAGGATTGTTTTCCTTGTGATTCGCGTCTAGCCTACAAAGTGAAGCTAGATGATTGTAGTCGGTATTGTATCAATAAAAAGTAAAAGCATACGGAAGACTGAACACTTACGAATTAAGTGAAAATCACGTTGATATTCCTATCGGAGCAACATGTGCCGAAAAACCTGACGGACTGTTGTGTCAATATTGAAATCGTAGAAATTGCGAATCCCGACCTCTAAGATGAATGGATAGGCCTTGGAGATAAAGAGGAAGAATTCGTACAATTGTTTTGCTGAACATGTTGACCATTAATTTAAATAGACTCACGCAGCATCGTCGTGCAGTTTTGTTGTTTATGGTCTAGAATGAGGGCCGGTTAAACGCGTCAGAAAAATAAGCCATGCTGATGATGTTTAGGGGCGTCGCAGGGAATATATGCGACGTTGTGAGTCAATTGTGAGGACAGTGGAAGGCACGCTGATCGCTTGAGAAGACGCGATGCTACACAGGATGCTTCTCGGCCATAATTGAAAGAAAGGCATGTCAGGAGAAATGAAAGAGTTGCTATTCATCCTTTGCTTAGCATGATGAACATGTAATTAAAAGGATTTACCATGGACTATCGTTCACGTTGGTATTGTGTTTCGCCTGCGTAAATCGGTGGTCAAATGGGGCAACAATAAGCCAAGCTGATGACGTTTAAGCCGGTGGCAAGGAATTGATGCGGCATCCTGAGGCATGACGATGCAGTGGACGACGGCCAGAAAGCAGGGAAGAGGGCAGGGGTGGACAGTGGCAAGGATGTCGCATGGTGAGCCATGGCAGGCTTGAAGGAGCACTATGGGCAGGCAAAAGAAAGGGCCGTGGAGGGGATGACGGCTGACAGAGCATTGATGCGGCATGGTGATGCATGACGATGCAGTGGGGCGATGTAGTTGCGTTGCGTAACTATATTTATTCCCTTACAGAAACTAATTAGTTGGAGTGAAAATTATAGTAAGTAAGTTAATTTTAAAATTTTCTTATTTTACGTCTTTCATATAATTGTTCTGCATCCCCCTGCATAGAACCACAAATGTACTAAGACATAACATATATATTTGCTAGCATGGGTATACATCTGTTTACATATGTTGGTAGATATACTAATTCTCTCTCTCTCTCTCTCTCTCTCTCTCTCTCTATATATATATATATATATATATATATATATATATATATATATATAACAGCATCAGCAGGTCGACCTTGCTCGGCTTTCTACGACACGTTTCCTCCATCCATCTCTGTCTCTCATAGCGTTTGCCAGTTCATCCGCAGTGCATCCGGTATCGTCCTCAAGTTGCTTGACGTATGTCTTCTTGGTACGACCAGCGTTTCTTGATCCGTCGAAACTGAAGAAAAGGCTAGACGGGACATACACACTTATGTTCCGTGGTGCTTTATACGTGTCTTGGAGGGAACACCCAACAAATAAGGATCTCTATGGCAATATACCACCAATCAGCAGGTCAATACGTCGACAGAGACTCAGATTTGCTGGCCACTCTTGGCGGGCAAGGAAGAAACAGCAGGTAAAGTGTTGTTATGGAGTCCATCCCATATATATATATATATATATATATACACATATATATACACATATATATATATAAATGTGTGTGCGTGTGTGAGATGTGTGTGAGTGTGCGTAGGTTTGCGCGAGCATCTGCCGCGTATGTATCTGTACCTATTATATATACTTACACCCACATACATATTTATATTCAATTACGATATGTAGAAATTTATAATTATTGAAAGCCAATGGTTCTCTCAATAGCACACACACTGGGTTACATGCAATATTAAGAAGACAAAACACAGAGAACAGTTATTTTTATTGCACCTTAATACAAGTATCTTATAATTAAAACTGACAGAAGTAGTGAAATACATTGTAGAATTTCGATTTAGAGGCATATCTAATATGAAAATAGCACTAAATAAACATCATCGAAATTGAGGAGCGGTGAAACAAAATCTCACGAAACGTGTTTCATAAATGTATTATGGTTACATTTAATAAAATATTTTTATAAGTAATAAGTATTATTATAAGGTAAATTCATTTTCCCTTCAAATGTGAGAATTCTAATGGTGATGAATCCAAACTCATTTATCAAACTATTACATTGATCATTTCAGAAATATGTGCTATTTCACTGAAAAAATAATGGTTTTCGGAGCGAACATGAAACTGAATATAACTTCAGAAAAATTGATGTAATTATACCCAATAATGAGGAATTTCAATGTACTAACGAAAAGCGTAATCCAATATATATATATATATATATATATATATAAACTATCTCTGTTATTGTATTAAACATTTACTCTTGATTGGCCAGATGTGTTTATTTCCAGGTACCTTATGAATTTGACTTTCCGTATTTATTACTGTTGTGAAATGTTGTGGCTTTTTTTGGTTGTAACTTCTCTGTCTTTTAGCCTAAGAAAATATATATATGCCTATGTATATAATTACATGCATACATTTATTTTCTTTAATTAATTGAGTTCTTTACACGAGGAATTAATATTAGTTTTGAAATAACTAATTAACCCGCGTGTGTTTTATATTTTGCTCTTAATTCGGCCGGAGATTTACATTCCCATTTGCAATTTAAAGCATAACTTTCTATATTTACTGCGGTTATGAGATGCGGTTCTTATTCGGGTACAACTTCTGATTTTAGCCTAAGAAAATATCTATATGCGTGTGTAATTTATACACGCATATATTTATTTTTTTTATTTTCAATTGAGTTCTTAACACGTTGGATTGATAATGTTTTCGAAAAAACTAATTAACCCGCGTGTATATTATTTTTTTCCTCCTTTCGTGGATCGTAGTTGTCGCCCCTTCCCGCTTCGTGTCGCTTGATACTTCCTCAGTAAATAAACTGCTGGAATTTCAAATTTGGCGGTCATTCGAGGCGGGAAGGAGCAACTTTACAGACACGATTTTTGACTGCGGTAAGAATATCTTTCTTATATCAAAGTCTAATGGGCTTCCACTGATGATTTATAAACGCCCACCTAAATATATTCTTACATGAATATATATTAGGCTTCTACATAAACTGGAAATATTCTCCCAACTTGTAGAACATTTATAATGAAACAATTGTTTGGAAAGAGAGATATACTTTAACTTTAATTATATCTCATAAAATAATACAACTGGTTTTTCCACATTATACATATTGTTAGCACCCCAAATACTTGAATTGGGTTTATATTTAAATATAACCTAATGTTTGTTGAGTGAGATGGTTACCAGTCGGAGTTTAGCTTTAAACTATCACTGTTATTGTATTAAATATATATATATATATATATATATATATATATATATATATATATATATATATATATATATATATATATATATATATATATATATATATATATATATATATATATATATATATATATATATATATATATATATATATATATATATATATATATATATATATATATATATAAAAATGTATATATACATATATGTATACACACACACACACACACACATATATATATATATATATATATATATATATATATATATATATATATATCGTGGTGGAACTCTGGAAGGTGCTATCCGTCGTGGTAGAGCACTCATTCCAGGGGACGAGTTAGGTAGAAGTGTTTACACAACAGTTAGATCACCATGCCGAGTTTAAAATATATGAACAAATGTTTTACCTTCGCGGATCGTCAGCTCGCTATGGATAACTAACTGTTGTGTAACCACTTCTAAATATATATATATATATATATATATATATATCATCATCATCATCATCATCAGGTCGATCTTGCTCGGCTTTCTACGACAGTAGCCAAGCTATTACTATGAATCATAGTAGTAATGTTGGCAAATTTTTGCTCAGCAAAATATTTTGGAGATAATTATAAAAAATTAGTATATCTACCAACATATATATACAGATGTATACCTATACAGGCAAATATATAGGTTTTGTCTTAGTAACTTTGTGGTTCAATGCAAGGGATGCTTGCTCTTTTCCATCCACCGAATTATTTTTGTATAAGTTCCTTGTGTCCGCGCATCGCCAGATATCTTAGCTGAAAATGACTCTCTGATGAAGGAAAGGTTTCTCCATGGTCTCCATTTGTAGACTATGTATATTCCCTTTCAGAAACTAATTAGTTGGAGTGAAATTTAAATAAGTAAGCTAATTACTATAATTTTCTTATTTTACGTTTTTCATATAATTCTTCTGCATCCCCTAACCACCAAGTTACTAAGACAAAACCGATATATTTGCTTGCATAGGTATACATCTGTATATATATGTTGGTAGATATACTAATTATTTATATATATATATATATATATATATATATATATATATATAAACGGAAAAAATGAAACGGAATTTCATTTCCCACTCTTATATATATATATATATATATATATATATATATATATATATATATATATATATATATGTATGTGTTTGTGTGTGTGTGTGTGTGTCTGTGTGTGTCCGCGTGGATTTTTGTGTCTATGTGCACATATACACCTAATTATATAAATATATGTATGCACATATAAATAAAATTACTTATCAAATTTTATGATATGGATAACATTATATAAAATATCTAACTGTATACATTAGAAAATACCAATCAAATGTACTCATGGATATACTGTTACGCACAAAATATAACGGCCAGAAAATGCATTCATACACACAGAATTACTAAACACGTCAAACTTAAAATATCATTAAATACATTGTATAGCATTTCAATAAAAATGAAACGAATGGTTGTTTGACAGATTTCAGCATCAAGGAACCATGCCATGATCTTATCAGTTCTGAAAATAGTAACACAATCGGTATGAATATTATAAGGGAAATCAGTCTACTTAATATAAAATAAACAACATAATGTAATAAATAACAGACCCCATAACCATCTAACAAATTAAATAACAACAAATCAGATGCATATACATTTACAGACGCTGAGAAATCTAAATTAATAGAAAGTATATTATATAGAATATTATAATGTTGTTTAAGAAAAAAGCTATGAAGCAGTGAAACATTCATTTTAGGAAATTCACTTCTAACGAATCCAAACAAAAATATTTAGAGACATATAGCTAAAGTGGGGTAACGATGAAGTGATTATTCAATTAAAGGAAATTATTTCCGGCATTCAAGAACATAAAAACGCCTACACTCACTCACATATTTATGCACACAATTATAAGCACACATAAACACACACATTTACATCCGCACGATTATATCTAAACATTTATATAGATATGAAACTGTACATTGAGGACGTGGTACAATAACTACACTTATGAAACAAACACACATTTATAAACACATAGACAGAAAAATAATGCTTTAACATCATCCACTAGAGCGAAAACTACTCAAACCTAAACTTTCCTAGAGGAAATAGTAAAAGACATAACGAAAATCAATGATGCGTGTAGTAATCTACTGACTTTAGAAGAGCAATGTCGACCATACATAAAAACACACACACACATTCATATGAACATCATATATTTACGTATCGAAACAAAGTAAAGGAAATTTGAAATGAAGTTAAAAATTATTAAGTATTTCATAGTAAATTATATGTATTATTATATTCATATTGGTGTAAGCATGGCTGTATTTTTAATAGATTTGTTTTGTAGGCATGTATTTTCGTGTTCGTTTGACCGCGTGGTATATTCGGGAATTGCTATTTACTAAATCTTCTGTTTGACCATTTTTTAGAATGAAAATGCCTAGTGAGAAACTGTAAAGTAGGTGGTAGTTTATAGAAATAGGTTTAATAATCTAACTGCTGGTAGCATAAATTATTGTAACGCATACAAGATTTACAGTTAATTATTTGAAATTCGATTTGAATTGAAAATCATAATTCTTATAAATCTTTTAAAATAGTTAGTTTCTCCTTTGGGATTAATGTTGTGCAGCACCGAATTTGCGGTTATATTAGGGCGTCGCTTAGACGGATTCGCCTTCTTTGGTCGGGGCTCAATGTGCCCTGCGCTATATATTATTTTCTCCTGAATTTTAAAATAAGTGTTCAGATCAGAGAAGCAGCTGTATTTTCTATTCCGAACACACGTTGAAAAGTTCATAGGCTGAATAGGGAATAGTGATGCTAGAGCTATGATGTTTTGCGTGCTTAAATTTCAAGTCTTCTTATTAATAAGTGCACTGTTTCGTTCCAGGAACTATGTTGAAAAATAAACCTTATTTGGTCGTTTCATGAGCGTATCAAGGTCAGCCTATGCATTTTTCAAATGACACTCGTATACCCTACAACTGGTGTTTGCATTTGGCGAAAATGTTTATGAGAATGTTTGAATAATATTCATTGAATTTTTACATATCATCATCATCATCATCAACATCATCACCATCATCGTTTAACGTCTATCTTCCCCTCTAGCATGGGTTAGAAAGCCTTGTCCTATTTGAGGCAAGTTTGTTCGGGTGACCGTGACTCGCTCGTATAGCACTGTTTCTGGCTGTTATGTTCATGATTCATAGAATGTATTTTCCATATTTATTCCAGGTAATATTTTCTTGCGTACGGTACCTTATAGTATTTCAGCGACATTATGGCGCATTGGAAATTGATATTTTATTAACATTTTTGGTTGGGTGCTGATCACAAGACAGTTATTGTCTATATAAATATGACGTAATAGACATTTTTAGTTACATAATTGGTATTTAAAATGAACCCTGTTTTAATCATTCGCTATTTTATAGCTAGAACTTCATGGTTGCGAAAGCATGAAATCAACAAGAAGAGGAGATGTAACCAACACAAGTGCAAGGGAATCTGCAATGTATGTAAATTTTAATATCATTCCAAAATATGATATGCAATTTTGGTAGGAGAATGCCATTTGAGAGCTTCTCATTCTAAGGTATTGGTCCTTCAATACACAGTATATAACGTATAATCCCACCATCATCAGTAGGTAATGGATTTCCTACTGAAACTGTTACATTTCCGAACAGAAATAACCAGTTTTCAAATTTAAAGTTCGCTCTTATAATTTCAAAAGTAAGAAAACGTCTCTAATATGTTTATTATACATAGACATAACGTGTAGGCCTTCATATACAACCCCATTATTAATATAACTACGTAATACGACCGCTACAGCATAATAACTTCAGTCTTCCGCGTAACAGTTTTTCGTGCGCGTAGTTTGTTGATATAATGAAAAATATGGATACTATTTGAAATCATGTCTAGGCGGTTCGTTTATAGCTGTCTCTATATAAAGGTTTTCTGATTATTCTGAGTGTGCTTCCTCATCGGATTAGGGTAATCAACGGTCTCATTTACACACACACACACACACACACACACACACACACACACACACACACACACACACACACACACACACACTCATGCATACACACAGACACACAAACACACTCACACACAGCAACTCATGCACACACACACGTATATATATATATATATATATATATATATATATATATATATATATATACACATATATATATAGTGTAAGATGGTAATATGGACGTAAACAAGTGAAGAAACACTTCATCAGCTGTAAACTGCGGACCATAGATGTTTCGGCGCTTAAAACAGGACATCGAAATCGATCAGCAGCGAGTCCAAGGCCTTTTATCAATCAAAGGGCAATGACGGAAAGTAAAGAAAAGATAGTGAAGAGAGAGTAAGAAGGGGAAAAAGGAAAGAGGAAAAAACGAAGTAAACAAACCGAATGGACAATGGCACATGCAAGTGAGTAACTGAGGAGAAATAGAATAAGTTACAACGAACCGATTGGACTTAAGTCCTGTAGTCAAATAACTGCGAAGCGAGGTGTTTCCGTGCGGTCTCAGCAAAGTCAATAGAGAGAGAGAGAGAGAGAGAGAGAGAGAGAGAGAGAGAGAGAGAGAGAGAGAGAGAGAAGGAGAAACTGGAAGTGAGAGGGAGAAGGGAAAGGGAGATAATACAAAAGGGGTTTACGACGTGTTAAAACCGGTCGAATACGTCCATATTACCATCTTACACTTTGTTTACAGTAACCACACAGATGGGTTCGTTTCTTATATATATATATATATATATATATATATATATATATATATATATATATATATATATATATATATATATATATATATTAATAAGGTAATGAATTCTTTTACAATGGAATCAGCTCGAATGAGGAAAAATATCCCCTGAGCAGTGTATAAATTAATATGTATGTGATGAAACACAGATACCAACACATCTGTATATATATTGCAAACGAAAAATTTAGCCAGATTGAAGTATACTAATTATTATACTACAGTTTGTCCATATCGATTTAAAATAATAAATCAACGGAGACGAACTGTATTGCCAAAAGGCCGTGATGTTTAGACACATTTAAATTTCAAAATCAAACCTGTTCCGTAGATAAGTTTAGACTTTAAGATCCAAATATGTTTCGAGTTAAATAAGTGTAGGAATATCATGTCCCGCACTCCTCAGTTAACATCCCGAGATAACTGCTCCTAGTTTGAGCTGCAAGCCGCCTCATATATACGACTGTTATTTCTAGCAGTACGGTTATGAGACTAGTTAGATACTGTAAAGCCATGTGCGTCACGCAGTCTTTTAAATTATTTAGAAGTGAAGCATATCAATTTGTCTCTGGATGTTTACTGAGGAGTGCGGGACATGATATTCCTACACTTATTTAACTCGAAACATATTTGGATCTTAAAGTCTAAACTTATCTACGGAACAGGTTTGATTTTGAAATTTAAATGTGTCTAAACATCACGGCCTTTTGGCAATACAGTTCGTCTCCGTTGATTTACTATTTTAAATCGATATGGACAAACTGTAGTATAATAATTAGTATACTTCAATCTGGCTAAATTTTTCTTTTGCAATATATATACAGATGTGTTGGTATCTGTGTTTCATCACATACATATTAATTTATATATATATATATATATATATATATATATATATATATATAGAGAGAGAGAGAGAGAGAGAGAGAGAGAGAGAGAAGTTTATGAAACGGAAATGCGGGTATAAAGAATTTATTAGGTAACAATTGTTTCTATAGTGTATGGGTTACCTTTACCTCGCTATTTGAATAATATAAAAATATTATCATAAACCGAAGGTACACTGTAAGAAAACACACCATTTGTAGTGGAATGATATGAAAATATTTTATACACTAGATACAAGAGAAAGGAGGAGGTAGGAAGGGAAGGGGAAGAGGGAAGTGAGTAAGGGGGAGGGAGTCCTAGGATTTAAGACTGTCAGAGTAGTAGCGATTGTCAGGAGAGAATGCTTTGGCAGCAGTTAGCTTAATGAGGCGTGTTAGGGTTGACGGGGGAAGTAAATTCTTCTAGTGGTGTTGTTTGGACAAAATTTAGTTAAAGGGGTCAAAGTGGTACAGAGTTACAAACAAGTTATTGGCGCTATTATAGTAGCAGGTTATTTCTAAAGGGGTCCAAAAACAGTGTTTAGTACTATTATTATAGAAAGCCATATCGTGTGTATAAACATATAAAACAGAAATTTGCAAACGGTGGTGTAAAAAGGTAACATTACATGCTTTTAAAAAAAAGAAAAAGTCGTTTTCAAACGATGGTTACAGTAAATGTTCATAATATTCTGAAAATAGGAGATTAAAATTTTCCCGAAAATCGGCATATATTTAATACAGCCAGTTATAAACTGTATGAGCGTATATGTCACTTGTTCTAGATTCATTGGATATTGTAGTTAAATACTTGGAGATAAACATATCAAACAATCGACTATAAACGTCTACTGCGATAAGCGATTAGTGGAATGAAATTTCAAACGAAATATTGTCAACAGATATATGAGAGAAACGATTTTATTACCTGGTTTTCAAATAGGTTTTGCTAAATATCCATCCGTCTACTTTGCTTATTTTAATTATAATATGTAACACTACATAAATTCAAATTTTAAGGTAAAATCCACACATTGTAAAGGTTAATAATTTATAGGATTTTACCAAATTGAAACTCTGTGATATATGCATGTATCTTAATTATAATATAATATGCAAAACCTGGAATTTCCACTGGGCACACAAGGAATAATATATTCTGCTATACTGGTCTGAGAAAACATTTTACGCAGGGCACATTAACTATTCCTGCTCAGAAATGTTATTTACTTTATCACCGAATATGAAGATTCAAATATTACTAATTTAAGAAGAATTCGGGAATATTTATAATATAAATGAAATTGACAAAACGTATTAAATTTCATTATACATTTTAAAAGAAAAAGCACACAGAAAACGTTAAGACTTCATGTGAAATATGTTTCAGCTGAGAGTAAGTCACAAATATTGCACATTAACGCAAGATAAGAACCCATAATTTAGAAAAGTACAAAAGGAAAATTCAAATGAAGCGAATCATTTGACGCGTTGCGAAAAATCTAGATAGAGATAATATTCAAAACATATACAAGACCACAGATGCTTGCATCATGTGGAGTAAAGTGTATTTGTATATATCATGTATACATAGTTTTCTGGCTACATTTATGAGTAGATAATAAACTTATCTTTCTATAATACCTTTATATCTCAATAAATACGTACGTGCATATATGCTTCTTTATGAACATACATTCAAAAATACATATATATGTATGTATATATATTTACACACACACACACTCACCCACACATACACACACAGACACACACGCAGACACACACACACATACACACATAGTACAAAAGGAAATATATATATATATATATATATATATATATATATATATATATATATATATATATATATATATATATAAGTATATATATATATTAGGTATATATATGTAAGTATATGTACATATATATGTGTGTGCAAGTGTATGTATGTGTGTTCATAAGTGTTCATGTGTGTATAGACAAACTTATATATCAACACATTTAAACATCATAGATGCACTAGCAAAAATAAAAAAAAATATACAAAAACAATCTGACTTAGACACAAATTGTAAATGGTCTTTCCATGCTACACTTTTAAGTAGGAAATATATGAACATTATATACATAATTAATTCTCAGCGCAGTCATGCACACAACCACACATTTTAATATATACGGATAGAAATAAATATGCAAACACACTGAAAAACACACTAACTCATATATTATGTATGTAAAAATTACACAGATATAACAAAACAAACGGCACATTATTCAGACTTAGATATATGTCGACAGTCGATCGACTTTCGTCAAATCGGACCGAGGAAACAATGTTTCCCTTAATTTTTCCAATTGTTAATACTATCTATCGGTCGCAACTCCAGGTATATATATATAATACATTGGCAGGACTAATATGGGTTTCACTGCTAGTACCGGTTGCATATCAGCGTACTCAATAGTTAAAGTTAAGTAAACTTCCAGAGTAGAAACATAGTTATTCGCTTTAATACATCACACGTAAATGTGTACCTTCAATATATACCCGAACTCGTGATTCTGCCACACTTTATGCAGCAATAGAGTGCACTGCATCAACTGCCTCCATTCTATTATGCAACAATGCACAATCAGTGCCTGTGTCTTCTTCAGATAAATAACCAAATAAATAACCAATCGATCGACAGAATTCGATTCCAGTCCCGGTCGGCTATGACCGAATGTGACGGCCTGCACAGTAAAACATTAGCAACTGAAATCCCTACGCGTCATCACAATGTCGTCAACCGATTTGCCATTGGTTCAGAATATTTATATATGTATATATATATATATATATATATATGTATATAGTTTTAATATAGATGAGATTCTACGGGACTAGAACTGTTTCATTCTTTAGAAATCATCAGGAAACTTTCATACTCTGCAATGTATTGAGTACCTTACTTTCTGTGGTTACCTCCGATTCAACCCGGAATAACGTATATATATATATATATATATATATATATATATATATATACATTTAAGAAGAAACAGGGGCTGTGTAGTTGTGGGATAAGGTGTACTCATAAATTAGAGGAAAGCAGGAACGGAGAAAAAAACGGGAGAAACCTTTCCTTCATCGGTTTCTGCTTGGGATCATGGATATTTCAGCGCATTAAGAAAATATATCATACCCCAGTGCGTCAATAACTCAAGGAAACTATTCAGGAAAAAACGGAACAGTGAGAAAAAATAGTAACAGAAATTTAAAGGGAAGAAAAAAGAAAAAAACACCGAAAGAAAACAATATATATATATGCATATATATTATAAAATAAATGAATATGATAAGAGCTGGAGGAGTATTTGCTTTTACTCATTCGGTGGCCAGGAATTGCTCCAGCGTTTATCTATTAGAAGAATACATGTGAAGAATATAATTCTAAATGAGATTTAATTCTTTGGAACAGCATTTTTTGTAGATCTTATTTGATATACATGTGGTATTAATTCCACGGTATGATTTAACATCACTAATATGAACTTGTTTTCTTCTTTTGGAAGCGGAGTTGTACCGAATTTGCTTCAAAATTTTGGCTGATCCGCATGAAATGTTTTATTACACACTTTGGGTAATGCATCAAGTAAGGCTTCAGGTCTTAAGACTTCGATTGGAATGTCATCGAATCTTGCAGCTTTTACGTTTTTGTCTTTAATTGTTCATCTTTTGTGAAATGTTCATTAACGATTGGTATTTTACCGTCAACTACTCGTGTGATGTTTTTTCTCTTATAACAGTTGGTGCACCAAGAACATTTGGAAGTGATTTTTCCAATTTTGCAAGTGTTCTTTTGGCATCTTAGCGTTTAACTTTCATGTTGGTGTATCCATACTTTTAGCAATTTTATTGAGAGTCATCCAAGAAAGATTTGCTGTTTGATTTTATATTGCATTTGTAAGGATTTTGTTCTTTACATATGTAGTAAGCTCTTCCGTATAGGTAGTCCCAAACCACGTTTGTCCTGTTGGCTGCTTGGAAACGATCATTCGCCGAGGTTAACTTTGCCTTTCATCCTTACGGGATCGATAAGATAAAGTACCAGTAATACACTGGGTTATTGCTGGCCTTGTGCCAAAAGTAGAAACAATTATTTACTGGGTGGTGGATTGGCAGTATCGGTAGAGGGTCGGGCGCCATGCTTTGCACGCATAGTTACGCCCCTATACGGACTGAGTTCAAATCCCACCGAGTTTAACTTTGCCTTTCGTTCTTACGGGGTCGATAAAATAAAGTACCAGTAATGTACTGGGAAACCGCTGGCCTTGTGCCAAAAGAAGAAACAATTATTTACTGGACATTCGGTGGTGGATTGGCAGTATCAGTAGAGGGTCGGACGGCATGCTTTGCAGCATAGAGTTACGAACCTTTATGATATGAGTTCACATCCCGCCGAGCTTAACTTTGACTTTCATCCTTACGACGTCGATAAAATAAAGTACCAGTCACGCAATGGGGTCGATTTAATCGACTTTCCCCTCCCCCAAACTTGCTGGCTTTGTGTCTATATAAGAAACCATTATATACTGGACTTTCGTTTTCTAATAAATTTTTTTCCGCTTGGTTTTAATCTAATCGCTTTACCAGTGAACACGTTGCATCTTCTATAATTTTTGTATGGATTGTTGAGCAGCTTCTTTATTGGTGTTCCTGATGTGTTTTTTATATATTTCATCAACATCTCTTTATTCTGTGTTTGCCTGCAGTGTATTGAAACGGTTTCTGACTTCAGTTCTATATATGAATGTGATAGTATAATCAGTTAACAGGTTATTCAAATCATATTTCACTTTCATTTTGTTTCGCAGAAACAATTCAGTGATCTGACTGTACTGAAGCAAAAGTGTTATAAACAAGACAATTTAATGGACTCTTTCTCCATTTCTTATTTATTAAAATGTAGTGCAGTTTTGCTTTCAATTTATTAGGATATGTCAAGGTACATAACGTCCCTATTTCTATATTGTACTGAAGATTCAGTTGCTTTGCTATCAAAAAAATTTATTTTTCATGACGAATAATTTTCTTTTTCTCTTATCCTCGGTGAATATATCGAAGTCGCATTCTATGCCAAGGAATATATAATTTAATTAACTCCCTCCATGGCCTTTAATTATAAGCAAGTACGTCCATTTCACAACATTCCTCAAATCGAATGGGTATATAAGTCCATCAAGTGCATGCTTTCTAATATAGATTTAATTTTATTGTGCAAAAAGCCGCTCGCTACACTTATTTTATATATATATATATATATATATATATATATATATATATATATATATGTTGGCTGCCAACTCGTTTTCGAGTACGGTCACTACTTTATATCCATGTAGGAGAACCCCTACCGATGGGCTGAACGAGTGTGACTATTTAGTCCATCCAGCGACTTGAAAACTCTGGTACAAACACTAAACTTGTGACAATTATTGAAACATAGTGCTAGGACCATGGTATAATGTGAGGAAAAGTGCAGAGAGATCTCCAGATATAAAGCAATGCCTGTGCCGTGAAGCTTTTATAGTGAGCAAAGGCACTGCACAAAGCCAGTCCCACTCTCTTAACCAAGATGATATTTACCAAAAAGAAAAACAAGTATATATATACATACATACATACATATATGTATATATATATACATATATGTATATATATATATATATATATATATATATATATATATATATATATATATATATATATATATTAGAAAGTGAGGTTTTTTTTACAAAATGAAAAATAACCGAGGTGTCCTACACGAGTGAAAGTATAAAGAAAAAGAGATGAAATCGAAAATGCAACTGGAGTCTTATTTTTTTAAAAAATATATATATTTATTTGGTTCCTTTACCAGTTTCGCAGTTCTTCTGCTTTTCAAAAGGTGAGTTGAGTTGGAGGGTCTGTTGTTTTTCTCACGTTGTGGTTTTTCTCTGTGAGAAAAACCACAGACCCTCCATCTCAACTCACCTTTTGAAAAGCAGAAGAACTGCGAAACCGGTAAAGGAACCAAATAAATATATATACTTTTTTTAAAAATAAGACTCCAGTTGCATTTTCGATTTCATCTCTTTTTCTTTATATATATATATATATATATATATATATATATATATATATATATATATATATATATATATATATATATACACGTATTTATTTATTTATATACGTTTATTTAATTATTTATTTATTTGTATACACACAAACATATTCATATGTGCGTGGTTATCTATACCTATGGTAAGTGTTTTCGCGTATGCTTGTGTATGTACGTATTTGTATGCGTGTATGTATTTATTTAATTTCTATTACTTCTGTATTGTATTTATTTACTTTATTCTTAACTCTGAAGCGAAGATTCATTCGGTCTCCTAGTTAGAATTTTTGTCTACGACTTCTGCTATACCATTTATGTGGTTTTGTCTGTGCTTGCAATTGTTCTCCACGGTCCACATATGACGTATTATCTTCGTTTTTTTTCGTTCATTGCCAGAGAACGTCTCTATGAACCACCTAAGAGAACATTAGTCTACGACCTCTTTTATACAATAAGTGCGGTTCTGTTTTTGCGCGTAATTGTTTTACACCGCTCCTATTAATGACGTATTAAATTCATTTTTTCCCGTTCTTTGGCAGGGAACGTTTCGACGAACCAAAGTATCGTCTTCCAGTCTTACTCCGGTTGCAACGTTTTTTGAAATATCGACTTCTGCGATTACAGATTGACTTTGTTAGTTTCAGAAGATCCCGTTAAGGGTGAAAGCAGCGATTCTTTGCTTAAACTTTAATCTGTTATTTTAATATATATATATATATATATATATATATATATATATATATATATATATATATATATATATATATATATATATATATATATATATATATATATATATGTGTGTGTGTGTGTGTACATACGTATATATATTCAAGTATATATATGTATATAGGGATGCGAACACAGGTACAAACACACACATCTATATATATATATGAATATATGTATATATATCTCTATGTATATATGTATATATATGTGTATATGTATATATATATATATATATATATATATATATATATATATATATATATATATATATATATATATATATATATATATATATATAAGATCAAAAGATGGTTAAAGGCGTTCCATGTATTTTATTATGCGCATTTCAAAAACAAACATCATCATGCAATAGTATTTGTGTTTTCATCAGATAAAACAGGAGGACATGATATGAAGGCTAAAAAACACTTGTGGATAGTGCAGTTTTAAATCAACATATGAAAAGTAGTTTTAGATTGATGTGTGATATTGGGAAAAATATTTTATTTAGAGAGGGTGGGGTGGAAAGGATGAAAAAAGATGAGGAGATGAGAGTGAAGGTGGAGAGGGAGAGATGGGTGATAGAGAGAAAGAGATAGTTTTTATAACTGAGAGAAGATATATTGTTTTACATAGAGAGGTTGAAAACCGTTGGAAGATAATGTATAAATTAAAAGAATTTGAAAATTAACGAAGGGAAAAATATGTACGAGGAAAAAATATTTTATTTAGAGAGGGGGGGTGGAAAGCATGAAAAAAGGGGAGGAGATGAGAGTGAAGGTGGAGAGGGAGAGATGGGTGATAGAGAGAAAGAGATAGTTTTTATAACTGAGAAAAGATATATTGTTTTACATAGAGAGGTTGAAAACCGTTGGAAGATAATGTATAAATTAAATGAATTTGAAAATTAACTAAGGGAAAAATATGTACGAGGAAAGAGAGGGAGTCGATATGTATTGAGATTAAAAAGTTTGAAGATAGAGAGAAAAAATAATAATTGTGGATGAATATTCTAACGTCAAAAAAAGTTGTATGTTTATAAGTATTATGGCAATTTCAAAATTAACGAAGAGAAAAAAATATTAAGGTTTGTGTATTGAAGGATTTGAGAAAAATAATGTGAAGTTAAAGTTTGTATATTGAAGGAATTGATAATATGTGCGAAGAAAGATTTAATATGTATTAAAAAATTATTAAGGTTTGTGTATTGAAGGATTTGAGAAAAATAATGTGAAGTTAAGGTTTGTATATTGAAGGAATTGATAATATGTGCGAAGAAAGAGTTAATATGTATTAAGAAAGAGTTAGATGATGTGGAGAAAAAAAATAATAAATTAAGGATGAATATTCTAGCGTCAAAAGAATGTGTACGAAGAAGGAGAGGGAGTTAATGTATTGAGATTAAAAAGTTTGATGATGGAGAGAAAGAATAATAATAATTGCGGATGAATATTCTAACGTCAAAAAAACATGTATATGTTATGAAGGATTTTACAAGGTGAAGATAGAATGAGAGTAATGAGTAAACAAGTATTATAGAGTGTATAATACCATTTGAAGTAAGGTAGGAAGATGGGTATATTTTAAAGAGGTGTATGTATATGTGCCTTTGAGAAAAGATTCTAAATTGATAAAGAATTGAATATTAGCTGTATACTTTGTGAAAAGTCCTATGGAATTTATGCAAGCAGATAGAAAACAAATCTGTACGTCTATTTATTATAAAATCTAGATTAGAGATAATGGTAAATTTTTCATTTAGGCAGAGATTACAGATTTTAGATAGAGAGCTGTTCAAGTATGAGGACGCAGAAGAAACCTTCTTCCAAAAAGATGGTATATTTAATGTTTTTGTCTTTCAAGGACGATATGAGTTCTGAGAGAACCGTGTTGGTTATTTTAAGTTTGTATTTAAAAGATGAATGATGATTATAGAGACGAGCTTTAAAAGAGGTAGAAGTGGAGCCAAAATAGGTGAGGGAATTGGTGCTAGTTATAACTTTACATTCATAAATTAAGTTTTTATCAAGACAATGGTTGTTGAGAGGACATTTATTTTTAATGCGGCAGTTGCAATTAGAGAGATTATTAATGAGTGACCTAGTGTTATCTATAGAAGGAATTGGATTGGAGAAGTTGTTTGCGATAGGAATAATAGGAATAATAGTTTCTTGATTTAGAGTTGGATTATGAACATTTAGCGAAGTTGTGTTTGACGTTGTATTTGGGTTTACAGAAGTTAGCCTAGGGTTTACAATGACGTCGGGAGTACTATTACTGTTATTATGAAATTCAATGTTGGAAGGAAGAGATTTAGTATTTAGTATTTTATTGTTGTGTTTAGAGATAATGTTGGAAATATTGGAGGATGTAGAATAAGAAAATTTGATGGTGTGTTTGTTAAATATTTGACTATAGATATGTGAGTGAGGGAAGCATTTATTTGAGGCACTAAAAAATAATTTAGGAATATTGTTATTAATAGAGATGGAGAAAGGAGCATTATACCAGATTATGTTTTTGTATCTAGGTCTTTTATTAAAGTTATTGGAATGATCATGATTAATTATTCTACTGTAAGTTTTTCTAGAATTTGTTTCTTTACTATATTTGATTTTATCAGGATAACCGGCTTTAGAAAGTGCGTTATTATAGTAATTGGCGTTAGCATCAAAGATGTTTTTATTAGAAGATATGTTAGATATTCTTTTTCCAATATTACTAACTATAGCATTCTTGATATTGGTAGGATGGTTAGATTTAAAGTTAACATAATTTAGGTTCTCATTGTTTTTATGGTAAGGGTAATATAGGCCAGTGTCAAGATTAAGAGATACATCCAAGAAATTAGCTAGTTTGATACTATTATCAAATTCAATGTTTAGGTTATGTTGGTTAAAGAGATTACGTATATTGTTCTTAATAATATTAAGATTAACTATATTGCAATTTAAGATAGTAAAGAGTCCATCGTCACGATAAATTCCACCGCGAAGTTGAGGAATTTTCCGACTCAAAGAGTTCAAAATAAAGATACCAATTAAATCAGTCAATTGGGATGAATCGGATGCTCCCATTGTGATGTCGAAGTTGTTAGAGGTATCGGCTCTGGTCCAATATTCGTTGTTGAACTCTAGGATGGTTTTACGTGCGGTGAGGATAATGTGAAGTTCATCTGTGGTGATGTCAAAATATTTAAGTGCGAAAGATAGAGCATTATTGAGAAGTGAAGGCGAAATATATTATGTATACTCCAGTCCTACAAACTGTAGAGTGCTTCTTATCCGATATCTGCATTGCTTTATTGTACTACAATAAAACTCACCTCCTACATATATATATATATATATGTATATATATATATATATATTGGTAAACGGAATAGAAAATGCTGACAAATTGTTCACAGTTGAAAAATGGTTTAATTAGGAATAAAAGAGTATTAGTGATTGTATGGGTTAGTATTCAGTTGTGGTTTTAAATTTTTAAGTTTTTACCGGTTGCGCATTTCTAAATGCTTTTCAAAAATAATTTTGAGATAGAGCGTCCGTGCGGTTTGCTCTGATCTGATTAGTTTTGGGAATTCTACCTGTTTTTATGTTAAAAAAGTGGCTCCAGCGTTATTTTTGTGTTGCAAAAATTCTTGTGGTCAAAACAATTTTGATTGGTCGGTAGAGGTCATGTGAATGTAAAAAGTTGATTTTGCGCCAAGACTGTTTTTATGTTAAAAAAGTGGGTCCAGCAAAAATTCTTGGTCAAAGCAATTTTGATTGGTCGGTAGAGGTCATGTGAATAAAAAATTGGTTTTGCGCCAAGATTGAGAAATGACTCTTTCACAACAAATATGTGTGTGTGTGTGTGTATGTGGGTGTGTGTGTGTGTGTGTGTATGTGTGTGTGTGTGTGTGTGTGTGTGTGTGTGTGTGTGTAGTAGTAGTAAGGTGTTCGATGCTGCGACAATGGCCAGCAGCGATGTGTGTCAAATGGCTATTAAGATAAGTGTGTGTGTGTGTATAGCAGAGTGATTCGTGGTGGCAGGGATGGTCAGTAAGAATGTGTCTGAAAGCAATGCGGGGTATTTTAGCATGTCAAAAGATATTTTTCAGCTTTTGTCTTATACGGAGAAGTGCGCGTGTGTGTGTGTGTGTATATAGATAAGTCTCTTTGTATGCTGATGTACGCGTGTGTATGTGTTTGTGTATATATGTGTGTGTGTGTGTGTGTGTGTGTGTGTGTGGGGGGGGGGGGGGTGGACCAGTATTGTTTCCCCCTGGTAAAATGGTGTACATAATTTTTTCAGTAAAATCGGTTCTCTTAATAGAACATCAAAAATCTTAACGATAAAAGGTGTGAAATGATATTCACTATATATATATACACATACATATATTCACTACATATATATATATATATATATATATATACATATATACATACATATATATGCACATATATTTCCTTGTATTGCACCATAGAGCATGTGTGTTTACGTGTGTCATTGTGTTTATATGTGGGTAGAGATGTGTGCTGATGTAGGTATGTATGTTGACGTGTGTATGTTGTGGGTTCGTCTTAGGGAGAAGTGTTTAGACGGGGTCCGTATTTGTTAATGAAGTAAGATTCCTTGCTGATGCGCTGGGTGTGGGTGGCATTATCTTTAAATTTGTAGAGGGGAAAGATTCTGAAGTTGGGATGATTTTGGGCGGCACAGGTATCAATGTGTTCACTCAGTGGTATTTTCCTGTATTCCCGTATTTTAATTTGGGATCTATGGACAGTCATGCGTTGGCGGAGGCTGTTTTTGGTCTGGCCTATGTATTGTTCTCGACAACCTGAACAAGTTAATACATATATTAGATTTTCCGATGCACATGTGAAATTGTGTTTTACTATAAAACGTTGTCTATCTTTGAAATAGAATTCCGAACCCTCTATTAGGTTGATAGATAGATATATATGTATATATATAATATGTGTTCTGTCAGTGTTCACATACACATATTTTTTTTTGTTTTAAGTATGAATTTTGGTAAATATTTGTGTAACATTTATTTTCATATGGACATCTATCTCCTATTTCTCTATGTATAGCCACATAGAAAACGACATTCATATGCACACGGGTGTTTACGTACGTATGTGTCCCTTACTGTCCGTGTGTGTAATCGTGCATATGTGTGTGGTGAAATGTCCAGTTACGCAAAAGTATTCTCCCTCTGGAGACATAAATCATTATTCTATATCGTATATTAAGTTCATATCAACCATTAGCCTCTATTTATTTTCATATTTGCATGATGTATTTATAATACATTTAACTTTCGTAGACTATTGTAATATTCATTTATATTAGTGCTAAAACGAAATATGAGTCTTTAAACTAATGCTTCTGGTGAACTAAGATATATTCTTCTACTTTGAGTGTGATAGTTGCTTAGTTTATTAATGATCTGCTGAAATTAGAAATGTGAAGTAATGTCTGAAGAGTTTAGGTCCCGGTCTCTCGAAGCAAATATGTAAATAACAGAACATATTTTACGAATATTTCTCAAATATAGTCATGTTTGAATGAACAGCAATTTGATTTTGTGTTCTGAAACTTTGATGATTGAACTTTTTATTTATTTCTGGATGTTTAAAAACACCTATCTCTCTCTCTCTCTCTCTCGAGACATCATTTTTTGCTTCAAGTATTTTCTCTATGGGCTTCAGCAAATGAGTTGTCCATTGCAGCCATATGTCCATTCCTACCATCTGTTACCTCAGTTTCAGTTCAACGATCTACTACTTCAACTTCTACATAACCTATAACAACATTGTGTTCAGAGGTGTCTCGTTCAATAGGTTAAATTATGTCTTCCTGTCCAGTGCCTGCATCATATACATCAACCGCATTTTCTCGGACGATTGAGTCATTTTTTATTGTCTCTAATTATACGGGTGTAAACCGGTTGTTACGCATGGTGATTCTGCGTACGTTAGCTAGATTGTTTGCATCAGTATAATTATGGGTGTCAAACATTATCATATCTCTCCAGATGTTAAAACACACTTGTCAGAAACTTTGATTTTGGGCAGTGGATTGGCAGTATCGGTCGAGCGCCCGACATGCTTTGTGGTATCTCGTTACGGCCCTGTACGTTCTGAGTTCAAATCCCACCAAGCTTAGCTCTGCCATTCATCATTACGAGCTCGATCATAAAGTACCAGTCACGCACTGGAGGTCGATTTAATTGACTTTCCCCTGCCCCAAAATTGCTGGACTTATGCCTAAATCAAAAATAATTATAATTATTAACGTTATATTCTGTGACAGTGCACTCCCTTCTGCTATTGTAAGAATATAGAAACACAACTAATGAAAGTCAAAATTGGAATATATGAGAAATAACATTGGATTGATAACGTAGACAATATATAGTGTGGGAATATTTTAAGGCAATCCGAGTCTGTATTTACTAGGCAAACGTTTAAGTAAAGTATTTACGATGTTCCCATTTCACTGCGTGGCTTATAATTTATAAATTGCTGGTATCCTCCATTAACATTTCCTATTATCCAATATATCCTGCGTTGTGTATACATTAATTAATTTATTTGCTAACTAAAGTATGGTTGTACAAATTCAATTTATTTCTGTTTTGTGTTGGATATAAATAGCGAAAAGCTATCAATTTCACATTGGTCAATCAATGTGGGTATCTTCCTTGATATGTTTTCAAGTAGAAATATCAATATTAGAGACATCGCAATATTTTCCTAGCAAAAATATACAAACAATACAGAATGGTTGTTTGAATATATCCTTTGTAGATAACAACTGTAAATAGTATTGTGAGTGAATAATAATAATATTGTAATTATATTGTTAACATTCGGTTCGTTTGCAAGCAAAGAGTCTCAGGACATCATGTATATTTTCTAGATGACGAGTTCACCCTTTTTTTAATGCATATTAATTTAATCATACTACTTGGCAATTTTCACATGTTGTAGATATATTATCACGATTTAGGGGTCGTTTCCAAGATCCCCAATTCATACCTATTTGCTAAAATATGTCAAATATGATTGTTGTAACTGAATATAGATTACCCATGAAAGCACGCACACACGCACATACATACGCACTCAACCCTCCCAACCCCCATCTCTCTTTGTTTATATATACTATATATATATATATATATGGTTTATATATATATATATATATATATATATATATATATATATATATATATATATATATATATATATATATATATATATGAAAATAAATATATATATATATATATATATATTATGGTTTCTGATATAGACACAAGTCAAACAATTTGGGGGAGGGGAAAGTTGATGAAATCTATCCCAGTGCATTACTGGTAATTCATTTTATCGACTCTGTAAGGATGAAAGGCAAAGTTATCTTCTGCGGGATTTGAACTCTATGTCACTAAGCATTTTGTCCGGCAACCGACCAATTCTTCCAAGCCGCAGCCGTTATATATATATAAATTATAGAATCTCATTGAATAGTAGCTAAGGTGATGGGATCACCATAATAAGCTGGGTGGCGAGTTGTAACGTCAAGAAACGAAGTATTTTCATGTTACTGCAGTTCACTCAATTTGCAAAATGTGTCATACATCTGATTCAACGAGCAAGCCGTATCACACATTTTGTTACCTGGAATCTCCCTGATTGCGTTTCGTTTCGCTTTTTCTACCAGCCGTAATACGATTCTCGCTGAATTAATAATTATAATTATTGAAAACCATTTCAAATCATTCTACATAACCTAACATAGAATTATCGAGGAAAATTATGACTATGTTTAGAAACATAAATTATAGTCACATAGAAACAGAGATTATATTCAACTTGGGTTAGCTTTCTAAATTGTATATACAGGTAAACAATATTCCATTATGCGTAGCAGATTTTAAAAAAGAAATCTTATCCCACTTTCTAGTGCTTCAATTATAATTCATCTGCATCTACCATTGAGTGAACTATAAGTATTTTTTGTCTAGAATTCTACTCAGATAAGAAACCATGCTTATAATCCATTCGTGAATATGAGGCATGATTTCAATTATTTTGAATTTTCTATTACCTAAATGCTTCCTCTACCTTCTTTCATAATTTAATTGTGTGTCCAATTTAATTAAACATTTTATGCAATTCTAAACGTGTGCCTGCTATGTTTAATCAATAAATTTACGTTATTAGACATAAGTAAGCTATATTAAAAAAAAGAAGCATGCATATACACACACCTAAACACACATATACATATATGTATATATGTGAATATATATGTACTTATAGATGCGTTACACACACACACACACACACATATATATATATATATATATATATATATATATATATATATATATATATATATATATATATATATATATATATATATATATATATATATAATTGTTCGTTTTGGAAGCCTCAACAATACAAATCTCCGGGTAACTGAATCAGGTGTTAATGAGATAGAGAGATGTAAGAGGAAATGTAGAATGAGACGTAGAGGGTGTTGAAGAACGTAGGAAAAGTGTAAAAATAATAATAATTGTCCATATATTTCGGATTTCGCGCCCATCAACGGGGGATTTTCCGAGGTGAAACGTTTTTAGTCGGAGAGGGACAACACGAGCCTTCTGTTGTTTATCGTGTGCGTACACTTTTTCCTACGTTCCTCTACGCCATCTATGTCTCATACCACATAGCCTCTTACATTTCTCTCTCCCTCTCTCATTAACACCTGATTCTGTTACCCGGAGATTTACCCATTTGTATCGTTGACGCTTACATAACGACCAATTTCATTATTCCACAATATTTCAAGCAAACTCCAACACTCTCTTATATATGTATATATATATATATATAGTATCACTGATGGTATCACAGAAGTATGACGAAAGGACTCTGAGAGACTACACCTGCATTCAACCCTTTCCCCACCTCCCGTATACTAACACCCACTAACACCCCCTTCATCAAACTACACACACACCGGTACACCACACTCCCTCCATAGAACTACACACACCCTTCTCTCCCCGCTCCACCCACACCCCCGCTCCACACTCACTCATCCCACTAACACCTCTACTAATACACACACACACCCTCCTCACTCCAACTTTCACACCTACCCGTCCTCGCCCCTTTACCATTCCACCCGACTGCTGCTATGCCATCTGACCACCTCCCAGTACAAACAGACACACAGCACTCCCACCGCTTGACCACTTCCTGTTGCGCGCGCACCCCACATCTCTCCTCTTCCGACCATCTCTTCATGGAATACTCGTATGTGGAACTTGACCACCACGGAATCTACTAACATCATAGGAATTTACCAACATTTCAACCATCCTCTTACGGAATCACCTATATAACTCACCCACACACACACCCCAAAACAATCTTTTTTCTCCCACACGCCACCTACACCCACAACACGTTTAAACCCCACACACGTGCTTTCCACCACATATTTACACCCTCAGCCTCCTGATTCCTCTCCCCCCACCCCTCTATCCACACACGCACAGACACTCCGACCTACAACCCCCTTCCCCCCACACACACCTCTTCCTGAACATGCAACCCCGTTCTTCCCCCAACCCTTACTTTCACATACACACACACACACACACACACACGTACACCTACACACACACACCACCGTCAGCCCTCCCCGCTCGGACACCCCGTCTCCCTCTCCCCACTCCACCCGCCACAACCACTACACACCCCACACCCTTCCACCACCTGTTTTACCCCTTTTTAATTTCAGTTTATTTTGATCATGCTTTTATATTTATTTTTATTTCATTCCTTTTATTTTGATCATGCTTTATTTTTATTTTTATTTTTAATTTCATTCGCACTGTTTCCTTTCGCTATATGTCTCTCCACCACTCCCCTACACACCCTTTGAACTCTGTTCCCACACACTTCTCACCTGAGGAAGGGCTTATGCCCGAAACGTCGTTCCCCACCACCACCCCACTCTCCAGAGCGTGAAATTAATAAACATTCGTTGTACTGCCTCTCTGTTTTGTTCCTGTTCAAATTTTTCCATTATATATATATATATATATATATATATATATATGTGTGTGTGTGTAACTGATAGTCAATCAATGATGAACATTGATTGCCAGCTAAATTAACTCAAGGGATATAAACTATATGGAAGCGAAAACCAACCCAAATGAAACGGTTAGTGTGTTTTATTATATTTTTCTGGTAATATTATAAAAACTTTACGAACATAATTCGATTGTTGCACAATCTGTTCGGCAGAGAAACATGTAATATGTAATTAAATATGTGTATGAGGCAATACTGATTCTTTGTTCTTTCTTTATTATTATTGATACTGTGCCCCCCAATAGCATCGAGTACTCAGCCTGGCATACCGCCTATGAATCCAATCCAATTGCACCTCTACTATATATATATACATACACACACACATACACACACACACATATATATATGTGTGTGTGTGTGTGTGTGTGTGTGTGTGTGTGTGTGTTTGAGGCAGTCACAATTTAAGGTTGTGTATGATTAATACACATTCGTCCAGTGTAAAGAAAAGGTTAAGACAGTGTAACACCGTGAATACAACGATCAAAATAGAAAAGAATGGATAGAAATGTAAAAGGACTTCCATATGTGTCTGGGACTTAGGGAATGTCTACCAATTGTTGGATAATGTATATGCAATTCATAAGTGTACCTAGATATGGAGCTGAAAATCCTTTCCTCAGAAGATGTTCCTTCAATATTATCCGATGTTGTTCATCTGGACAAAACAGGAAAGCATTTTACCGCAATAGTAAATTCTCTCAAAAGAGGAAGATCGTTTCAACGAACTATAGCGTGGTAAATTCAAGGTGAGTACAAAGAGATTTTCACAGCCTCAAGATGTTCTCCACTAGTGTTTATGAACATAAAATAACTTATAAGTTATTGATTAAGTACATGAAACTAGGAGACAAATAATTATTATTTCTACTTTTGGCACAAAGCCAGCAATTATCACACTGTATAACTGATAATTTATTTCATCGACCCCGTAAGGCAAAGTTAACCTCGGCGGATTTGAACTCAGAACAAAAAAGGGCCATAACTCTATGCTGCAAAGCATAGTGTGTGACGCTCTACCGATACTGCCAAACCAGCGCCCTGCAGACAAATAATATTATGTGTCAATCGAAGTTGTAGCCGCATTAAATCGGGGAACAATCGAGTTGTTTGAGGTAGACACAAAGCACTCAATGGTGCCAGATAACAACAAAGTTAACAAAGTGTAACACTATGAATAAAACGACCAGGTGTATGTGGCCATAGTATATAACCACAACAACGATAAATACAAACATGCAGGAAACTAAACTGGACCATCATGAATAGATAGAAATGGATAGAAATCGAAACAATAACTATATATATATTGAGAGAGGGATATAGAGAGAGGGAGGAACTGACAGAGAAAGAGATTTAGACGCAGATATTGCTCTATTCTTGTTATATGTTCTATATTTTTTTATATTATGTCTTCCTTCTTGAAATTATACTTTATTTGGAGGAGATATAGAAAATTTATCTTTTACTTTAATACATAGTTTCATTTTAGTCTGAAATTACCTTTCACATTTGCTTTCGCACCTCTAAACCCGCACACGTCACATTGTGATAATTGCGAGCCATAATTTGGTGCCAGTAATTTCGGCAATTTGAGCAAAATATTTTCACTTCTCTTGTATATATCCTTTTTCTATGACGTATTTTCTCTTATGTGACATGTTTCTATTTCTCTGATTTATCAGGTATCTCTATATCTTATAGATATATAACAGCTAGTAACACAATCTCCTCAGGTATGCTAAAGCAAAACTATATATATATATATATATATATATATATATATATATATATATATATATATATATATATATATATAAATATATACTTTTGCTTATATAAGAAATGAGTGAAGAATTTTCAGTAGTCCATCATTATTTCATATACTTTCTTCATGTTAAATTATACCTTGATTTCATCTAATTAAGCATCATGTTAACTTTGTTTTCTATTTCATGGAAATTCTGAAATTAGTTAACAATCGCTGCCCCATTAGGTGCATTTCATTTCATTCCAGTTCACTTTATACTGATGCTTCTTAAATCAATAGACGCCATTGCCTCAATTTACATAATTGAACATTTCTGAAATAGTGGCTACTGTGATGTGTATTTCTTCCTCAATCCACGTAATTTGGTATTATTATTCCAGCGAACAAAGCTGCATTATGGAATACACGAGAGGAATTTCAATTCACTTTGCTTTTTTATTCACGTTAATCGGTATACCCCCACGTACCTGAATTATGTACATTGTAATATTGGCTGATTGAGTTATTTCTCTTCGCTCGAGTTTCTAATTATGCAATCTATTCAGGTAAAAAGTTTCTTGGTATCTATTTTCACAATTGTATTTTTTTCTGCTGCACAGGCTTCTTGACGTGTTCTATAAACATGTGCACCGTTTTCCCCATGCCTGGTAAAATGATCAGGAATATAGACATATTAATATATAACATACATTTTGTGGCCTGCTTTTTTCTTCAATGCTTCCTAACGCCTTTTCATTCAATCTCGATCCTTATTTCATCACTACTTTGTTTTATGAGTATCAATTTCCACCCTATTGAATATTTGTATACAATTAGCTGGGAAGTCCTCTCAAAAAGAAAAAAAAAAAAAAAACATATTCAGGGACCATCTTATCTCGTATACTTCTAAATCTTTAGAAATGAGAATTAAATACCTAATATATTTATTCCGCAATTCAGTGAAAATTTAAATACTTATAACACACATAATTTAGGCACAAGAATATCAAATTTGAGAAGGACTGACACATAGATCATATCTTCCCCGTTACTGGAGTAGTGCTTTATTCTTTGGATATCCCGACGCATAAAATTTCAAGTTTACCTTGGTTAGTTACGAACCCAGAGCAGTGTGTACCAGAACGGAGAGTGTTCTATCCGATGCTCTAATTATACTTGTTTCTACTTTTGGCACAAGGACACCAAGTACCCAGTACATTACTGGTACTTTATGTTATCGAACCCGTAAGGATGAAAGGCAAAGTTAACCTCGGCGGGATTTGAACTCAGACCGTAAAGGGCCGTAACTCTATTTTGAAAAGCATGGCGTCTGACTCTCTACCGATACTGCCTATAATACTACCGATACACCACCATGCATAACGTAACATGAAAGAAAGCAATAACATATCACTTACAAAGATGAAATACATTTTACACGAGCCAGTACAGTCTAAACACACAATTATCTTGCCGCAATGGCATATAACGATGAAATATATATGAAAAGCAGTAAAATTAGAATGTATCTGAAATACACGGAAATCAAACTAATATGGAAGCCGATAACCTAATTGATTACCAAATCATAAAGCTTCAATTAACAAGACGTGAAAATTATTTGACATTGTTATTCAGTTCAATAACTGCGTATACACACACAAAAACAGTCACACACACACACGCACACACACACACACACACACACACACACACACACACACACACACACACACACACACACACACACACACACACACACACACACACATATATATATTTGTTTGTGTGCGTGTGTGAGCGGGAGTGAATGTAATATTGAACTATTCTTATAATGTTTGAAGGCGACTTCGTTCTACCTAAATCAATCCAGTCTAAATAAAACATCTTTTAATTTATGTATTTTTAAAGGAATGAGTTTCTGAATAATGGACGATTCAAGAAATTCGAAAACTATAGCTATTACAGTTAAAGGAAATACGTTTATTATATAAAACAATTGAGGAAAAAGCACCACTGCAAGTATCAATACAGACCCACATACAAACACCAGTGAACGTGCAGTCCCCCCCACCCCCTCACACAATCCACAGAAAGTCACAACAAACGCCTTCACACAGGACACAATATAACGGCCTTTTCAAGTTGCTAGAAATGCCAGCCAGTATGAGTATATGTTCAGGGCTGTGTTCATGGTCTGTAATATAACTGTTCCACGTAAATAAAAAATAAATAAAAAAATCCAAAGATATAATAGGTACCCGAAATGAAAAAAATACGCAATGGGGTCAAAAAGGTTTTTGATTAAAAATGTGTAAAACAAATGTGTATACGTGACAACTGAATTCGGCTTTGAATAGTGTGGGCTATTTTGTGATTAATACAGTGATTAGCTAATAGTTCGCTTTTGTGTAAATTTTATATTTGTATGTATTACTTACACCTAATTGCAGTATCCCTCACACGTCACACACACACACACGCCCCCCCCCATACACACAGACTCATAACATTGTGAAATATCTATATACATTTCCTCTCATTTTTCACCCCCTCTTCAGTCATTATTTCCCATACCTTTCGCATTCATCATTTTTTATAAATGGTGGTTCAACTGGAAATCTCTATCCACGTTTTTAACTGCCTTTTGCCCGTATCCATTCGCTATTGTAGAAGTGGTAGTGACAGATTTAATATCCCTTATATACAGGATCACTTGCCCACTATTCTAGGTGTCGTTTAATGGATGCTGGTGGATGTAGGTAAAGTAAACAAGTGGATGAACAAAGATTTTTAGTTAAATATAAGAATAAGCTAAAACGATATAATTGGTTTCTGATTTAGGTACACAGCCAACAATTTCGCAGTGTGGGAAAATTCGATTAAATCGACCCCTGTATGTTACTGATACTTTAATTCATCGACCCTGTAAGGATGAATGGCAAAGCTAACTTCGGCGGGAATTGAACTCAGAACGTAAATGGACGTACCTGTATGCTGCAAAACATTTAGTCCAACGTTTCACCGACACTGACAATCCACGACACTTAATTAAATGTATATACATAAATAAAATCGATAAATATATTTAGAGTATACCAAAAATATAAATTATTAGGTAGGTATAGAGCTTAACGGAGCTATAAGGTGTCAAATAAAAGGCACAAATGCGCAGTTCCCCTTCTATTAAGTAGACAGGAGAGGAAGAAATTAGGGATTTTCATGACTATGGTTTGATAAAAATGTGTTAGCTAGCACAAGGCGCGTGAGGTTTGAGACTAACTCCCACTTCCGACCTTAGTGTTAGAGATGAGTAGGAATTATGACAACAGGTTAAATAATCGCCCCTCGTATTGTGAATATTAGGAGTTCCTTGCTTTATATATTATTATGCTATCAGATGAACTTGGGCCGTTCAAAAATACACCACTTATCTATCGGCCCAATCAATGATAGCTAATTGAATAAACAAATAGGCAACTTCACATGACCTTATAATTAGCATTATGTATACTATAATAGAGTTGAAACAACGTAGTCGTGTAGTGTAACACAATGTCTGATTATAATACGTGAGGTACATAGCTGGAAATCATATATATTGTAGTTAAAGCAAATAATATGAAGTCAGCATGACGCACTACAGGTAACTTTGTAGTTGGCAAAACTATGCCTATAAATATTAGGTGTAAAACGTATGTAATATAAGTTTCAAGCGATAATGATACTTCAATAGCTATCGATTAGTTTCCAGTTCAGAAACCTAACGAAGATGATCGATTTCGTTCCCTCCGATAAAAGTATACGGTTTATTACATTAATTGAATTCACCCACCTCTCTCCTATCAACACATAGATGCAGTATATTAAACCAAGCATACCTATACCTACCCTTAGTCAAAACGATATAAAAACAAAATAATTAAATCTTAATTTGGTGGGAATTAGAGAGTAGTCGTATATTATATGCCCACGGTATATTCTCATATTACTAATAAACACATATAATTCTTTTAAGCTAATGGATCGTTCAAACGCTTACGGATAGATTCAATGTTTTAGGTGAAGTAAATGCATCCTTATAAGAATAATTCACCTTAGCCATGTTATGTAATTAAACATTATAACCTAATCTGAAACCCATAACATATACAGTTAATTGTGAGCAATGACTAATGAAATGTTGCTGATTGATCTGTTGGTGGAACAATTTATCTTAAACATGTGTACGGCTAACAGTGAATTTTTAACAGATATATTCAACTCTTAAACACAGCGGAACCGCTACGTCATTTTGGAGCGACTAACATTTCTAATTCGTTTTTTACAAAGAAACAAACCTAGCACGGAAAACAGAATAATGATTCACGTGAATGTTGTTATTTAAAAAGAATGAAATTGCAAAAAAAAAAATAAATAAATAAAATACAATAAAAAAAAAAATTAATGAAAATGTTATATTCTAAATTTGTGTAATGAACTAATTTTGTTTCTTTTCGTTTTTGACGTGTTTCCCAATAGTTTGTATAATGTGTCTGATTTGCACCATTATTTACGTCCCCGAGGCAATAATTAATTCTGGGGCTGTGATACGCCCAAGATAGGCATCAATTATCATTGTTTATAATTGTCTATTCCACCAGCAATGATAGTCTAATAACAGCCGAGGGTGTAACATTTAATTTGGATGGTAACGTTACTAAAAGTAAACTAATTATAGTTTTCTTGGTGACAATAGGTATCTCATTCTATGCGGTATACTGATAACGGAAGAAGAAAAAAATACACATCAACATTTATAAAATATACCCTCATAAATAACAGTTTCAATGTGATTATGACAACATATCTTCCTTTAGTTTATTACCAGGGCATATGAATCCATATAAAACTTGTCATAAAAGTACTTGCAATGTTTCCACTCACACATGCAAAGAGATTTAAGTGAGTTTGCTAACTATTAGTAATCTGCATAGTGACGGGCATATATATATATATATATATATATATATATATATATATATATATATATATATATATATAAGTAAGATGTATGGTAGGTCGTATGTGAATCGCGATGATCACGTCTGACTTACCAAATATGTGACGGTAGCTAGTTAAGCTCTATGCGTATACGCAGAGCAGAACCAGCGTTAACTCGTTTGTAAGGAGAATAAGATGTCGCACATTTCACTTCGATAGGCACCGTAGCGCCCCACTAGAGAGTCCATCGAATAATAAGTATGGATTTAGGACATTTAGGAGCCCGCCCCATAACCCTCTAATCGATAAATTTGAGAGTGACCTATTATCTCTCGTCCGGTCTATTATCTAATTTTTAACCTTCAATCCCTGACCCCGACAACTAATATAAAAGAGCCCCCTTAGAATATAGACCCCAACTATACAAGCCGAGCTGCTGATGTATTCAAACTGCTAGCCTTGAGTGATACGTTGATGTAGATAATGATCTTACAGTCACATGTTATATGCCTTGAAAAGTCCCACCATGTGGTCGGACGAAACGGCTGTCGGCAATAAACTTGTTATAATGTCATAATAGTTCCTTTGTTCTTTTTCACTAATATATATATATCTTTTTTGGCAATGAATATATTTTGCAAGGAGTGAATAATAATAACAAAACAGTGGGTTTTGATATTATTTCTGGCAAAAATTATTACAATATGACCCTCTCCAGATATAACAATATATATATATTTATATATATAAATATATATATATATATATATATATATATATATATATATATATATATATATATATATATATATTTAGGAAAAAGTATGACCCCGACGGCAGATCTCAAACCGTTTCGACGGCTATTTCTGGACTATTTCCTATTTCCCACTCTACTACCCTAAGTATTGAGTACTCTGGTGCGGTATGGTCCATCTGGTCACAATTCCTATGTTATTTATATATATATATGTATTTATATATATATATATATATATGTATATATATATATATATATATATATATATATATATATATATATATATATATATATATATATATATTAGGTATAGGATTATCCAAGATGCAGTGATGGTTAATTACTACACTGGATATGGTTGACGTACGGTAAGAGGTTACTCTACGAGTTATGGAAGAATTGTTCAAGAAACTTAGTTCCTGATCCTTCAGTATTCCGGAGTGTATATAAAGAATGAATAATAACAGGTAGACATCATAAAAAGGTAGTTTATTCCGTGTGCTTACAAGTGTTTCCACGGTGGTACTGCAGCCTAGTTCCGCTACGTGCAAATTCACAAGTATTTGCAGAACTCGAATATCCAATGCTGTGACCACTGTTTCCTCAGAGCAGAATGGTAAATATACAATGTAAAAACCCTTAAGTGGGGTTGTTGGGGAAGATAGGGTGGAACAGGAAGAGAGAAAAGTAGGGAAGATGGAGAGAGAAGGAAAGATATGCAGGGGTTGGAGAAGTAGGAGAGAGTGGCTTGTAGATATCTTAATCAAAATGTTATGGTAGGGGTTTTATTAGTTACTTTTGGAGAGATGCGTAGATAGTTGAGGTCGGAATTATTTATTGCCCCAGAGGTCAAGTTCATAGATGTTGAGAGGGAGGTAGGTCAAAGGTGAGAGAGAGAGAGTGTAATGGATGTAGAGAGAGATATATAGGTAGAGAGGGGACAGATAAAGTATATGTGGTGAGTGAACTTTTGGTTTTGTAGTAGTAATCTAGGAATTGTACTGAGTTACCATGTATAGTGATAAGCAGTGTATTGTCTTGTAGTGTGGGGGAGAAGAGAAGGTTGTTAGCTAGAAAGTGGTGTTGTAGTTACGGGTTCGAATGTTAAGTTATTTTATAGTGAGAGAATTTAGCTTTTAGTTTGTGGTTGCAGTATAATGATCGTTCAATTCTATCGTTAAGTAGTTTGTTTTTGGATTTTAGTATGTAAAATAGCTCAAGGTTACATAACCTGCAGTACTTCAAACCACTCCGATATGCATTTGCGCTGGAAAGTATATCCCATTTTAAGGTGAACTGTTGGTTGTGTTCACGGAGTTGCCAGGTCTTGTTGGCGAGCGTGGTCACAAAACGGTGATTCTGATGTTTGATTGAGAATCGATGACGGTACCAGCGAGATTTAAACGATGTGGTGGTAGATCCGATATAATACCATTTCTGGTCGTCCGATTCAACCGTGCATTGGTAAACAATGTTGGACTTTAGGCATTCATTCTGCAATGGACATCTTTCAGGTAGATGGCAGTTACATGCTTTGTTGTGGGTAGCGGGTATACCATGGATAGGTTGTGATAGCGGTACAGGTGGGTTGTGCAATATCCGTCTCCCATTTAGTGGTTGGGAGGCAGATATTGCGTTCTGCCCACCTGTTACTAAAATGTTTTGTTTTGTAGAGTTGTTTAATTGCCTTAAGTTAAGTTTTTTTATGTATGCTTCAAGGTTTGGTGCCGTGGAGTATGATAGTCTAATAGTTTTGGAGTTCAGAATTTTGCTGTACTTATGGGAACTAGGGAAGTGTTTATTGATTAATTTAAAGAATGAAAGAGATAGTTTTGTACTAATCGAGGCATTAAAAATAGGATTATACCAGATATACTTTCTACAACGTGATTTATTTGGTGGTGAACTTCTATTATTAGTATGTCTGGTAGTATAGTGTGTGTGTGCTTGTGTTTTAGTCCCCCGGTTACGTATACCTTGATTACGTGTAGAGCTATGTGTGTTGTGGAAATTACTATCGATGTATTCTATTGTATCCCGGTGGTCAGCATTCCTTAATGCATTATTGTAGTATTCAGCATGTTCGCTAAAAATATCAGAGTTAGACGATAGGCGAGAGATTCTAAGAGAAATACTCCGGGGAACTGATTTTATCATGGAGAGTGGGTGGTTAGAGTTAAAGTTAATATACGTAAGGTTCTCATTTACCTTGTGGAAGGGTCGTATCTGTCCGGTATTTAAATTAAGAGTTACGTCCAGAAAGTTTACTACCTTAAGATTGTATTCGTATGTTATTTTTAGGCCCAGTTCACTAAAAGATTTTCTAATATTTTTCCGTAGCCTTTCAAGATTTTGGTTATTCAAGTTATTAACTAATAAGAGCCCGTCATCTCTATATATCCCCCCCGGTAGATTACTAAATCTACTATGTAATATGTGGGCTATGTAAATTCCCACGAGATCCGTGACCTCCACCGAGTCGTTGGAACCCATGGTAATATCGAAATTTGTGGGTCTGTCCTTACGTTCCCAGTAGCAGTTATCGAACTTAATAATGGTTTTTCTAGCCTCGAGAATAATATTAATTTCTTCCTCCGTTAGGTCGGAATTGAACGGAGGAAGAAATTAATATTATTCTCGAGGCTAGAAAAACCATTATTAAGTTCGATAACTGCTACTGGGAACGTAAGGACAGACCCACAAATTTCGATATTACCATGGGTTCCAACGACTCGGCGGAGGTCACGGATCTCGTGGGAATTTACATAGCCCACATATTACATAGTAGATTTAGTAATCTACAGGGGGGGATATATAGAGATGACGGGCTCTTATTAGTTAATAACTTGAATAACCAAAATCTTGAAAGGCTACGGAAAAATATTAGAAAATCTTTTAGTGAACTGGGCCTAAAAATAACATACGAATACAATCTTAAGGTAGTAAACTTTCTGGACGTAACTCTTAATTTAAATACCGGACAGATACGACCCTTCCACAAGGTAAATGAGAACCTTACGTATATTAACTTTAACTCTAACCACCCACTCTCCATGATAAAATCAGTTCCCCGGAGTATTTCTCTTAGAATCTCTCGCCTATCGTCTAACTCTGATATTTTTAGCGAACATGCTGAATACTACAATAATGCATTAAGGAATGCTGACCACCGGGATACAATAGAATACATCGATAGTAATTTCCACAACACACATAGCTCTACACGTAATCAAGGTATACGTAACCGGGGGACTAAAACACAAGCACACACACACTATACTACCAGACATACTAATAATAGAAGTTCACCACCAAATAAATCACGTTGTAGAAAGTATATCTGGTATAATCCTATTTTTAATGCCTCGATTAGTACAAAACTATCTCTTTCATTCTTTAAATTAATCAATAAACACTTCCCTAGTTCCCATAAGTACAGCAAAATTCTGAACTCCAAAACTATTAGACTATCATACTCCACGGCACCAAACCTTGAAGCATACATAAAAAAACTTAACTTAAGGCAATTAAACAACTCTACAAAACAAAACATTTTAGTAACAGGTGGGCAGAACGCAATATCTGCCTCCCAACCACTAAATGGGAGACGGATATTGCACAACCCACCTGTACCGCTATCACAACCTATCCATGGTATACCCGCTACCCACAACAAAGCATGTAACTGCCATCTACCTGAAAGATGTCCATTGCAGAATGAATGCCTAAAGTCCAACATTGTTTACCAATGCACGGTTGAATCGGACGACCAGAAATGGTATTATATCGGATCTACCACCACATCGTTTAAATCTCGCTGGTACCGTCATCGATTCTCAATCAAACATCAGAATCACCGTTTTGTGACCACGCTCGCCAACAAGACCTGGCAACTCCGTGAACACAACCAACAGTTCACCTTAAAATGGGATATACTTTCCAGCGCAAATGCATATCGGAGTGGTTTGAAGTACTGCAGGTTATGTAACCTTGAGCTATTTTACATACTAAAATCCAAAAACAAACTACTTAACGATAGAATTGAACGATCATTATACTGCAACCACAAACTAAAAGCTAAATTCTCTCACTATAAAATAACTTAACATTCGAACCCGTAACTACAACACCACTTTCTAGCTAACAACCTTCTCTTCTCCCCCACACTACAAGACAATACACTGCTTATCACTATACATGGTAACTCAGTACAATTCCTAGATTACTACTACAAAACCAAAAGTTCACTCACCACATATACTTTATCTGTCCCCTCTCTACCTATATATCTCTCTCTACATCCATTACACTCTCTCTCTCTCACCTTTGACCTACCTCCCTCTCAACATCTATGAACTTGACCTCTGGGGCAATAAATAATTCCGACCTCAACTATCTACGCATCTCTCCAAAAGTAACTAATAAAACCCCTACCATAACATTTTGATTAAGATATCTACAAGCCACTCTCTCCTACTTCTCCAACCCCTGCATATCTTTCCTTCTCTCTCCATCTTCCCTACTTTTCTCTCTTCCTGTTCCACTCTATCTTCCCCAACAACCCCACTTAAGGGTTTTTACATTGTATATTTACCATTCTGCTCTGAGGAAACAGTGGTCACAGCATTGGATATTCGAGTTCTGCAAATACTTGTGAATTTGCACGTAGCGGAACTAGGCTGCAGTACCACCGTGGAAACACTTGTAAGCACACGGAATAAACTACCTTTTTATGATGTCTACCTGTTATTATTCATTCTTTATATATATATATATATATATATATATATATATATGTATATATATATATATATATATATATATATATATATATACATATATACATATATATATATATATATATATATATATATATATATATATACATATGTATATATATATATATATATTATATATATATATATATATTCATATATATACATATATTATATACATACATATATATATATATATATATATATATATATATATATATATATATATATATATATATATATATATATATATATATAAATATATATATATATATATTTGCATAGGTTATATTTTATTTGTTGGGATCCAACAACCTTTAAAATGTTTATAACTGATATAAAGCCCTCAAAACGTTAGTGGAGTAGCTATCCACCGAATTTCAACCGGTGAGGTTGTCTTTTTTTCCGGGTATGTCAGTATTTATTTATAAAACAAATCTGTATTTTATCTGATGAAAGCGCACCAAAATTTACCCTGGTCGCCCTTGAAATACATATAATAAAATAATTATGGTTTTATAAATACAGTTTCCATTTATTAATATATTGTATATATATATATATATATATATATATATATATATATAATAAATAACAAAGAACGCTTATAGCATATGCATATCTTTACTTGCTAACATTGTTTCATCCGCACTATAAGTGGGACTCATCAGAGCATAAAGGTTAATTACATACCATACAAGCAATAACAAATCCAAGGCATTGAAGAATGAAAGGTAATAATAGACGATAAAGGATAAGAATAAAAATAAAAGTAAAAATAAAAATAAAAATAAAAATAAGGGGTGCTATCAGTCACAGTTGGGCGGGGTGCTGTCAACATATAGTTACATACAAGCATACACATGGATAAGAGAATAGACAAGAGTAGACACATGGATAAGAGAACAGACAAGAGTAGATAAGATAATGGGATTAGGTAAGAGTAGGTAAAAAATAGGTAAAAAATAGGTAAAAAATAGGTAAAAAATAGGTGAAAACAGACTTATAATATATATAAAAAGAAATACAAAGAAATACATAACAAACTTACATATAAAATATAGGGTAAGGAATGAGATAAAATAATATAAAATTAAAAATTAAAAATGATATACATAGAACATAATATAATATAATCGTAAAATAAAATAAGATAAAATAAGGTAAACTAAAATCAAATAACATAGACTAAATTAAAATAATATAATATAAGATATAATTAAATGTATAATTAAATGTAATTAAATGTAATTAAATAAATAAATAAATAAATAAATAAATAAATAAATAAAAATTAAATAAATAAATAAAATTTAAATTTAAATTTTAAAATTAAAATTTAAATTTAAATTTAAATAAATAAATAAATAAATAAATAAATAAATAAATGTTAGCAAGTAAAGATATGCATATGCTATAAGCGTTCTTTGTTATTTATTATATTACGGCTCTGTCCTCAGACATTGAGCTAACCTCATACTGCCTGCTGGATAAGTGGAGTGTTATACACCCCTGATCCTTTCCCTAGCATACTATATATATATATATATATATATATATATATATATATATATGTGTGTGTGTGTGTGTGTGTTTGTGTGTGTGTGTGTGTGTGTGTATATATAAGAGAGTATTTTAAGTTTGCTTGCAGCATTGTGGAATAAGATATATTTTCTTTAGGTCGTTTTGGAATCCTCAACAATGCAGATGGCTAATTCTCCGGGTAACAAGATCCGGTGGTGAAGAGAGAGATATAAATGATGTAGAATGAGATGCATAGTGTGTAGAAGAACGTAGGAAAGAGTGTAAAAAATAAAAAAAAAATAACACGAGATAGAGTTACCTTGGAAGAGATTTAATTGTCCCTATATTTCGGATTCACATCCATCAACTGTTCTTTTACCGGTGAGGTGGAGGGGGTTTATCTTTCGGATAGGAGCGATACGTATCCTCAGCTGTTCGTTGTTTTGAATATCCGAGGTATTCAGCCAAAGGCGTGTGCACGTGGAATTGAGTCTGTCACTCAGATGTCGGCGGCCGAAATAGTTCTTATAATTGTGGGAGTGGGGTCGCCTTAGCTGTCAGTCCATTGTATTATCCGCCCTGGCTAGTTTCTGTATTAGCAGTGTTGAATAGTGTATTCGTGTGGTGGAGGTAGTATTCCCTGCCTGTTTGGTGAATGCTACTGTGTGTGCGTGTGTGTGTGTGTTGTTGCCTCGTGTGTCTGTATTAGCGTGTAGTATATTCGTATGGTGGAATGCTACTGTGTGTGTGTGTGTGTTCTAGTCTCGCTTGTGTGTGTGTGTATGTGTGTGTGCGTGTGTTGTTGCCTCGTTTGTTTAAACCAACTACCTCATTTCGCTTCTCTCGGATCGGTTATTTATTTGTGGCCCTAGGCGTTTGATCCAGAGTGCTTCCTTGATTCGTAATGTGCCGACGTTTCGTTCCGTCGCTAGCACTGTGACAATGGGCCTTCCGTCTTTGTTTCTGCATTTGGTTTTGTGTTTCCAGAAAGACGAGGCCATATTGTTGATGTGATCCATGATCCGGATGTGTAGCGGCCGGATTGTGCTACCTATAGAGTAGTGTTTGCACTTGTAATTCTACCTTATACACGACGTGTGTGCGTAGGCAATAGTTCGTATGGCGCATCGGTCAGTTTCTGAAGGAGCACGCGTCAGTCGATTTCCAGGGTTTCCTGGAGAGGCATCTACGCAGGGAGGGGCCCGGTGAGCCAGGTGGATGTCGAGGCCCTCCCTCTGTATAGCCCTGCGGATAGCGTTGGTGGTATTCTCGCCCAGGTGTGGTATTTTAAGGAAGCACTTGCTTGGGTGTTTCTCTGCCTCTTGCGTCTGGTGTCTCTTATTCTGTTTGTGAGTGAGCCAAGGTACCCGTTCGTCTCTAGCACTTTGAGGAATCGCTTGGTATGGGTGACACCACTCACGGGATCGCTGCATCTGTTTTTAATTCGCGAGATCTCGTACGTGATGTACCCTCGTTTAGCACTGTTAGGGAGGGCGGACTTATAGTGGACGAACAGGTCGCTGCAGGCCGCCTTGCGGTAGATGTTGGAGTGGATCCCTCCCCGTTCTGTGATGTTGATTCGGAAGTCGAGGAGGGCAAGTGACCCGTCGTCTTTGGGGTGCTTAACACTGAAATCAATGTTCCTTAAAATACCTCACCTGGGCGAGAATACCACCAACGCTATCTGCATGCGTATACGGAGGGGGGCCTCGACATCCACCTGGCGCACTCGGGCTCTTCCCTGCAAAGATGCCTCTCCAGGAAACCCGGTAAATCGTCTGACGCGTGCTCCCGCAGAAACTGCCAGATGCGTCATACGAACTATTGCCTACGCACATGCATCGTGTATAAGGTAGAATGTAACAAGTGCAACCACAACTATATAAATAGCACGATCCGGCGGCTACACATCCGGATCAAGGAGCACATCAAAACCAGGACCTCGTCTTTCGGGAAATCATAACCAAATGCGGAAACAAAGACGGAAGGCCCATTGTCTCAGTGCTAGCGACGGAACCAACGTCGGCACATTACGAATCAAGGAAGCACTTTGGATCAAACGCATAGGGCCAGAAATAAATAACCGTTCGGAGAGAAGCGAAATGAGGTGGTAGGTTTAAACAAACGAGGCAACAACACACGCGCACACACACAAGCGAGACAACAGCACACACACAGACACACACACATTAGAATGCACTAAACAGGCAGGGAATACTATCACCACCACACGAATCCACTATTCAACACTGCTAATACAGAAACCAGCACGGGCAGATAATACAATGGACTGACAGCGAACGCCACCCCACTCCCGCAATTAAAAGAACTATTTCGGCCACCGACCTCTGATTGACCGACCCCAAATCACGTGAGCGCGCGTTCTGCTGAATACCTCAGATATTCAAAACAGTGAACAGCTGAGTACACGTATCGCTCCAATCCCACATATAACCTCCCCCACCCCGGAATAAAAAAACCCAGTTGATGGATGTGAATCCGAAATATAGGGACAATTTAATCTCTCCCAAAGTAACTCTATCTCGTATTATTATTTTTATTGTTTACGCTCTTTCCTACGTTCTTCTACACACTATACATCTCATTCACTTACATCTCTCTCTTCAACACCGGATCTTGTTACCGCAGAATTACCCATCTGCATTGTTGAGGCTTCCAAAACGACCTAAAGAAAAAAAAATATATATATTGTTATACTTTAGGAGGGTCATGTTGCCAATAAGAAACACATGCACCAATTGTTTTCACTCGAATTCATTATAACTTAAATTATAAATTTAAAATTTTTTATAAATTTCCGGTCGATTGGTTGGTTCCACAACCGGATGGTTGTTCATATATTGTCAAAGTTCTTTCGTCACACATTATGTGGCCAAGTCAGGGACCAGGGATTATTTTCTTTGTTTTGTGCCTCTCCTTTGTCCTGTCCTACGCCATCTTGTTTTTGTGTATGTTGTGTGCTTAGTTTGCGCATGTGTTACATCCAGGTGTCTGTGTGTGTTTTTATTTGTTTATTTATTTGTTTATTTACATGTTACTAGTTGTTTTTTTGTTCTATGTGTGTTTTTTTTTCTCATTTTGTCCTTAATTGTAAGTTGTGATGCTGCTATTCCATTCATGTTTTCTATTTAATTTTGGATGGAGTTCATTTATGCTTATTGCCTCTGTGATTTGTCTAAACATCGCGTCTTTTCTGTTTGTAGATTTTAATTTTTATTTCTGTTCTCTAATTTGCCCTTATGTTCTA
>OZ024740.1:367963909-367976409 GCA_964016885.1 Eledone cirrhosa
ATGCATATCGCTGTGTGTGCGTGCGTTCACATGTACCTGCATATGGGCATGTTTGTGTATGTTTGTGTATATATATATATATATATATATATATATATATATATATTTATTGAAGTTTCCGTTGAAAATTGAAAAAGTCATAGGAGTGAAGAGTGCTCTATGTAAGTACCAGAGCAAAATTGAATGTATAATAAACAATACAATATAATTACCTCATTACCAGAGGTTTCCCGAATAAGACGAATACGAAAAACGTCCTCATTCGTTCGTCGGACAAGGCAATTTAAAACATAGTGAAATATTTGAAAAGTGTCCTCAAGAAATGCAAAATATTATAAATAAAAGTAATGCAAGAGATATATATATAAAAAAAAAAATAAGGAAATATAGTTAGGGTATGTGTATATGTATGTATCTCTAATGCGGGTAAAATTCCCGAGATCCATGGACGAGTTCTCTCCAGCGGTCTCTGTCCCTCATTATCGCTGCCATATCCTGCATCTCCAACAGACCAGTGTCTGTCCTTAGGGCATCAACATATGTTAACCTTGGTCTTCCGCTTCTAGTGTGTCCATGTAGGGGTTCCCAAAGTATATACACTCACAAATGTACATATGTGTGTATGTACAAATGCATGTGTATGGTGAAAATGTGTGCGTAAGTACATATATGAGGTCAAGTATATTTGTGTATATGTGACCACAAATACGTATATAATATGAGTTGAAAAAGAAATTGTATGATAATATAGTTGACACGCATCCAGATACAGGCATTAAATACACATACGAGTATGAAAGCACGCGTATAAACACACACACACGCGTGGTCACTTATATGCGCAAGATAAAGAGGGAAGGGAGTGTAATAGTAAAAAGAAGTGTCATTCTGGGTATATGTATAAAAATGAAACAACATATGAGAATGAAAAAGTATTTTTTAAATCAAAGAGAAAGTAATCAATTAACACTAGAGAAAAGAAAACAAACATAGATACGCACGTACATACACATTCATATATATATATAAACATATTTATACACACAAATACGTACAGTCAAAAGCGCATGTATGCGTACATACATACACACGAGGTACGTATATATATATATATATATATATATATCGCGACATGTATATCTAATCACACGTACGTACGCGACTATATATATAAACATATATACATACACACCCATACATACATATACATATACACACATATATATACACGTACACATACATTCACCCGCGCACACACACGTACAAATAAGTATGTAAAAAACATAGATATAAAAACACACATACACACACATATATATACGTACGCACGCACACATACGGAGGCGTTCGTATACATATACAGAACGTATACACACATAAGCACACTCACACACATAGATACAGGTTATAAACCAGCCATATGAATAAATGAATAAATGAATATAATAATGAAATAAATATAAAATCGGCTGCGAAACAACAGAATATATCAGGAGTGGAAAACGCAAGTGACCCGTCATATCAGGTAGTGAAAGAAAATGGGGAAGTAAAATGTGGAATGTGAAGATATTAGGTAAGTGAATCGAAAAGAAGGGGGGGTTACAGGTGGATGTTAAGTAAAAATAAAAAAAAAAATAAAAATAAAAAAAAAAAAAAATAAAAAAAAATAATTAAAAAAAAAAATAAATAAATAAATAAATAAATAAATAAAAAAAAAAAAAAATAAAAAAATAAAAAAATAAAAATAAAAATAAAAAAGTTAAAACTCAAAGTAAATCAGAAAGAGAAGTCTGTAAAGAGGATAATTTAAGGAAATTGAAGAATAACAGTTTATGGAGGATAAGTATCTGAAAGTGAGTTAAGTTTTTATGAGCTGGAAAGCAAATGTGATTTCATGTGTGGGCAACTGGTGAAAATTTCTGGTTTTGTATTTAGGCAGGTTTTTGGTGATTTAAAGTTCTGTAACATCCAATATTTTTCACGTATGCAGAGTGTGCATCTTCTTGTTCCTCTTGCATATTCTTTAGATTGGTTCAAAATTGACCAATCCAATTTATATTGGATACCTTGGTCTTTCAAATCCCATATTCTGCTAGCCAGAGCTATTGTAAATCTTTTTTTCTGGATGTCGGAAAGATTAGACATGTGAGTAATGACGCGTTTTGAATTTGTTTGGTGTCATACCCACATATCGTTCGCTGGTGGCTGGTTGGTTGTTGCTGATGGTTGTCACTTTAGCCGCATATACAATGGCTTTGGTGTTGCATTTACCTTGTAATGAGCATTCACCTTTGACTCTACGGGAGCAATTTTGATGTTCTCTGGGTGATTTCTTATTGATGATATAATATTTAATAGGGGACCGCAGGAGTAGCTAATTTTGACACAGTTTCTATTGAAGATCTTATAGTATCTATGTGTTCTAGGGAAATGTTTATCTAAGAGCTCTAGGAATGTTTTGCCTACATTAGTTTTAACTGCTGGAGAGTAGGGGGTGTGAACCAGATTATTTTTCTTTTCCTATTATTATGTTTAAAAGAGTTAGTATTGTTGGGTATGTACTTATATATATATGTATACATATACACACATACATACATATATATATATGTGTCACACACAGAAACAAAATGGCGTAGGACAGAACAAAGGAGAGGCACAAAAACAAAGAAAAGAATCCCTAGTCACTGATGAGGTCGCACAATGTGTGACGAAAGAATTTTGACAATATATAAACAACTATCTGGTTGTGGAACCAACCAAATACCCAGAAATTTATAAATTTATAAATTCCTAAATTTATAAATTTATCATAATAAATTGAAGTGAAAGCAACTGGTGCGTGTGTTTCTTATTGGCAACATGACTCTCCCAAGTATAACAATATATATATATATATATATATATATATATATATATATATATATATATACGTATATATTTGTGTATGTGTATTTATTTAATTTGTATATATGTATATATGTGTATTTCTGTAGATGCGTTTGAATATGTTTGTATATGTGTATATTTATATATATATATATATATATATATATATATATATATATATATATATATATATATATATATATATATATATATATATATATATATATATATATATATATATATATATAACGAAGGAAATGTGGTAAGGTACCAGGTGGACCATGACGCACCAAAATACTCAATACCTGGGGTAGTAGAGTGGGTAATAGTCTAGAATTAGCCGTCGAAACGGCTTGAGCTCAGCCGTCACGGTCCTACTCGTTCCTATATATATATATATATATATATATATATATATGTGTGTGTGTGTGTGTGTATGTATATATATATGTGTGTATATATATATGTGTATATATATATATATATATATATATATATATATATATATATATATATATATATGTATAACATATATATATATGTGTGTGTATATGTATATATATATATGTGTATGTGAACGTGTCTGTTGACACCTGGAATATAGCTTAAGAGAAACATGACAATAATGATATATTTTGAACTGGTTTATGGAGTTCTCTTGGTCTTTGTCACTCTAAGTACAACTTTAAAGAATTAGGTTTTAAAGAATTTCCCTTTTCTTTAAATCCATCAACCATCTTATAGACAGCTGAAATACAGGCATTGTTAGCTTAAGAGAAACTTAAAAATAAGGAGTGGCACCCCATTCTGAACTTCTTTATAGAAATCTTTCTGCCTTTGTCACTCTAAATATAAATTATAGCCTATTAATGAATTAGCTTTTAATGAATTCCCTTTTCTTTCAACCAATGACCTCCAAACTCTCCTACCACCTGAAAAGATATAAATACCAAAACATTTATTTTGGAAAGCCAGATTCCTGATGATTTCTGAAGAATGAAACAGTTCTAGTCCTGTAGAATATCATCTATATTCAAACTGTTATACTCTGCTATGTATTGAGTACCTTACTTACTGTAATTACCTCCGATTCAACCCGGAATAACTTACCTATATATATATTTATCTATATATATATGAGTATATATATATGTCCGTATATATATATATATATATATATATATATATATATATATATATATATATATATATATATATATATATTTATTTATTAAAATAACATATTAAAGTTTAAGCAATGAATCGCTGCTTTCACCCTTAACGGGATCTTCTGAAACTAACAAAGTCAATCTGTAAACGCAGAACTGGATATTTCAAAAAACGTTGCAGATAAGAGGCCGAATGAGTATAATCCTATTAAATATTGCTCTTAGGATCTACTCCAGATTAACGTACAAAGAGAAGTGGACTGAAAGCATAGCGATCCTTCGAAGTGCTAATTCCGAAAGTGAGCATGGGCCTCCTCTAATTAACGCGATGTTAATCCACTTTGTATGTCTGATTTAATTGAAGCATTGTGTTTGCGCAATTGACCCTTCTGCTGTTCATCCAAACATCATCCTTTCAAAGATCATCCAAACATCTAAACACATCATTTACGTTTGCGAGGGCTTCATGATGTTAGACGTATACTTTCCTGAGATTTCATTATTATAACTGAAAACCTCTTTCTGCCAATAGGCCGCCCAGGACCCTGGTGGTGCTATTGCTGCGTTTCTGTAAACTATTTTGGCTATGCTTTCAATCCACTTCTGTTTGTACGTTTAATAGTTACATACACTTGTGTGAGCGTGTGTGTGTGTGTGCAAATTTTTGTTGACTCGGCAGAGTTGGGTTGATCTGTTATAAAACAGGTCACAGGTGATGGATAGCGATACGACCTCCAGATATGATGGTTATTTGCGATATATGCGTGTTTCCGATCAATGAATAAAGAATCACGAACAAATAGCGATACACTGCTAGGAAATATGAAGCAATGGGTAACACCGTTAGCTAACAAGAAAACATTCAAATATACGCATGTATATATATATATATAGGATATTGGCGATATTTGTTCGCAAGATTACTGTCAAGGAAAAAATAACACAGTAGTTTTATTTTTTAAGATATATTTGTCAAACTTGGGTCAGTTTGTCTTCATTACTTGTTCTTTCGATCTCACTCGATAAACCCGCCATTGGCATTGATGACGGCCTCAAGGCGGCATCGGAAACTGCTACAGGCCTTCGTCACTGTCCCCCGACTTAGGCCCCTAAAGGCCCTTGTTATCCTGGCCTTCAGATCGTCTTTCGTATTGCAGCTAGATCTGTTTGTGTCTCGTTCCACTGCGCCTCACACAATGAAGTCGAGGGGGTTGCAGTCAGGCGAGCTGGGAGGCCAGATGTCAGATGAAGTGTGGTTGACGAAGTTCTCTGACAGCCAGGCTTGGGTCTTTCGGCTGGTATGGCAGGGCGCTGAGTCTTGCTGCCACATATACGGCCTACCTGCAGCTACCTGGTCGATCCAGGGCTTTCCTACCTCGCTCAGAACGCGGATATAGCCATCGGTGTTCAGCTTGAGGCCTTCAGGGAAATAGTGAGGTGGCATGACGTCACCTTGACTGCTGACGACAGCTAAGACCATTGTTGTTGCTGGAAACTTTGTCTGCATGACTCTGGGCACGTCTTTGGATGAGACACCATTCTCCTGCTGATGCTGAGAAAGTCTGAAATTTTCTTATTTGTCCTCCTGACGCGGATTCCAAGAAGAACTCCGTGTCTCTTCCACAAATTTGGAGGTTCAAAATTATTCATAATCAATTATTCTCAAAAATAAATAATGGAAATATAGTCACTGTTTTTATGAAGACAAGAGTGACAACGGAAGTAAAAAAAATTTGCATAAAATTAGCAGTTGAAAATCGTGAAAAATATCGTCCTCACCCTGTGTATATATATATATAAATTTTGTTACTTCCGTTGTCACTCTTGTCTTCATAAAAACAGTGACTATATTTCCATTATTTATTTTTCATTATATATATATATATATATATATATATAAATACATACGCTTGTGTTCTCATGCGTAGGTGTTGGTGTATGTATATATTTCTATGTGTGTGTTTGTTTGCATGCAAATATGTTTGAATCAGTACTTAATAGCCTCGAATATGCAGTCATGTGAAATGTTGTTATATATGTTAACAACATCCGAAGAAACTATATAGGCGTTTAGGTTTATCATAATTGGTAGATTGCCGGGTACTTCAAGATCGTCTGTTATGAATCACCAAATGTGTTTCAGGAAAGGATTTATTAAGATATCTATGAAGTTACCTGGTAGATATGTCTCGCCAATTGGCCCCAATATAATGGATTTAGTTTTACGTCGAAGAGTGAGGGTATATTCACACAATTCCTTTACGCATTTTCAGGTGTCTCATTGATTAGGTTATATTTATATTATTTGGTAGTCAATTGAGATTACTTTCTTCACATGTGGAACTGATGTGATTGTTTAATTCCTTAACAGTTAAATGATTCCTGTATAGGTGTAGTAAATCAGTGAGTTGTTTAGATTTGTATTTATTTGGCTTATTTATAATATGTATTTTCCACTATAAAATATTTAAATAGTATTTTATATCCATAATGGCAATTATGCCACCTTTATCGGATTCATTCATAACAATATTTCTGTTCGGTTTATTTCTGTTTTAATTACCCAGACTCAATGATGCCCTCTCATTCATCAAGCTTAGATATCCCCATCCACCTTGACCAAACCTACGTCCATCCACGCCCGTGAAATTGACCTCTGTCTGGTCCGCTCACCTAGAGACCACCGTCCCTACATCAACTTTCCGTTCACCTTCATCTACCGAAACCTTGGTTCCGATAACGACACCTCGTTTCTTTTCAAACCCAACCATCGCAGCTTTCTTGTACTCTCCTAGTTCTTCCCTTCTTATGATTCCATCCCTCTTCTCACTCTCGTTGTAAAACCTTTCCCTTCATAAGCAATCTCATCAACATCTCAGGAGAACCATTCAAATCATATCCGTCAAAATGTCACATGTTCATCTACCAACGTTGTCAATACCCTCTGGGCGTTATTTAAACGAGTATCCCATTAGTTTTACCTTAATTGCGCCTATTGAATGACAAAGCTATAACGAATGACAAATGTTATAACGTATTATGTTTCATCATATATTATATATTATATCATATATATTATATTATTTATAGTATATATTATATTATATTGTATTATACTATATTACATTATATTATATTACATTACATACAATGTTATTATATCATATCACTAGAAATGGAAATGATATTTTGTTTCAATTGGCTATATTTATATCTTAATAATTTCAAATTTACAAAAATAGAATTACAGTAAATTAAATGAAATATGTTGGAATTATTTTAGGATTAAATTTAAAAAATAACAATTTTATTGTAATTATATATTATAATGCACTGGAATATTAATTAGGCATACTTAATTATCATTGCTAACGTAGATTTATTTGACTAAAATAATTACTTTTTAATTTAATTCACACAATTTATTCATGAATGTGATTGATTTATGTAAAATCCCATCTCAAATTTCCTTAATGAAATTTTAATATATTTCACTGTAATGTGTATACATTGTGAATCAAATTAATACGTTATTATACATTTTATTGAAATGTTATTAAGTAAATGTCATATGTGAGTCGTTGTACGTCAATAAGTAATCTCTAATTAAAAAAATGTGAACTAAATTAAAATTAATAGAAATATAATATGCAAAAGACATAAAGAGGTGTATGCTAACTATATCAGTAGTTGATAATATATTAATAGTAGTTACAGGTAATTATTAAGAGCATATTATAAATCGCGAAATTAGCTAAACTGCTCAATGATGAGATGTGTATTTGAAAGATGTCTCCCAAAGAACTCTAATTTATGATTGAAACGGGGAAAATGGCAAGTTTTTATAAATACTTAAAACCTATGGAAATTGTTTAATCATCATACTTGAAAGTCTACTTTAAACATTAGCAAGCTGTAATGCATTAGCATACATATCTAAAAACAGGATTATTAATTGAAATGTCTATATTATGGTTAACCAAGACAGGATTATTGCGAAACTCTATAGCTGCTATAGAAACTGATTGTTATACATTCGATAGGGTGATGTTGCTAATAGAAAAACACACAAGTATGGCTATAAATATGGAGTGAAAGCGTTTATTTGTGCATGTATTGATGTATGAATACATATACACGACTGTATGTGTGAGATAGAAAGAGATACATGTTGTTTGTTTGTTTGTGTCCTTGTGCTAAATTTCTTTCGTGTTTTACTGGTTATTTTATCAAAAGAAATAGCAACGGATTTGGTTAGAATGGCACTCAGTGGAATATAACAATACAATCTCAGTAAAAACGAAAAAATATTTCAAAGCTCAATCAATATTTATGAAAGGGATGATAACGCAGATAATAGAAACAAAAAGTATCTACTTCAATGTTATCTTATGATTTATTTCCAATATTATATATACAAATATGCACATTCTTATTCACACAACAAGGAGATATATGTGTATATGTATGCATACACACACACACACACACACATATATATATATATATATATATATGTGTGTGTATACATACACATATATATATATGTACACACACACACACACACACACACACATATATATATGTGCATGTGTTTGTATGCGTGCGTATGAGTGTATGAGTATGTTTGTGTGTTTGTGTGTGTGTGTGTGTGTGTGTGTGTACATATGCATGTATGAATCAATGTATATGATTGCATCGTATTTGTGGTTTAGAGCGAAAGTGAAGTGTTAGACATAAAGATAACTTGGCGATACATTTAAAATGACGCTATTAATAATTGTTTCTAGATTTGGCACAAGGCCAGAAATTACCCAGTGCGTTACTGTTGCTTTAATTTATCGATCCCGTAAAGATGAAAGGTAAAGTTAACCTCGGTGTGATTTGTACTCAGAATTTAAAGGTTCATAACTCTATGCTGCAAAGCTTCGTGTCTGTTTCTTTACCGATACTGCCAACGCTGTAAATAATATCGCTATACTATAGGTTGGTATGTAATATAGTATGTACATATTTCAAAAACAATTGACGGAATGAAAAGTACTATAACAATCGCTACTATATATAATAGATGATAAAATCAGATAAATTACACCTGGAATAGGTAAAAGTAAATTTAGACACCCTCGAGAAACAAACCCCGCATCTCACGAATCACGGTTGAGTTTGTTAAACAATACTCTATGTGGTTTCTAGACATTATTTGCTGACTTTTAAAAATATTTAATGTACTCGTCCTAACGTTAATGTCAACAATCGTCAATATAAAAAATCAGGTAAATTACTACTGGAAATAACTATATATAAACTAAATATACTAAATATACAATTACTACTAAATATATAATTAGTAAGCTGTATCAGTGAATACTTCTACTGTTCGTTCATATATATATATATATATATATATATATATATATATATATATATATATATATATATATATATATATATATATATATATATATATATATATATATATACATACCCTAAGCATTATTATGCACATCATACCATATAGTATCTGCCGAACATTGATCTTCATATATTCTCCACAATCTATCAAATATGAAGTCATTTACTTCAATGTCATATCCTATTTTTCTGATCACACATTTCTGTATCGTTTACAATTAGGAAAATATACAGAAACAACCAACAATATTCCATCAATCAATCAAACAATATATATATATATGTTTGTGTGCGTTTATATGTATATAAATCCCATGGTTGTTAATGACTAGATTTTAGTTGTAAATTTGTTCGTATGCCTCAATTTCACAGATGATTGTATTATCTGACTAAATTCTGAACATTTATTTTTAAATATGTTTATATTTTCGTTGCTGCTTATGTATATATACACTTTATATCCATTTTCGATTTCTCATTACCATATATTATATAGTGATATTTTATTCATGAAATATTGTTATATGTCCCAGGTAAACGGTGTCGTAGACAGCAGTTGTATTTCTAAACTGATACATCGAACTTATTTCCTGCAGTTATTATTTGACACACATGTAAGTCTGTTGATTGGCAACGTCGATAGTGCGTTGAAAAACATACTTTGTGGCATGTAGTTACCGCCATTTACGTTATGAGTTCAAATCCCACCGTGATTAATTTTGCCTTACGGTTTCGATGAAATAATGTACCATTAACGCAATGGGTCGATTTAATCCCATTTCTCCATCCCTACAAATTGCTGACCTTGCGTCAAAAGTAGAAACTATAATTTGACATATACGTTAGTAAATACAAGGTGCTTGGCCAAATGTGAGGGTGTCTGAGGCTACTGGAATGTGTAGTCGTTTGTGTGTTAGGCCTTACATATCATGAATATATTAATTCTGGAGTTTCAAACATCATATTTCATCTCTTCATATGTGCCACCTTTTATGAAGATTCATATGTCGCGTCATGCAAAAGGGCTTGCGGAATTTTTTCATTAACTTCTGCTGTCAAACCGCGTTAACTCTGTTCTTTCGTATTATACGAACCAAGTCCTACTTTTTATATTATTGATTTCCTAGCTTCTCACATTGCTGCACATCAGCCTAAATCAGTGCACACTATTATAATAAACACACGCGTGTTGAATATGAAATTAGTAAGGTACTCATTCTCCAAACCCGTGTGGCTGCTGTCGAATTAAATCATATAATATTGAATTCATAACTAAAACATCTTACTAATATAAAAATATGACTTTCATATAATCATCCATATATGAGATGTCATATACTGAATATATGTCATATGATATCATGTTTAACATATACTAAGTGTTTAGAGAAATTTTATTTCTCCACTGTAATTAAGTCTCTATGTTCTTATTCTATGAATATTTTAAGGATTTCTAAGTTAGGCAAAAGGCTTACAAAGAATAGTAGGAAGAACTGGAATGAAAGTTTATGAATCTATTTTATATCTATATGAATTATTTCATTTTTTGAATTACATTCCTATAGGATGCTAGAACAATTGTTTCTACATTTGGCACAGGGTGATCAATTTGAAGGGAAGGGAAAAGTTGATTGAACCGTCTCCGGTATGTAGCTGGTGCTTTAATTTATCAACGCTGTAATGATGAAAGGCAAAGCTAACCTCGGCTGGATTTGAACTCAGAATCGACCTTCCGTAAAAAGAGTCATATTAATTTGATACTAAGAATAAAATATTAAATACATAGAAAGTAAATATAAATGTTATTGTGGCTTTCATGTGTAGTTCTGGACTGATAAATATAAGCTTTCATTTTCGTCAACTTTTCTTTTATGGGTGGTATTACATAAGCCAGCTAAAAATATAATATATCACCCAATTACAAGCTTTCATCAAAATGAAGTAAAACAGAGAACAACATTTGTTTTATATTCTAATTCCAATGTATCGGATGAGATTCTTTATTGCCATTGGCAAATTTGAGTTTCATTAAAACATACTCTGACACAATTGAGTTGTATTTCAATTGATAAGGATTTTCATGTCATTCATGGGTATAATGATATACTCACATATATACGAACATATATGTATCTACATTTATATATGCGTGCATGTATGTATTTGCAAATGTATATCTTTCTCTCTCTCTCTCTCTCTCTCTCTCTCTCTCTCTCTCTCTCTCTCTCTCTCTCTCCCTCTCTCTCTCTCTCTCATATATATATATACCAGCTGAGGTACCCAGCTTCGCCAAGGTTAACAAATGATAAGAGAAGACCGGCAGCAGAGAAGACGTCTGTATTGAATGCATTGTCTTGTTCACAGTGTGTGTGTATTGTGTGCGTGTGTGTGTATGTTTCTGTGTGTTTGTGTGTATATAAATATGTGTGTGAGTGTTCGTGTGTGTGTGTGTGTGTGTGTGTATATATATATATATATATGTGTGTGTGTCTTTGTGAGTGTTCGTGTGTGTGTGTGCGTGTGTATGTGTAAACCACCATTGGAATCGGAGAAATAGGCCGCGAAACACGATCATCACTGACAACGTACTAGCAGAGAGAATCCCTTATGGTTGATTCCAAGCCTGCTAGAAATAGCAGTCAGGTTGGTTAGCATACGTGGTATGTCTGTCTTCTTCTTTGGTGTTGTAAAATTAGTATCCATAAACTTTCCTGGATATACTCTTATCCCTATCCTGTACATTCTTTCCGATTCTTACTTTTCGTTTTTTACGTGTGATACGCGAAGGAACCAACCAACAAACATCTCTCTTTCATATCTCTTTTATTTGTTCAGTCAAAATATATTTCAGCTAATTCTGTCGTACAATATACATCAGCAATCGTTATCTAATGTTTAAAACATATGAATAGCTGCGATATCTGCACCATATTTATCAAAAACGATATGAGAATCGAATACAATACTAAAGCGCCAGTAAGCTTGCTAAGAACCTGCAGATAGAAATATTAGTATATACAACATTTG
>OZ024740.1:367981409-368003909 GCA_964016885.1 Eledone cirrhosa
CAGAAAAATATCTAAGGTCTGGTTAACGTAGCGAAAATACACGAGGTTTTGCACACGAATTATTCCAGTCCTCTAGCCTCCCATACTCATAGTGCTAGAAATAACAGCCGTTTATATGGGATTACAAATTCAGCTCAACTGAGGGACCAGTAATATAATATAATTGAGAGTTTACACTCAATGGGACTGATCTGCGGAAAAAGTTTGTATTTTGAAATTGAAACGTGTCTAGGTACCAAGGCCTTTTGCCGATATGTGTTTGTGAGTATTGATTTATTATTTTTTAGATCGACACAGGCAGACTATATGTATTTGAATTAAGATATTTCATTCTAGCTATTTTATTGTCAATTACAACAAAAACACGTAAGTGTTTATCATATATTAATTTATACTGCTCAGAAATGATTCTTAGAGCTAAAATAATTGTAAATGACCCCATTGAGTGTAAACTCTAAATCATATTATATTACTGCTCCCTCAGTTGAGCTGAATTTGTAATCCCATATAAACAGCTGTTATTTCTAGCACTATGAGTATAGGAGGCTAGAGGACTGGAATAATTCGTGTGCAAAACCTCGTGTATTTTCGCTACGGTAACCAGACCTTAGAAATTTTTCCGAGGTGAAGTTACTTAATTTATCTGGGTACCTATTGATAAACACAGAAAATTAATTATCTCACTACTAATTGATTAATTATTTCACAATTATACCATCCTTTGTGAAACATGTTTAATTTTGAAGTTCGGACTGATCTGCGGAAAAAGTTTGTATTTTGAAATTTAAACGTCTCTAGGTACCAAGGCCTTTTGCCGATATGTGTTTGTGAGTATTGATTTATTATTTTTTAGATCGACACAGGCAGACTATATGTATTTGAATTAAGATATTTCATTCTAGCTATTTTATTGTCAATTACAACAAAAACACATAAGTGTTTATCATATATTAATTTATACTGCTCAGAAATGATTCTTAGAGCTAAAATAATTGTAAATGACCCCATTGAGTGTAAACTCTAAATTATATATATATATATATATATATATATATATATATATATAACGAAGAAAGTGTGGTAAGGAACCAGGTGGACTATCACGCACCAGAGTACTCGATAATTTGGGTAGTAGAGTGGGTAATAGCAAATTAGTCAGGACCCCGACGGCAGAGCTCAAATAGCTTCGACGACTATTTCTGGACTCGAAATAGCCGTCGTTACGGCTTGAGCTCTGCCTTCGGGGTCCTGACTCTTTTCCTATATATATATACATATGCATGAAACTCATGAGACCCTGTGATTTTGCAATTCTGTGTTTGCCTTGTGTGTCTGTGTTTGTGTATATATACATTTAAAATGTGAAAGAAGGAGGGAAATAAAAGGACAAGAATGACTGATTGTTACCTTAATAATGCATTGATCTAAATATACCGGCACGAGCTTTTATATATATATGTGCTTACTTATATATTTACAATTCACGATATATTTTGTGTTATTATGCTATATTTAGTTTAAAGATGTTTCCACTCTCTGTTTACTCTTGTGATTATATATTATAATATTGCTTCAATCTTGTTAAATTTATTTTTTCATGAAGCTCAACACAATAATCGTTTTTGCTGTAATTATGTAGTATTAAACCTATTTATAAGGCAACAAATATTTTCTATTTAGATTTAAATCCTATTAGTCGAACCATGATTGTAAATTGTTTTACAAACAAGTTAAAAGTAAATTATTCTCTTGGTGATATTATATCTGTATCCTTAGTTTATATCAAGGGTGTGCAATATTTATTAAGCACTATTCCAAAGATTCAACACAACGTCTTTCCATAACATGGAACTGGGAAATTATAACACACATATCCCTATTAGTGAAGCCCTTTAGTATAGGTCAACTAACAGAAAATTGTATTATGTTTAGGAAAAGAATTCTAAATAAGTGTACAAGGTAAAAATTAAAAACGGTCATCGTGGGCCGGATTGTGGACCGCGTGCCGCCTGTTGGACGCCGCTGGTTTATATAAATTATTTATTTATTTACGTATTTCTATGTGTGGGGAGTATGAAATCCTAGTGAATATGAAGTTTATCTATATGTTTCACTATTTTCTAAATCTTAAATCAATGTATGTTTTGTAGGGTGTTTATGTTTGCTTATGTTTAACAGTAAATTCTGTATAATTTATAGATTATTTTGCTTTTATTGGTATCATTGTATTAAGCTTGTTGTGTGGAGATAAGGGAAGATTTATTCAGATTCGGTTAATGGGGAATGTAGATAAGTAAAAGCAATGATTATATTTAAAGAATGTTTTTAACATTTTATGTTTGCAATTGAAGATGATCCGGTCGTTCCAGAAGTTTAATAGGCCCGTTCGAGTTAGGATCTCTAGTACTTCGTGTGAGCAAAGCTCCCATTCATTATCACCGTTTGACCATAAAAATATACAATCAATCTTATCTTCCTTTAATTCCCAGATTGTACACATTTCTTTGGAGACGTTTTAGGTACATAATTATACGTAACTGTGTTCAAGTCAATTTCACATAGATATATAATATTCTTTATATAGGTATTATCCTATGAAGGGGCATTTATCATGTTTGCTACAGTTGTCATTTTTCCACGTGTGCTTTTCACAATTTCGACCTGTACGAGGATTTGGAGTGGCTGTGGATTTGGTACTGGGTTGAATGAAATTGTTTCGTTTAATTTTTGAATTTACTGTTTGGATATGTGAGATGTTTTTTTGTTGTTGGGTGCGGCGGGGGGAGGGTATGTTGAGTGGATGGTAGCCATATCTTTGTGATATCGATTCATGCGTTGGTGAATTGTTTTTATTATAAGTATAGTCGACAGGTAGTGGATTAGCAATAACCTTAGAGCCTCGGGAAACATGCTTCCCAGCATAGCGTAACAGTGACTTACGTTTTGAGTTATAGAGCAGCACAGGTTATATTTGCCTTTCATCCTTACGGGGTCGAAAAGATAAACTTCCAGTCAAGCACTGGGATCGATTTAATTACATTAACACTCGACACAAATTTGTTGGCCTTGTGCCTGAATCAGGAACAATTATAAGTCTAGACTTTTAAACTTTAAATCACCCTTAGACTGAATCTACTATGTAGTTCTCCATTTTAACTTTACTATTAAACCAGGTAATTCGAATCACCGTAACACATCACGATTTAATAGTTATAACGTGTATAACATAATGTATAACATAATTTCAAGAAGATTTCTTGTAATTATCTGAAAACGGTGAGTTGACTTACATTTTACGCAAATTACATTTTCTTGAAAAATATTCAAATCAACTGTAGTTTCTTTTACCTCCATATCAGTCGATCAATCAACTGAAGGTGAAAGCGTGATTCTTCTAACTGTTTCACAAATACTGTTTATCTAAAACTACATTATCCAATGGCTTCGTCCGATAAGAGAGTATGGTGTGGTTTGAAGGACTAAGAGGGTCATGATTGCGCCGATACATATCAATTCATTTATGTGGATGTCGGTGCGTGATTCTATAAGAATGGGTTTTATTCTATGCTTGTGGTTTTTAGTATAAATGTGCATTTATGTATATGCCTCGCCCTCAATTGGAAGTATTGCAAAATAGTAAATCCATTTGACATTAATTTAATTTACCACTTAAATATACAGATGCATACGAATTACAGTTCCTGCTTCAGCAAATGTATTCAACACAGATAATGTATAAGCTATTGACTTTCCATTATATAAAGATATTATATGTACACGTACATACATATATGTATACAGACGTAAAGTAGCATGTATATATATATACATACATGCATACATATATATACATAATATACATATACATTATATATAAATACTACTGTACGTCTGTATACATATATGTATGTACGTGTACATACTTATATTTAAGTAACAGCCGTACTAAGAGTGGGAAATGAAATTTCGTTTCATTTTTTCCGTTTAAAGATATTATATAAAGTTACAAAGTGAAATTCTTGACTATGATGAGTACATTTGCTTTAAGATATATTTTCAATAAATTCTTCAGAAACCTATGTAACTGATAGCATTGGCCTTTTGATATCTATAAGGAAATGATTTGAATTCTGATAATGAAATCTTATGAGACAAAAATTCTATATATTGATAAGTGGTAAGTTTAGAGATAATAATAATCTTCAACTGAACCAGATCAATAATCATTTGATCCAGAAACATTATATGGAGTAGCGAAACAATTGTAAACGGACATTATTAGTATTATTATTATTCTTCTTTACATTCCTTACATTAAACTAAAACTGTTGACAATCTTTTAATAATGTTTTCCTTGTGAAATTTGTGGTCTTATTTTGCTTAACTAATGAATGTATATATATATGTGTGTGTGTGTGTGCGTGTGTGTGTGTGTGTAATGAGTTATATGGTTTGTTGATTATGCAACAAAGTTAATTTTACAATAGATTAGATGCACTCAACGGCTTTATCTGGAGTATCATTAATATCAATAATATTAATAAATGGAAAATATCTTTATGAAATCATATTTAATTTATCGCACGTATTTCAAGTGTACTAATATTTAAGTACGCTTTCGTCAGATAAAATATAATAATTGGTGTAAAGATAGTGACATATCTTCATGTGAACTTCATGTTAAAAGTTCACTGAATTTATAACATGAAGTTCACATGAAGATATGTCACTATCTTTACACCACTTAGTATATTTTATCTGACGAAACCGTACTTAAATATTAGTACACTTGAAATACGTTTAAATTAAATAAATATGGTTTTATAAAGATATTTTCCATTTATTAATATTATATTTATATTCATATATAAATTAATAACAACAATGAAATAAAAGCAAAGAACAAGTTCCTTATATTTAAAAAATCATCATTTTACGATCGTTTCTGGGATGTATATGTGTGTTGGTATGTATATCACATAGATTTATGTAAAAATATTACAAATTATCAGAGGAAATATACATACCTTCACATATACATGCCGTCCTCATTTCTGAGGATGGCATGTATATGTGAAGGTATGTATATTTCCTCTGATAATTTGTAAGATTTTTACATAAATCTATATGATATACATACCAACACACATATACATCCCAGAAACGATCGTAAAATGATGATTTTTTAAATATAAGAACTTGTGCTTTGTTTTTATTTCATTGTTTTTATTAATTTATCTTGACTCTATTTTCCTATAATTTTTATCGAACATTTTGAATGCATCTTCTCTTTTCATGAAATTTGGATTACATTGAGTTCTTCATACTGATTGGACACTAACGTATATTTTGGTAGATTTATCTACATATATATATATATATATCATAAATCATGTCTTTAGAATTATTAGATAAAATATATACCGTTTCTTCTTCCAATTAGCATAATTAACCATATACAAAATCAATTAGACCAAGCTATAAGAAGAAAGGCTCTTATGAAGAAATCTTCGACAAATAACCGAAAGTGGCCTCTTGCAACATATGACGGTTGCAACATATATATCTATAACTTTATGTATATGTAAAACTTTATATATATATATATAACTTTATGTATATGTAAAACTTTATATATATATATATATATATATATATATATATATATATATATATATATATATATATATATATATACATATATATATATATACATATATATATATATATATATACCTCTCCTCCTCCTCCTCTTTCTTCCCGTTTGACCTGTGAGTAACTCTTTTCTCTCACATTCTCGGCCAAGCTGGTCGGAATTTTTTTTCTCTCTCGTCCATGATTTCACAGAACTTATGTTTACCGAATTCGCAGACCAGACCCCTTCCTCCTCCCGTTAGACCTGTGCGAAATTCCTTCCTTGCTCACATTTCAACCAGGTTTGATGGTCTTTATTCTCTCGTTCACGAGTTCACCTAACTTAAATTCATAGAAATCTGGGACTTGTCTCCTTATACCTCACTTTCTGTTGCCTCACCATTTTGTTTGTTTACCCTCGCGTCCCCTTTATTTACGTGTCCCAACGACTTTTTTTAGCCGTTGCTCGCCCCAACCGGAAATATATGGTCTTTAAAGCGATGAAATACCTATGATAGTTCGAAGATCACTGATGAAGGACAAACTTTTTTCATATGTAACCCATTTGCAACTGCGCAGCGCCCTTATTATCATATTTACACATATTTTTTCCTCTGCTGCTACACCGTCTTTTTCGTTCTATATATCTTTACCCTTTCCAGCAGTCTCTCTCTCTGTTAACCTCTTCCTCACCTCACCCTTCACTCACTCATTCTCTGTCACTACCTCTCCTCCTCCTCCTCTTTCTTCCCGTTTGACCTGTGAGTAACTCTTTTCTCTCACATTCTCGGCCAAGCTGGTCGGAATTTTTTTTTCTCTCTCGTCCACGATTTCACAGAACTTATGTTTACCGAATTCGCAGACCAGACCCCTTCTTCCTCCCGTTAGACCTGTGCGAAATTCCTTCCTTGCTCACATTTCAACCAGGTTTGATGGTCTTTATTCTCTCGTTCACGATTTCACCGAACTTAAATTCATAGAAATCTGGGACTTGTCTCCTTATTCCTCACTTTCTGTTTCCTCACCATTTTGTTTGTTTACCCTCGCGTCCCCTTTATTTACGTGCCCCAACGACTTTTTTTAGCCGTTACTCGCACCAACCGGAGGTATATGGTCTTTAAAGCGATAAAATACCTATGATAGTTGGAAGATCACTGATGAAGGACAAACTTTTTTCATATGTAACCCATTTGCAACTCCGCAGCGCCCTTATTATCATATTTACATATATATATATATATATATATATATATATATATATATATATATATATATATATATATATATATATATATATATATAGAGAGAGAGAGAGAGAGAGAGAGAGAGAGAGAGAGAGAGAGAGAGACAGAGTGAGTGAGAGAGAGATGATATTAGTAATAAACAGAAGATACAACACTATAACATCATTATTTATTTCATTATATATATTTCAGGGATGCTAAATTATAGCCCTGCTAGACGTGGGTGTGTCGATCTTACAATTGTAGAGTAAATTACTGGATAGGCATTTCCCGTAATTCGGCTAAATTAGATGCAGTGATGCTATGTACGAAGTTTGGAGTTGTTGAGTAAGTCATACACATAGGTTTTAGAATAACGCTGTACTCACACAAATATTATTTTGTACTTAGAGGGCCGTACTTCCATATCATTTCCTATATATATATACATATATACATATATACATATGTAAAATAGGCTACCTTTTTCTCAATTGATATATCCTCGTAAATCGTATATATATATATATATATATATATATATATATATATATATATATATATATATATATATATATATATATATATATATATATTATATATATATATATATATATATATACACACACATTACCATCTCATAATATAATATTATGAAATGAAATCAATTTGTTTAGAACTACAAGTGAAGTCATTCTTTTCCTTTCTTCAAATATACTTAACTGTACCAAGGATCTCACACATTTTCCAATATATATATATATATATATATATATATATATATATATATACATATATATATATATATATATTTATATATGTATATATATATATATATATATATATATATATATATATATATATATATATATATATATATATATATATATATGTATGTATATATATATATATATACATATATATATATATATATATATATATATATATATATATATATATATATATGTATATATATATACACATACATATATGTATACATATTTATATACATACATAAATACTTTTAAATACATTATTTTACAACCTTTCCACCAGGAAGGTGGCCGGTGAAAAAAATATACTCGAAATTAAGAGAAAGAGATAACATACAATATATGGGTGTTTGCGTATATATATATATATATATATATATATATATATATATATATATACACACATCGTGCTGTCGTTGATTATTTAGTGACTGATGATTAACCAGTTGGAACATTCAATACTAATATATAAGCCAGACTACCGATGTGAGATTCTGCGTTTGGTACCTTAATATTATCGGTATATGTAAGGATAAGAATGTTAATAATAAGAAGCAGGGGTAAAATATCATATAGAATACATGTGTTCATTCACACGTGATGCGATCCATCAGTTCAAGACACAATAGGTATTGATTGGATGCGACTCTGGAAACAATCGCTCAGAACACTTGTGGATTCTTGAAACCATAATTCTGATCTTCGTAAATTGAGTTGATTCATCGTGAACACGTCAGAATGCATATATTGATGTTATATTGAAACTTCTTCTTCTTCTTCTTCTTCTTCTTCTTCTTCTTCTTCTTCTTCTTCTTCTTCTTCTTCTTCTTCTTCTTCTTCTTCTTCTTCTTCTTCTTCTTCTTCTTCTTTAACATTTTATTGGTAGTATTTAATGATACATATCACTATATATATATATATATATATATATATATATATATATATATATATATAGTCTACGCAGCTAATTACTTGACCTGGCATCATGACCTGACCACTTCTCAGGAAGTATATATTACGGATTACATATCAAACACACATGTATTATAAAATATATTACCTGAAATCTACAAGTTCAATACTCTCAGTGCATGATGTCTCATCTCCTAATGAGTGCAGTCGAAGATAAATTCGCTGACCAGATGGAGAATCAACTTGCCAAATGCTCGTCGCTGCACTTAAGTCAGATATCATAGACGTGGAATCACCATCAGACGTAATTGTACCTAGTTGGGAAAGAAAGGTTCTATTAGTACTAATAAAAGACATAGACAATATTTTATGAATATTATATTGTAAAAATACATATTTCTAATACATTCATATTTTTTAAAAATTATTAGCAATAATAATATAATAGACTCTCAGTCTTTGGAACGTGCGAGTCTATGCCTATACTTGTTCGATTAGCTATTGTGCCGCTACAACAACATTAAAAAGTGTTATAACTATGCATCACACAAGTTATAATGTAACCACTTTTCAGCTATCTGTGCTCTCTGATAGGAAGACCCAGTCAAACAATCCTATTATAAGGAAAATATATATACTGTGAAATTTGTCTAAGCTACTTTTATCGAACACATCGTTGGGAGCAGAAAGTGAAATTTATTTTTCAAGAATGTTGAAATTGATATATTAGGATGGAGGTAATAAATATTGTGTGCAGTATGTGATTTTGTGGGCAGTCTGATTTTATTGGGTGATAATTATATAGAGCATGTGCGCAGTAAGGAATGTATTATTCGTAAATTCAAAGTAACTTGTGGGGAATGTGAGCTAGACCTATTTAGGCTATTTTGTGTAATTCTACACACAATAATTTCTATACTATAATAAAACATAACGTAATAGATGTATTACACGCAAGAATCAAACACGACAATAAGTATATCACACACATCTCAAACTGAAACCCCATTCCTTTCAATTGCTACATAATAATATGATGCAGTCCACACTTCTACTCTTCATATTGACGATACGGAAACATTCAAAGAGCAATCACTTCCAAGTAGGATAAAGGCACGAGATTATTTCTGCCATTTGTATATCCTACATAACAAGAAGAAATATCAACAAAATGACAGCAGATAGTATAACTTCAAACCAATAATAAAACAGAACAGACGTAACATACACACACTATTATACTCTCAAATATGACAAAGCTGCACACGACACACGTTGGTGATCGCCATGGAGGAATGTTCTTGGACATTTCGAAAATATGAAGATAATATAAATCTTGATCATAAAGGTCCCTGTCGGTGGCTTTCGGTTTGGGGTAAGTCGGAGATTTAAAAACCAAAAAAATGAAAAGGTAACTAGAAAATGTGGAGGTACAAATATAGCTAAATGTAAAATAATTGTTTCTACTTTAGGCACAAGGCCAGCAATTACCCAGTGCATTACTGGTACTTTATTTTATCGACCCCGTAAGGAAAATGTAAAATAATAGGGTTAAGAATAAAAAGAAAAACTCTAATACTTGTATAACATAATTTAATTGTAAAAGCATAAAAAACACCAATAACAGGAATATACCCCAACATAGGTAAACGCAAACATATAGTTTTAGCATACTCCAATAATAACGTCACCCACTTTCGTTATCTATGTTGGGTCCAAGGTCCTATTAAGTCATAGTTAGGGTACAAAACATCTGCTGGAGAAATTCATTTGCCTATAGTGCATGTTTTACTTGGCTGGGATTCATGACAGACGTATATATGAAGACGTGGTTAGAGCTTAGCAAGTTCATAGTGAGATGTATATGTTTAATGTACCTAAATGTATATGTCTTCATGCACACCTCTATTATGACCTACACTATGTGATGTGCTTGGTAATAATTAACAGTAGCACTAACACTAGCTCAATTCATAATAGTCGCGTGATCATAGCGTGATTCATAGCGAGACTTGCATATATTTGTGATATATAAATATGTATGCATATTCTCCGAAACGAGAAACTACACCGTAATGATGGTGAATTAAATATCCTGAACGGCTAGTGGCTTTATTTCTCATGCGGTTACTGAGATAGCTGACATTATCTCAGCTTATAAAAGTGACAAGAATATATATATATATATATATATATATATATATATATATATATATATATATATATATATATATATATAAATGCAATGTCAGCGTGATCGAATTTCGGCAGTGGTCGAAAAAAGAGCGAAACGCAATTTCCTAGTTATGCGGCAAGCGCCCCATGGACCAAAAAAGACGAGAGCAATACACATAGGTTATAGAAGCCAAGCAATCTGAGAATGGCGGTTAAGAAGCTATCAGCCACCTAAGCCAAAAAACGAAGCAATCTAAACAGGTCAAACAAAATGCATACACATATCGTATATACCTTTGTATACAACAATATTTCGAATAATACTATCTAGTGCTACTACTAGTATGTATAGACATCTAAAATATATGACTAACGACTTGAATAAGAAACGTAAAATAAGGATGTGTCATCAAGTATACATCAGCGCTACAGTTAAAAGTAATTAGTTTAAAAAAAATTTAATTTGTATCATTATTTGCACAAATAAATTATAATTTCGATTTTCAGCCTTCCCCATTACATATCCGTAAATATTTTTTTTACAAAATTATGTTTTTTAATTTTATTTTATTTTTAGACAGTCTTTATTTTGATTGCATTCTTGGATTGAAAATATGGAATTTCTAACTAGTAGATAAATGCATTGGATTTTTTAATTTGGAAATAAACATTATCAATTTCGATTTTTTCTGTTTTATTTCTCTTTTGTTTTGAACACCGATTTTTTATTTCCGTTACATAACTCCTGCATCATTTATTTTTAATTCCTGTTTAAACGACAATCCTTCTCCTAGACATTGCTGACACAGCTAATTATTAGATTATAGAGAAAATGAAACAATACAAATGATAAAATTATATTGTTCTAGATTACATTGAAGTTTTACTTTTTTTGAAAATAGATACTCATAAAATATACATGAATTGCCATAATGAGCGAAGCCTGATGGAGGGACCTGAAATTGAGCATTTGGAATCAAATGTACAAATGTGAAAGAAGAGATTGCCATTTCAATCAGGCATTTCACCACACATTCTCAAAACTAATAAAAGTGAGTGGTTTAATATTTCTGAGAAATGTGGATACTATAAAAGGAAATTACAATAGCAAAAGTCATCGTATCATGAAATAGCATAATCCTGTAATTCAATCCGAAGAGTCATTAGAAGTAGCCGAAGCAAGCTTTTGATCCGAATGCTACCTCATATGAGAAAAGAGTTTGATTTCACTTTCTATTTCACTGTAAAACTGTTACATGCAGAGCCATCATTTACCTTACAATGCAACGATGCACACATCATATAAGCAGAGAGGAATATATCTACTATCACAAACTTTTCACATGATGAGGCATTATCTAGGGTTGTGAATAAAAATATATCAATAATTATTGGTCAAAATAATAGAAAGTGTGTGTGCATTTATTGACTGTTGTGTCGACAAAGAGGATACACAGTAATATACTTCTCTAACACAGGCATAAAAGAAGTATGGTCCACAACGACTAGACATGTCCTCAGAACGCACAGACGAAATGAATACTGAAATGCATATCTAACACTCCAAACTAATATATATATATATATATATATATATATATATATATATATATATATATATATATATATATATATATATATATATATATATATATATATATATATATATATATATATATATATATATATATATCAAAACATGTATTGAGTTAGAAACTCAAAATAGTCTCTTTACAGTAAATTAGCTCTAGCAAAAAGATTTTTCCGAGCCGTATATAACTGAACAAAAAGGAAAAACGAACACTGACATATATATATGTGTGTTCAAATTGTAATGGACCAAAATCGCTAAGGTGAAAAAAATACTAACTACATACAATAGGGTTTGCTAGTCTCAATTTAAGAATAAATTAAGAAAAATAAATACAAACCAGTATTGTGGTAACTACCATCACCCAGACGGTCTTTGATAGAACCGTTTCGCAATATTATTTGTGAAGAGATTCACCAAATTCCAGGCTCATCAGTGGATGATGAAATTATATGTTTTGGTCCATTACGATTTGAACACATATCTATGTCGGTGTTCGTTTTTCCCTTTTCCTTTTTGTTCAGTTATATATATATATACATATATATATATACATAAAATATGGAAAACGAAGAATCAGTGATGCCTCGGTACACAAATTTATTACAAGCAAGATAGAGTGCTCAGCCGACATACCGCCTAAGGACGCATCCAAGCACCTTACTACAAATATATATATCTATATATATACACATATATATATATATATATATATATATATATATATATATAAATGTAAGACCAAAGAATCATTAGATAAAATATATACAGCATTTCCTCTCCCAATCAGTATAAATTAACCACATAAAAATCATTTAAACGAGGCTATAAGTTTAAAATGTACTTATGAAGAAATAATAGACAAATGATACAGATTATTTTCTGCGATGTACAGCCATATGACACTTATCTAATTATTTCCTCTACCCTGTAGAAATTGACCAGACAAATAGGTAACTACAGGAAATTAGGTACAAAATAGAAGTTTGAAGAAAAAATTCACATACATTTTACCAGATATATGTATGTGTGTGTATTGATATAGTTTATTCAATAATTTCAGTATCCTTGCAAGATATAGTTTATTCAATAATTTCAGTATCCTTGCAAGATACTGAAGGTGGTACCAATATTGACAATCAATGCTAAGTTAGAGTGTATATATCGAGTGTAACAAGGCTAAATTTTACTTAAATGTTTTAATTGATTATCAACCAGCTACGTACGTTTGACAGATAATTGGCTCAGCGTCCATATTTGTATTATAGACCCGAATCCAGTAACACTCTACTCCTCAGACGTGTTGATCAAACTAAATGTAATTTAATACAGTGATGGCCAGTCGCTACTGATTAGTTGCCCACAAATTTAGTTATGCAAGGATGGGAAATTAACTAGCAATACGCAGAGTGGATAGACAGTATCTTCAGATGGTCGGACGCTATGCTATGCGGCAAAGAGTTGCGGCATTGTACGGCCTGAGTCAAAAGCCGCCGAGGTTAACTTTGCCTTTCATCCTTACGGGGTCCTTAAAATAAAGCACCAGTAATGCACCGGGGTAATTGCATTTGAAAATGTTCTGATTATTGAATAAATAGATGTCTATAAAATAATGTTACTATGTTGAACATTATTATGGTTACGATATCAAGGTAATATTTCTGTAGTTAAATAGAGAATCTGTCAAACAATTTCATATTTTATCATTTATAATTAGCGATGGTATTTTTAAGTTGTTCATAAATATTACCAAGATCACGATAGATGAATGTTATCCAACACACAAGCATATAATCAATTCAAGCTTTTAAATTACGCCACTCAACATATATATATAACGTAACGTTCCATACTGTCGGGACCGAAAATGTTTAACATTCTTGGTGGTGTAAGACAGTCTTTCAGGCCTAAAGGAATTTCTCCTAAAATATTATATCAAAGGGTTCAATAGCTGAAATAATATTTATCCAACGCAAACGGCAAACAAAGAATTTGAAACAATTAATAGCAATGGGAACAATTTGATTTAACCCATAACAATGGCATTTTTAGAATATCTAAGTGCAATGTCAATCGTTGAGATAAATGGTAATGTGTACATGTTGGTCCTTATATCAATACAAACCACGGAAATAAAATATTCGTGGTTGCAAATATCTCTGTAAAAGTAGAAATTTGTTTTAGTGTATAATATGCCTGAATGACGGTCAAACGAGTGACTCATTATCAGAGGGAATGCGAGAAAACTGTCAACAGATTAGCGACCTATCAGAGAGATTCCACTACGAAGTCGTTTGTATAGTAACTGCAGAACTAAAATACTAATATTTCCCTTTTATAAACTTTCATATATATTCTTTCATATACGCTTCTATCATGAATTACGCGACGTTAATGCTATTGCTTATTATTACAAACTATTCAATCTCACACTATATAAAAATAAACACATCTAATAAACAAAATATATCTGATCTTTTCACACGGCTACTGAGGTAGCTCTGACAATTTCAAAACTAAAGTACCAATTGACCCCGATGCTTTTATTTATGGCAATTTGCGTTATTGAACACTAATAATAATTTCACCACTATTCTTCGAAACCCTATTATAATTGATGTCTCGTATTCACAGTTTCGGACAATTCAATTAAAAGTTGGAAATATTTAACTATAAAAGATATATTATATTTCATGTAATTTCGAAATATAAGAACATTTTCCAAAATATATTAACTAATTATATTCGTGGTGGTGTGATGAAACTAAATCTCAATAATCAATTCTAAACAAAAATGCAGACGTTCTGGAAATCACAATTACTTAATTAAATGCGGTCGACGAAATACGGAGTCACATCTCCCTAGTAAAGAGTCTAATCTAAAAAAATTATAGTTCTCATTATATTAAATTTAAGTTAAATTGTCACATATACTCAGTTTTCTGCATACATATTTATTTCGTAAATCCTGGTATGTTTATTTCTTAGTACAGCTCATCAGCAATATAGAGATTTAACCAAACTGCGAGACAAAAATGACTAGTGGTTTGTTTTGTAAAGAAACACTACGTGTCGTATATACCGAAGATATATACTCCACAACATTTTGCTTTTTAAATTGTTCGCATAAGTAACTCACGCGTAAACACACATACATGCACATCTGTACATACACACACATGCGCTTATATGCACAGGGTGCCTGTGTATAGGCGTGTGAGTGTGTGTGTATAAAAAACATTTTATTTAAACTTTCGCATTGCTTGCTGTGATCAGCTTTTCTAAAAGTAATGAATAAGTTTTAATACAGAACGAATTCACCATGACTTCGTAAAATAAACTCCATGATAACGGAAGCCATATACATATTTTCATTAGTAATTTCTAAAATATTGATTTTTTTCATTATTAATCGAAACCATAGAAATGTTATTATGAAGTCAGCATTCTCTACCTGCAATGCCTATCGCTGGGATTATATCTTTGCCAATATAATCCTTTCCGATTAGAGGTAGGATGGTGAAGAAGCAACACTCAATAGAAAATAAACGAAGCACATTTAAACAGATATTAAGCTGGCATACATTTAGACTCTCATTCACTCAGACACATACATGCTCTGTCGCACGAGCATTTATTCTGCACGAGTATATATAAACACACAGTTATGATATTTACAATACAGCATAGAACTAGGAATCGGTAGATCTAAGTGCTCGTTTATGCTGCTAGAAATAGAACCGAAATATCTCTCAGATCATACTGTACTCTTTTACGAAAAAAAAACAAAAAACGGCTCAACACATTCACTACATTCTATTTAACAACATGAAACAACATGATTTTCAAGGTCGGAAATCTTTTATACGATCTCTTGATAATAGCTTAACTGGAGCTTTGCAGTTGCTGTTGCTGTTGTTGTGACAACAACAGCAACAACTACCATAAATACTATTACTACTACAGCCACATGTTAACGCGAGATCTCAGATATGGTCACCTAATCTGATGGACATATCAGCACAGTGATTCTAAGTTCCACATCTCTCTTTAGATAAAAACATAATTTATTGAAAGTATGGGTAGTGAAAGGGAAAAATGCTGTCAGAATTGTCATAACTGAAAACAAAACTGACACAAATGAACTTATAAATAATTATTTCTACTTTAGGCACAAGGCCAGAAATTACCACATTGCATTACTGGTGCTTTATTTTATCGACACCGTAAGGGTGAAAGGCATAACTAACCTCGGTGGGATTTGAACTCAGAACGTAAGAAAAAAAAGGACTGCAGTGACAACAACAACAACGATCCAGCCAGCTAACCAGAGATATGTAAGATGTGCTTCGAATCGTTTTTTCCAAAATGTCATGTATATTGAGGTAGATGCACAAGGTGCTAGAGGTCGGCTGGAAATACCCGGCCATATTGTCAGCTGGAAATACCCGGCCATATTGTCAGCATCAACAACCCTGTTGACATCATACAATATATGTCTCGACGCACTGTGACATATGTATCATTGGTTTAAAAACAAGAAATGTGGAGAGACCCACAAAAACTAATATACAAATGTTCTAGGTTATGAATACTATCACAAACTTACGTAAAAAGATGTATGTATTTTGGCACGGTGAATATGACACTTGCAGCGGAAGAGGAAGAAAAATCTCACTCAGTGACCCGAGCAAAGTGAAGAGATCCTGCTGGTCCCTTACTACTGTGGACAGAGACTGGTAAGGATCCGCGAACAGAACGTGCCACCTGAAGTAACCATTCCTTGACAAATTCCTACCGTCACAGTAGACATCGATCGTTGAGGTCTACCTGAGGTCTAACTGACTAAAAATGAGAAATGTTCGGGGATACGGTGTTGAAATCCTCATCCAAACCAGTCAAAGGGAAGTAGATGCTATACCAGAACAGATATACGTTGCAAGTGCCATCATACTATCCATTACACACACATATATATGTGTGTGTATTTGTATGTATTTTCTGATAATAAATATTTCCTCTACGGATTTATATATATTTTGAATATATATAATCCTTAACGAGCCCTCTTCGGATTTTAGACATCACATTTATTATTAGTATATATATATATATATATATATATATGAGTATATTAAATAAGAAGAAGCGCATTGCGACAATATATATATATATATGCATGTGTGTACGTGTGTGTGTGTGTGTGCATATTGACTATACGTATTTCTAAATTGTCCGTGGAATGGCAAGGACTCAAGTGTCACAGAAGAATGAGAAGGGGGAAGTGGGATGATGATTGAGCCCTGGGTCTAGGGTGTGGCTGTAGAGGGCCTTCACCATGCAGGCAAGACCGCAAGAGCATTCCCGCGGACAATGGCCTGCGACACCCACTGCAACAGCTACCCCACCTCGAGGGGATCCTGCCTTAGACGTGCTGGCAACGTTCCGATCTTACGAAATTATACGGGAGATAAATTTGAGGGATATTTGATTGCTATTTCTAGCAATGGCACACAATAATTGACCTTTAGTATCTGCTTCAATGACGACTCCTCTTAGTAGAACATATATGTTTTGCTTTTGTAAGAAATCAATGTAATGATGTTCCAATATTGATCATGTCATACACGCAAAACGTAATTAAAATTTAATTTTAACTTCGTTTTTTTCTTTTCAATTTTGTTTTCATCTTGATATCTCTGAAGTTAACCTTCATTTGATGTACCATTCTCCTTACATTTCTTCTGAATTCATTTTTTTCTAATATTCCGGTATATATTCAATAGAGGGTTAAAAGACAAATTTTCTTATCGAATTGCTTACTCAGATATTTCTCTTAGCGGCTACAACGAAAAGTATATTCGATCGTTCAATATTTCTTTTGCTAACTCAATTTCCCTTGTGAACAAACTTTTTAGAACTAGTAATTAGGAGATAATGAGAACTTTACTGCAGCAAAATAATCAATTAAAATTTGGGAAATTATTAATTTAATTAAATCTTAGTTAGATTCATATCTTTCGACTGGTTTGCGTATGAAATTCTGAGGTTTTAATTAACTGTCTCCAAAAAGTATTGGAGTGTTGATGCAGAGTGGATTTTCTCTCTAAAGATATAATTCAACGACAAATACTGCATTGGATTGTTTCCTATAATAGAGTATTGTGAGGAGGTTTGAAAACATAGTTCATAGAAAAACGTTCATTAAAAGACATGGGCATGTTAGACAGTTCATGATTTCCAGTAAATAAAATATATTGCTCTTACCCTTACTAACACCTTTATTAAAGCACATATTCTCATGTCAATTTTTATTTCAAGGATAACCAAGACAACATAAATATAACACACACACACACTGGTCCACACACACACACACACATACACACATGTTTATATATATATATATATATATATATATATATATATATATATCCCCCCACACACACGCACACACACATATAATTATATATACATATATATATATATATGAGATTAAAAACCTTTTTTGTATTGCAAACCATGTCAATCTTCTTTCCTGATTTATATATATATATATGCATATATTTAAAGGTTAAATAAGTTTCAATGAATAAATCAAAGAATGAGTTTTACAATAGATTGGAAGCACTCAACCATGGTTTTCCGGAGTTATTAATATTAACACAAAATATTAACAAAATAGATATTCTTGTGATCGTTGAAGTTAACTCAGTACCTCTGAAAAATGTATAATAAAATAATACTTGATCACAAGAATATCTATTTTGTTAATATTTTGAATTAATATATATATGCATATATATATATATATGTATATATATACATATACATGTGCATGTATGTGTGTGCGTGTGTGTGTATGTATAAATATATATATGCCGTTGAAACGGCTTGAATTCTGCCGTCGGGGTTAAACTTCCTATTACCCACTCTACTAAGCTAAGTATTGAGTACTCTGGTGGGTAATGGTCCATCTGGTTCCTTACCACACTTCGTTCCTTATATATATATAGGTAGCGAGTTTGCGTGAATTCTCATGCAGGTTATTCTTGAAATAATAGTCTATGGCTCCGTTAATCTTTCTTGATATATATATATATATTTATAATATAAGATCAAAAGATGGTTAAAGGAGTTCCATGTATTTTATTATGCGCATTTCAAAAACAAACATCATCATGCAATAATATTTGTGTTTTCATCAGATTAAAGATGTTGATTTAAAACTGCACTATCCACAAGTGTTTTTTAGCCTTCATATCATGTTCTCCTGTTTTATCTGATGAAAACACAAATATTATTGCATGATGATGTTTGTTTTTGAAATGCGCATATTAAAATACATGGAACTCCTTTAACCATCTTTTGATCTTATATTATGCATACTCCAGTCTTCAAACTGTAGAGTGCTTCTTATCCGATATCTGCATTGCTTTATTGTACTACAATAAAACCACCCTCCTACATTATATATATTTATATATACGTTATTCCGGGTTGAATCGGAGGTAACCACAGTAAGTAAGGTACTCAATACATTTCAGAGTATAAAAGTTTTAATATAGCTGAGATTCTACAGGACTAGAACTGTTTCATTCTTTAGAAATCATCAGGAATCTGGGTATCAAAAAATACGAGAAATTTAAAAATAAGGAGTGGCACCCCATCCTGAACTTATTTATAGAATTCTTTCTGCCTTTGTTACTCTAAATATAAACTATAGCTTTGAAGAATTAGCTTTTAATGAATTCCCTTTTCTGTCAACCAATGACCTACACCCATCCCACTCCCCACCCTCTCCTACCACCAGAAGAGATCTCGAAATACCATATTTAATTTTTGATACCCAGATTCCAGATGATTTCTAAAGAATGAAACAGTTCTAGTCCTGTAGAATCTCATCTATATTAAAATTTTTATATTTATATATATATATATATATATATATATATATATATATATATATATATATATATATATATATATATATATATATATATATATATATATATATATATATTTATATATATATACTTATATATATGTATACATATATTTATATATATAAATATATATATATATATATATGTAAATATTTTAAGTCGTTTGGAAGCCTCGACAATGAAAATGGATAAATCTCCGGGTAACAAGATCCGGTGGTGGAGGGAGAGATGTAAGTGGGTGTACGTTGAGATGCGTGGTGTTGAGATGCGTACGTTGAGATGCGTTGAGATGTGTAGAAGAATGAAGGAAAGAGTATAAAGGATAAAATAAAAATAACAACACGAGAGAGTTACCTTGGGAGAGATTTAATAGTCCCTATATATTTTGGATTCACATCCATCAACTGGGGTTTTTCCGGGGTGGGGGGAAAGGTTGTCTGTCGGACAGGTGCGAAACGCGTCCTCCGCTGTTTGTTGTTATGAATATCTGAGGTAATCGGCAGAGCGCGCGTGCGCGTGAAATGGGGTCGGTCGGGCAGAGGTCAGCGGCCGAATGAGGGAGTGGGGTGGCGCTAGCTGTCAGTCCATTCTCTGCCTGTTTGTTAAATGTTACTGTGTGTGTGTGCGTGTGTTATTGTCTCGCTCGAGTGTGTGTGTGCGTGTGTTGTTACCTTGTTCCTCTGTATTGTGAATCCGAAATATAAAGGGACTATTAAATCTCTCCCAAGGTAACTCTCTCTCGTGTTGTTATGTTAATTTTATCCTTTATACTCTTTCCTTCATTCTTCTACACATCTCATACACACCACGCATCTCAACGTACACCCACTTACATCTCTCTCTCCACCACCGGATCTTGTTACCCGGAGATTTACCCATTTGCATTGTCGAGGCTTCCAAACGACTTAAAGATATTTACTTATTATTCCACAATGCTTCAAGCAAACTTCAATACTCTCTCTCTCTCTCTCTCTCTCTCTCTCTCTCTCTCTCTCTCTCTATATATATATATATATATATATATATATATATATATATATATATATATATATATATATATATATATATATATATATATATATATAGTAATAATAATAAATTTGAAGACTAAAATCCAAAGAGGGCTCGATAAGGATAATTATATATCAAATATATAAGAACCGTAGAGCAAATATGTATATATAAATATGTATACATATATATATATATATATATATATATATATATATATATATATATATATATATATATATATATATATATATATATATATATATATATATGTATGTATATATAATATATATATATATATATATATAACGAATGAAATGTGGTAAGGAACCAGGTGGACCATAACGCACCAAAGTACTCAATACTTAAGGTAGTAGAGTGGGTAATAGGAACCAGTAAGACTCCGACGGCTGAGCTCAAGCCGTTTCGACGGCTAATTCGGTCCAGAATTAGCCGTCGAAACGGCTTGAGCTCAGCCGTCGGGGTCTTATTGGTTCCTATATATATATATATATATATATATATATATATATATATATACATATTAGAAAGTGAGGTTTATTTTTAAAAATGAAAAATAACCGAGGTGTCCTACGCGAGTGAAAGTATAAAGAAAAAAAGATGAAATCGAAAATGCAACTGGAGTCTTATTTAAAAAAAATATATATATATTTATTTGGTTCCTTTACCGGTTTCGTAGTTCTGCTTTTCAAAAGTAGTGTGGAGATGGAGGGTCTGTGGTTTTTCTCACATCTAGTTGGTCTCTGAATGTTACTTGTTTTATATGGAAAAAGTGGCTCGAAATGCCACGTTTTTTGTGAAGTAATTTGATTGGTTGGGCAATAATTATGATAAATTTCGCGCCAGTTCGCGCGACAGAGTTCTTCAAACAAGGGGCGGGGGGGGGGGGGGGGTTGTCATAGGTTGTTTTTTTCATATATGAGTGTTTGAATTTCTTTTTACTTAAAAATAAAGTGGGACTCACGAAGGCTTTTTTTAAATAAACGTAATTTGATTGGTTATAAATGAAATTATGGCTGTCACGTGAACAAGTTTTCATAACATTTTCGCGTGCTTATTTGGAAATCCATTCTGTAGCCTTTTTAGATAATTTTATGACAAGTAAAAGATAATGGTCAAGAGAAATGGGATGGGAGAATTGTTCTGGTTCAGTGAATATGGTTAGTTTGCTAGGGTTTCAGAATTCAGATTTTCTATTGAATAAAGAAAGTAAA
>OZ024740.1:368006409-368033909 GCA_964016885.1 Eledone cirrhosa
AAATTTATTATAATTATTGACCAACCAATCAAATTACTTCTCTAAAAACCTTGCATTTCGAGACAATTTTTCCATATAAAACAAGTAACATTCAGAGACCAACCAGATGTGAGAAAAACCACAGACCCTCCATCTCAACTCTACTTTTGAAAAGCAGAAGAACTGCGAAACCGCTAAAGGAACCAAATAAATATATATATATTTTTTAAAATAAGACTCCAGTTGCATTTTCGATTTCATTTTTTTTTCTATATATATATATATATATTTAAATATATTGGAAAAGAGTATAGACCCCGACGGCTGAGCTCCGGTCGTTTCGATAGCTACATCTAGCTATCGAAACCATCTGAGCTTACCCTTCCGCTTTACTAACCTAAGTATCGAGTACTCTGTGCGTTATGGTCCACCTGGTTCCTTACCAAACTTCCTTCGTTATATATATATATATATATATATATATATATATATATATCTATATCTATCTATCTATCTATCTATATATATATATATTTAGTCCAGAATTAGCCGTCGAAACGGCTTGAGCTCAGCTGTCGGGGTCTTACTGGTTCCTATATATATATATATATATATATATATATATATATATATATATATATATACATGATGCCGTGTTAAGAGAACATGTATGGACGTATACATATATGGGTGTATGAATATATATATATATATTATATATATATATAAAATTGTAAGTTTGAAGAACAGAAGATAAAGTATACCCAATTGTCTTGTCCCTAGTCCGTAGAAATTAACTAGATAAATAAACATTTAAACAGAGCTAAGTTTAAAATATAACTTCGAAGGAATAACAGATACATGACACAGACAATCCCCCCGCGAGGAACAGTCAGATAAAGTTTACCTAGTGATTCTTCTTAGCCCGTAGAAATTAACTAGACAAATAATCAATTAAACGGAGCTAATTCGAAAATGTAAGTTTGAAGAACAAATGTATATAAACTTTACCAAAATTCTTCTGGTCCCGTATATCGATAGTTTCGCTCGTACTTTGTAGATATGTCCAATCCTGGTAATATCCATGACGTTTGGAGCTTCTCAAATACTTACACACATATATGCATACATAACTATTATACGTCCATGTATGTAAATGTTCTCTGAACACGCCTAAATATGTAACGAAAATAAGTTTTTATATACTAATGAAGCCTATATGACATACGTCTGAACTAGAGAATCGAAATTGCTGAAATAAAATTCATCACAGATGTACTGGTCCTAAACCACAAAAACAGAAACATGCTATCAGATGTATGGAATCAGCAATCTGTGAACGCTTGATTCGCAAATTAGTATATTTTAAAGTGTATAGATTTAATTGCGAAATCATTTTGGCAAAATATAAACAAACTCTCACAACAACATATTTATCAGTGAAGCTACTAAGTTTGCATTCGATAAGGATAAAGCAAATAATCTTCAAATAATTTGTTTTTCAGAATACGATCATAACATACGATTAGTATCAAACCATATGATTTTTTAATCATTATCTCCATAGAAAAAATAATTATAAAATAATTGTTAACAGTGATTAAACCCTAATCATATTTTCTCACAAAATATGTTTTTTAAAAACGCTTCACCAATGCGTATTCAGTTCTGGAAGAATTTAGATATCTAGCAAACCATATATTTTTACACATCTTTAAATCGAAATAATGAGCAAATAGATAATAATTGTTACAATTTATCATTGTATAATCAGATTTGCTTTTAAATGTTTATTATATGATGTCTGCACACAAAGCGTATATAGAAGTAAATGATTAAAATTCCAGCAAACCATACGATGCTAACGAAACCATACATTTTCCCAAATCTTTATTTTCACATGATAAGCAACCTCATCATAACTGTGTTGAACGTTAAGTCAATAAGCAAATTTATTATCTACAATGTCATACAGGATTTTTGTTTCTAATGTCGAAAACAAAATGTGAACAAGATTCAATTAGTTTATATCAATTATCTACAATTTAAGTATTTGCTAAATAGTAGTAAATATACAACTAAGTTAGGAATTTAACTGGTTTCTCCTTGTTAATATTTATTATGATTTATATCCGTCCAAGGGAAACAACCACACACGCAATGAACACAATGGATTTTATTCTTCATATTTATTATTATTACTATATACATATATATACATATATATATATATATATATATATATATATATATATATATATATATATATATATATATATATATATATATAGTAATAATAATAAATATGAAGAATAAAATCCATTGTGTTCGTTGCGTACCCTACGAAGTCCGATTTAGGCAGACTTAGTAAAACGATTCTTGATAGAATTATACCTGAAATTAGAAGTTTGGCCCCTATCGCACTGTCGAACAATTCTTTCGCGGTGATTGATTGGTTCAACGGCATACGTAACAAGGAACATTGCCGTTTTATCCAATTCGACATCAACAATTACTACTCCTCCATCACTTTACCACTTCTCCTTAGAGCTATCAATTTCGCTAAAACACTCACAGTGGTTAAGGATTTCGAAGTTGATGTCATCCTTAATGCCCGAAAGTCGGTGATTAATTTCGACGACTCTATTTGGATTAAAAAATCCAATAGTACTCCATTCGACGTGAGTATGGGCGCCAGTGACTCTGCGGAGGTTACTGATCTTATTGGCCTTTCCTTCTTTTCTCTATCAAGGACGAATTCCCCAACGCGGGCGGTGGTTTGTACCGTGACGATGGTCTTTTGACCATGAGTAAGTGCGGACCTCGTGCTTGCGACAGGTTCAGAAAAGAACTCACAGCCTTCTTTAAAGGCTTCAACCTCTCTATACAGGTTGAGGCCAATCTCTCGGTCGTTAATTACCTCAACGTTACCCTCAATTTATTGAATGGGTTGTATTACCCGTATAGAAAGCCGAATGATACGCTTAATTACATAAGTAAGCATTCCAACCATCCTGCCAGCATAACCAAGAACCTGGTAAGTAACGTTTCGTTGAGGCTTTCCCGTCTTTCCACCAACGAGCGCATTTTCAACGACCATTCCACTTATTACAATGAAGCTCTTGCTCGAAGTGGATTTGTCGATAAGGTAGCATATACAGAGTACGAAAATAGACCTAGAAGAAATAGATCCCGTGGCATTTGTTGGTTTAACCCACCATATAATATGGAGGTGCCACACCATTAGTTAAGATCTTCCTTTCCCTTATTACGAAGCATTTTCCCCCTACACATAAATATAGTAACATTTTTAATAGAAATACTATTAAAATTTCTTACTCTACGACTCCTAACCTTGCACATAACATCACAGCTTCAAATTTAGCTAAACTACCTAGCCGTAGGAACACGTGCAACCCTGTAGTTATTACTAACTGTAATTGTAGGAATCGGGCTGATTGCCCCCTATCCGGGAAATGCCTCTCTAGTAACATTGTCTACAAATGTAAGGTTGTAACACCCACGTCCCGTAGGGCTTACATAGGGTTAACCGCCAATAGTTTCAAGCAGCGTCTTTACATGCATACCCATTCTTTTCGTTACCCTCTAAGAAGGAATATGACGTCACTTTCAGCTTATATCTGGAGTCTAAAAGACAACCACACCCAATATAAGTTACACTGGGAGATCCTAGCTAAGGCTAGATCGTATAACGGAAATAAAAGACCATGTGACCTCTGCGCCGCTGAGGCCCTGGAAATACTCTACGCCACAGACCACATCTTAAACAAAAAATCTGAGGCAATTTCGGCTTGTAAACATAAATTGCACAAAACTTTCCTGCATTACAGCCCAACGTTATACCGTAACGGATAGTACGATCTATACGTGGATATTTTTCGTCTTGATGTGGGAGCTAAGTATATGTTTTGTTCATTACTTTACTTATTTGCATAGGTAAGTATATATTACCCGTATGTTTTGTGAAGGTATGTATACCTTCTCGTACGTATATTTGACTGTTAGGGCATATAATTTATATATTTTCTGGTATTTAGGGTTTGGCTATGTGTATACGGGAGTTTTGCGTCTGCGTGAGTATGCAGGTTCGTACGTATGGTGGGTGTGTGTATATGTGTACTTCTTGTTTTAGTTGACTTACGTCTCCGAACATTCGTGTATTTATATGTAGGTATGTGTGTGCGCTTGTTATATACGTTTTTATTTACTTATATACGTTTTATTATAATTATTTATTTATTTGTACACAAGCATACACACACACACACACATATTTATATGTGCGTGGTTTTGTATACCTATGGTAAGGTTTTGCGTATGCTTGTGTATGTACGTGTTTGTTTGCGTGTACGTATTTATTAATTTCTATTACTTCTGTATTGTATTTATTTACTTTGTTGTTAACTCTGAAGCGGAGATTCATTTGGTCTCCTAGTTAGAATTTTAGTCTACGACTTCTACTATACCATTTACGTGGTTTTGTTTTTGGTTTTGCGTGCTATTGTTCTCCACGCTCCACATATGACTTATTATCTTGGTTTTTTTTCGTTCATTGCCAGAGAACGTCTCTATGCACCACCTAAGAGAACATTAGTCTACGACCTCTTTTATACCATAAACTTTGCGCGTAATTGTTTTTCACCGCTCCTATTAATGACGTATTATTCGTTTTTTCCCGTTCTTTGCCAGCGAACGTTTCCACGAACCAAAGTATCGTCTTCCTGTCCTCCTCCGGTTGCAACGTTTTTTGAAATATCCACTTCTGCGTTTACAGATTGACTTTGTTAGTTTCAGAAGATCCCGTTAAGGGTCAAAGCAGCGATTATTTGCTTAAACTTTAATCTGTTATTTAATAAATATATATATATCTCTCTCTCTCTCTCTCTCTCTCTCTCTATATATATATATATATATATATATATATATATATATATATATATATATATATATATATATATATTGCGTTAAACACTCACAACCGTCCCTTATGATTAAAATAGCTTAAGGAAAAAAATTTTCCGAGGTTTATAATAGTCAGGAGAGACGAACACATATATATAACTATGTGTTCAAATCACAAAGGATTGAAACCGCTAAGGTGCAGAAAATACATAACCATGTGTTCTCGCTCTCTTAACACATGTGTGTTATTTAGTCTCCTGTTAATCATTGTAGTGATGTGAATATTGCTGTGGATACCCGTTGAACGGCTCTTCTGCAATAATTCTCTTCACTGAATTTTGCGAAATAGATCTACCCATAAACTGTCCGGTGCTAGCTATCATGGTATGTTTGTATATCTCAATTTATCCTTTTCAATGGTTGAATATTTCAGTCAGCATTTTCTTCACCATGGTGGCGGTTTCTGTTCCTTGGGATTTGAACATATATAATTATATATTTGTGTTCGCCTCTCCTTACAATATATGTAGGAAAATGTTTGACCCCGACGGCAGAGCTCAAGCCGTTTCGACGGCTATTTCTGGACTAATTTAGTCCAGAAATAGCCGCGAAACGGCTTGACTTCTGCCGTCGGGGTCAAACATTTTCCTATTACCCACTCTACTACGCTAAGTATTGAGTACTCTGGTGCGTTATAGTCCATCTGGTTTCTTACCACACCTCCTTCGTTATATATATATATATATATATATATATATATATGTGTGTGTGTGTGTGTGTGTGTGTGTGTGCGGTTAAACCACTGGGAGTGAAGGACCCCTAGCATTTGTCAGGACATTTGTCTAGGAGAATGTAACTTAGGAAACTGGGATAACAGCAATATAAAACCTACGTCTCAGTAGTTTCTGATGTTGTTGATCTTTTCTTCTGTTCGTGTCATAGCTACTGTCGCTCAAAGAATGGGATTGGCTCATTGCACAGTCTTTCCTCAATTTAAAAACATCTTCACGTACAGGCATTGCATAATAGAATTAATTAATAATTATTAATAATGTTATATTGTGCAATGACCATACTCGATAACGAGGGCGCAGCCATCATATATATATCTATATATCTATATATATCTATTATATACATATATATGCATATTATATACTTATACATATATGTAAGGTATATGAATAAAGAGTGTAAGGTACAACGGATACACTAATTAGTTGGACAATGGTGAAACTCATACAGGCTCTCCGGTTTATAGTAAATAATTCCTACGTTATATTCGAAGGTAAAGTTTTCAGGCATGTCAGAGGCAAACCAATGGACGGGAACTGTAGCTCGCTCCTGGTCGATTTATATTTATCGTTCCGTGGGTTTGACTATCTAGTCTTTAAAGAAGCTTAAAAATATACCTTATTAGGCATTTGGATGGATATTGTGGGTATATCGATGATATAATCGTCCCTAATTATAGGCATCTTAAAGATTTGCTGCACAAGATATATCTAAAGAGTTTAGAGGTGATTAGGAATGGACGTGTCATCAACAAGTTAAATATTTTAATTTCACTATCGAAATAGGCGGTAAAACTATAGTTACATAGGACTTTAGGTTTCAGGTGGTTTGGTTGCCCTTTGCAACTATATCTGAAGGACACAATTTGCTTTTTAGACAAGTTATATATTATGTTAGGATAAGTAGCCAGGTGAGTGTTTTTACTGAGGTAGTGAATACATTTTTAAAACATGTGGTAGGACAGAAATACCATGAGAAATTTCTGATGCGCCGTTTTCCTGGGTGGCTTGGCGCCAATTAGGAGATTTTGGTAAAATTTTGGATTATTTTAAATTTGCAGATTCCAGGAATAGAACTTTGAAATTATTTTATTTACATTAAGGTAGGAGAAGCATAGCTTATTTAAGAGAGGGGTTTGGTTTTAATTAGATTAGGAAAGCTTATGGCCTGAATTAAATTTGATTTAATATTTATAATTTTATCTATTTAATTGTGATCTAAGTATAAGTGATATATTTTCTATGGCTTAGTAATATTTGTAGAACATCAAAGGGTGTGTGAGTTTACATTGAAACTGTAGAAATTTATATTGTTCGCACGGACTATATGACACAACCTACTTTAGTATTTACCTGTGTAGAGTTAATAGAATACTAAAAAAAACTTTATTTGTGTTTTGGTTTGAGTGAAACTTTACCGGAGGGCATCATATTGTGGGGCCTTAGTGCTTATTTCCTCAGTTTCTCTGCGTTCGCCTTGAAGAATAGTCGAATTTTCAGAACGCCCCGAATAGGTAAGATCTGATTTCGTTAAATTTAGTTGATAATGCGTGGTTGATTTTTTATCCTGGTATGTTTGTTTATATATCATTTAATCTTAATTATGTTTTACATACGTGTGTATATATTATATTTATTTTGTGTTAATAATGACGCTGGGATTTATTAAAGTTGCATCGCCTTTTGTTATCGGATGTTCTGATATCATATTTGTATTTTTCATCTTGGTCTCATTTCGCTTATTTCTTAAATATATTGGAATGTCTCGTTATTTGTATTTTGTATTTTAGGTTGTGGAGTAGGGACTAGGTTTAGTGTGATTTCATATTTTATTAATTTCAATTATTTCTTTCGTAGATTGTAATTTTCTTGATTAGTAGTTTGGTTTTCGTGTTATGTTGTGAGGGCTTGACTTCCCGATGTGCGTCATTATGTCATATAAGTGGATAGTTTGAGTTTATAAGGTCGAGGGTTTACGGGAGAGGGTGGAAAAGGTTTTACTACGTCATGGGGTTGTAGTCGCTGCAGATAATAATAGATTTGGTTTTATTATATAGAAATTACATGTACGACAGCTGCAGCCTGATAACGTCTGTCTTCCCTGATTGGTAGTTATTAAGATCTGATTGTGCAAGCAATGTCTGGAAGAATGGGTGATGATAAGCGTATAATTTGTCAAATTAGGATGTTGTGTAGACTATTTGGAGCAATATCAGTCATATTTGCGTATATATAATAGACACAAACACACACACATATAAATATATACATATATATATGTATATATATGTATACTATATTATATTATATATACATATATATCTATATATATATATGTATGTGTGTGTGCCTTTCTGTGTGTGGTGTGTGTATGTATGTGTTTGTGCGTGTGGTGTGTGTGTGTGGAAAAGAGGGTGTGCACATGTAAAAGACAGGGAAAAATATACGAGAAACTGACTGGAAATCAATACAGTTTTGATAAATGAAGGTTGATACAAGCATTAAAACACTAAATATGTTATTTCTTTCGGTGAATTACACGAAATGAGCTACGAAGCAAAGTGCGTTGATAGAAAAAGAAGGGGACAATTAAGGAAACAGTGTGCAAAAACACAGCAAAATGCGAACATCTATAGAAAGAAGACAAAAAGTAAAATGACACTGAGACGTAGAAAAATGGAAAGGGGCGAATAGAGAAAAACAGATCATACAGTTTAATTCATTTCAGCAGGGATCATGTATAGAGAAAAATAATACAATCCGATAACTTACTTCTTGAATACTTGCTAGGAGACGTATCCGTCGTCTTTAATGATTCTACCATTTTATGTACAGGTGTCTTCATTGATGTTTCATATAAACTTGTTTCATCTCCTAATTGATCCATAAGTTCTTGGATTTCTTTGTTTTTCTAAAAACAGAAAATTATTGAAGAAGTTATACCCATTGAATAGAACAAAATTAAACAATATTTTTTAGGGAAGCCTTCACTATGTATGTATATGTGAAGCAAAACAGAGAAGTGGGGACAATATATATATATATATGGGAAAATATTTCATCATCAGTCAATATTCACCCTTAATGTTTACAGAATGCTAATTTGACAGATAAATGTCTTCACGTTATAAAAAGGGTTTTCCCTATATTTTCGGACAATTTCGTACTAAAGGTTTCTGGATTTGAACTCACTTGCTAGAATAGTTTCAAAGAACCACTGACTTATATTCGAGTAAAAGAAAACATTGCTGAGTAAGATTTGTTGCTAGATGAAAGGTAGACACCTACAACCACACCTAACAGTATCACAAAAGCTGAAACTACTTGGTTCCACGGTCGGGATTTTGCATCCCCCCTCTCGTTCTCTGTATATATATATATATATATATATATATATATATATATATATATATATAATTGGTGTTGGATGCTTAAAGCGACCGTATGCGGTAGGCCTTATGAGCACTCGATGCTCTCATAGAGCGAAGTATGATATCACAGAAAAAAAGAGAATCAGTGTTGCCAAGAATGGAATTTAGTGGACATATTACAATCGTTTCCCTGGCGACCAGCCCGAGGCACGATCGATGTGACGATCGAACCTGACTCTGAAAATCGCAATTATTGTAATTCTATGAGTGCTCAAGAATTGAACACGTCATCGGTATTTCTAGTCACTCATGGTTGTCCACTATTTGGTTCTTTTCATTCTCCATATGCCAATAAAATGTGTTTCTTACGTCGGAATTACTACTGTAGTAGGTAAGGGGTTGTATGCTTGAACTGCTGGCGGCACTTCGACGTCTTCACTGTCTTCATTATTGATGCACGGACCTGCCGTGTTGGAGAGGAGTGCCCTCTACAGGGAATGTGCCTCATTAAGGGCGTTGTCTACAGAGGTGTGGTTACTACGCACAACGATAGGCACACATACATCGGAGCTACATCCACGACTTTTAAATCGAGGATGTACAACCACAAAAACTCGTTCAAGGACAAGAACAAGAGACACTCTACCAGACTGGTGGACTTGGTATGGGGACTCAAAGATAGTGGAATAAAGTTTCACCTCAGCTGGAGTATTGTACAGCCAGCGAATGCGTACTCGGCCGGGAAGAGGAAGTACAAGTTATGCCTGTCCGAGGCTATGGACATAGTAACACTTAAGGGACACGCAGTCAACCTCAAATCTGAAATCATCATGGCCTGCAGACACCGACGTAAATGCACGCTCTCCGCTTTAGTGATACCGGATGCGTCTACCTAAGGCACTACCGCTATCAAAATACCAGGTGGGGCGCATGCAGCGGACCAATATTTATAACACAACATACCTATGAATGCATGTCGGAACAAGCTGATATCAACGACAGATCCAGCAATGCCTACCTCCTAACGTACCCTGGATAGCCCACCACAACAATTTGCGGATTCCGACTAAAAATAATTCTGATTTGGTCTATAACCCTATGTGTGGTTTTAAATTCCCAACATTTTTAAATTTCCAATCTTGGATTTTCGATCTTAGATTCGTGGTGTTTAATTTGCTGCTTAGATGCCGGACCTAATGCTGGTCTTAAGATTAATGTCGCACTTCAGTTTAACTTTGCCTGCCGTTGATATATACACGCCTACAACACAAGCCACTGGCACATTCGAATCATGCATACATTCCACACACATTTCATATATACTGTTATAAAACACACACCCGATTTATTCCATGTATACATCCACTCCATCTACATCTCATATATACCATGAAATGGATGTTATACACATCCACAATATATATAATTTGTTTGTGTAAGGTCCCCATGTGTCCACCAGCCATGAGACCTGCATCATGTGAAAACTCTTACCCAGTACCTTAGATCGCCATTCTCCATGTATACTATATAACCATATGCCCCACAGCCCTCAAGTATTTTATGCAACTTTACGCACACCCCAATAATGTCCGGTCCCTCTCTGCATCCTTGTCATGTATACGCTCCATTTTCCAGCATTTTATTTTATTTTATTTCATATTATATTATTTTATATTATTTTATTTCATGTACGAACATGCATTTATATATATATATATATATATATGTGCCACCCAAGTTATATGTGATTAGCGCAAGGATACTACGCAGCTATAACATTTATGCATATTGTGCATGCACTTTCGGGCTTATATCCCCACATGATCGGGCTGGGTCCAAGCCTCAAGAACGCTGTCCCATATATAACTATGTGTACCATGTGCACAGCTGCGCGTGTGTGTACGGATGTGAGCGTATTCACCAAGTATGCGCCCTCGATATGAGCGTGCGCGGGCGTATGTATATATGTGCATCCTCGCAGATATGCATGCGCACGATTATGAACATGTCTGAGTGGATGTAATTGTATGAACATGTCTGTGTGATGGTATGAATGCCTGCGTGTAGATCTTTCTTTTTTACATCTGTGTATATAGTTGCAGCGTCTCAAATGTACACGCTTCCCTGAGTACAGTGTGTGAGTGTAGATATGTGTATATTTATAAAAAATGCCTTCGAAATAAATATTTCTGAAAGGCCGTTCCAAGCATTCATTTAAAAATGTACCTTATACATAGTTTTTTTTTCTTTTTCCTTTTGAAACATGTATGTTTTAAAGTATTCTGAAGCTGTGTTCTTGAAACATTATGCTAAATATTTTTCTAATATTTTTCTAATATTTTTCTAATTTGATTTAAAAATTCCCTCCAAACATTATTTACGGTGATCGTCGCATACAATACGGTTGAGGGTGTTTACGCCATCGGTGTAGAAGTGGGCGCCTAAAGACAGTGAAGAAGTGTAAGTGCCGCCAGCATTTCAAACATACAACCCCTTATCTACTACAGTAGTAATTCCGACCTAAGAAACAAATTTGATTGACAGGTGGAGAAGGAAATGAACCAAATAGTGGACAACCATGAGTGGCTAGAAATACTGATGACGTGTACAATTCTTGACCACTCATAGAATGACAACAACAGGATCTAAGCCGATAAGCGAAGTATATCGATGTAAAAGGACTTAGGAAAATCTGCCTCGTAGAATCAATACGTATCTGAGGACCTTCCGATTTTCAGAGTCAGGTTCGATCATCACATATATCGTACCAGGAGCTGGTCGCCAGAGAAACGATTGTAATATGTCCAATAAATTCCATTCGTCGCAACACTGATTCTCTTTTTTCTGTGATATATATATATGTATATATATATAGAGAGAGAGAGAATAAGAAAAAGCGAAATAGTTTCAGATGTTAAAGTCCTTTAATGATAATTTCTGTGATACATATTTCAATGACGAGAGTGGCCACATGGTTCGGTGAACCCAGTGCCGTGACATCATCAGAGAGCTCCTTACATAATAAGGTTATGTTTCCGAGTGGAGGTGTTGCATAGGAGATTTATTGCTCAATCCTGGTTACAAATGTTTCTCAAGCAGCTGGCTCGTGATCTGGGTGGGTTGCCACTCGAGACCAGACTCCAAGTCTGCCTGATCCTCAGACCAGTGTTAACGGAACAAAAATCACATCAAATCTGAAGACGTTCCTGATAGGCACAAATATATATATAGAGAGATTATAGAAATATCTTCTACATGGCTAGAGTTGAGCTATTCATAAGAAATCATGAAGATATTCAGAAAATGTTTGTCAGCTTCAGTAGTTATAATTTCCTTATTTTCCGTGTAAACAATGTTGGGAGGGGTGATGAAATAGGACAAATAGGCTGATACTAGTGTGACGGATAGAGAGAGAAGGCTGGGATTTAGTAGGTGAAGATTGTTATTCTGCACGGAAGTCCTTTATTTAACATGGAAGATCACATCTGCCGAATAATAAGTCTGACACCCCCTTCGATGTTAGAAGTGGGGCGAGTGTCACATCCGAGATTAACCACCTCATGGGGCTAAATGTACTAAACGAACTAATGACCGATTTCACAGAAATTAGCGGGAACATATATGTTGATGATGGGGTTTTCTCTCTAAACAAATCAACCCCAGAACCACGCGACCAACATTACAGAACCCCTCAGAAGAAATATACGTCTTAGAATTTTGGGACGCTCAGTGAACAAGAACAATTGTAATATGACCGCACCATTGGAACGAGGTGCCGAGTAGAATGGCGTCCCTAAATCTCAAATGTTGGACAGAGGTGGTAATGGCGAACATCGCGTCGGCCATCTGCTACAAGCTGGCCCCCATGTTTGGTCCTAAGCCCTGTTTGACTGCTTATATTTCGCTTTTTACGGAAGTGGTGAGTTACGATTTGTCAGGTCGTCCATCTTCTGTCAACTCCTGCTGTGTGTATATATGCATATATATATATATATAAACATATATGCATATATATATATATATGTATGTATATATATATATATATATATATATATATATATATATATATATATATATATATATATATATATATATATATATATATATATAGAGAGAGAGAGAGAGATCGGAGAGTTAAAGATGTGTGTATCTGTATCTGAAGGTCTACTTGCATGTATAGTCTTGATCGTTATCGGATCGATATGTAGAACGGAAAAGCTTGTGACATGTGCATTAATTTCTGGTTATAACCCTTAACGCTCAGATTGGACTTGAAATACTCCTTAATAGATCCTTAATTCATGTTCTGTTCTGTTCTGATGATGATCATTATAATTCTTCTATTATGTACATCATGTATTGTTTCGTGAAGCATTCATAAATCTATTACCACACAATAACAATACTTGTCAAAATTGGCTGAAGGTGCATTAATATATTAGTTTTTTCCGGATAGAATCTGTTTCTCGATTTACAGGTAGAATTTCTTCATCGCATATATATATATTCGGCAAGTTCCATCAGTTAAGGAAACATGACCGATATGCGAAACATCAAGAGAATCAATATTAGGTTCCTTAATTATAGCTCCTTCATATCACCTCGTGCGGTCCTCATTATCAATTGTGAGCTGACTAAAATTATTTCAGAACGAATAAAATTGCAAGTCAATATGACGGAAGTAGCATTATTCTGTACAATAATAATATATATTATAATGGGAAATTATAATATATCAAAACCTAGAAGAGATGGTAACAGTTCTTCCTTAATTCAATGAATCTAAATATAATTAAATGAAATGTTTAACGTATATCTCTGGATAAACCCCCTATCTTCGATCAGATAGATATAGGAACAGGTGTATCGATCTTTGGCTAAATTTAATAATTTTCAAATATTATTGTTATATTTTTTTATGGGAATAACGAAAGAAAAAGATAAAGGTGTGTACAATACCATCAATATGAAACAGGTGTCTTAACAATTTCCTATTTTATATAACGATGAGACAATATATAAAATCTACAACGAGTAAGACATTAGGCTACCTTTGTCTAACAACAGCTTATTTTTCAGTAAAATGCATCTGATAACTGAATGCGTGATAGAATTGATTATAACTGGCAGGTCTCTGCAAAAGTTTTTTTTCCAAAATGTAGCACTGCGGTCCATAAATATTACAATAGTGTAGTTCTTGGATGTCAGAGGTCAAAATCAACGGTAGAGGCAACACATGTTCGACAAAAAAAAAAATTACAATATAGAATTAACTTTTTATCGAGAGTAATTGAAGCAAATCAACGAATCCGTTTTATCCGTTTTAGATGATAGCAACTAAAATATGAAACACACATCCTTCTGTTATGCTGTTATTAAAATGTGTGTGAATACATTACAGGGCTTCCTATTCTCCATGAAGAACACATTATATAGAGTTTATGACAACTGTAAATTAAATGTAAACTGCAACCATGAATATATCTAGATATAAGGAAATACATGAATATCCGTTTTGAAGGGTTTAAATTGTTATTAATATGAATTTCAAAAAGAGAAATATGGAACAAATGCAAGCAATTTCTGAAGATGTGGTTAACTTGAAATTGAATGGTATTCCTCCAACTTTCAAGAAGTAGACAAATACTATATCAATGAAATTTATGTAATAAACCATACATGTTGCATCTCCTTTCGATTATTGATGAAAATCCTTCCTTTAAAAGAAATTATTGTATTGATTCACAAATATTGTGAATGTACGTAAAATATAAAATAGCAGGATGTGAAACTGTCAAATATCTGAATAGCAGGTAATTTACAAAACCTATGAGGCTGAAACACAACATCTCCTATGATGTAAATTTACTGATGCAAGAGTTTACATTTGGAAGATTCTGTGGAAACAACAATGATTTGAAGAACATTACAAACTTGATGTAAATGAATGTTTGATTAATGTATCTCTATATATACACAAATGATGTTTTTAAACACACACAGACCCACACTGAGACACATACACACACAAACATATAAACACATATGTGTAGTTGGTAGCCATAACATGCAGACTGTAAATACCATGTGTCAGACTCGATCGTCACTTGTCATAACTTGAAGTGTTCAATTGCGTAAAATAATTATGCGACATTAAAATATTGATAATTTGTTAACGTTCGCTTATATATGTATGTATGTATGTTCTTCTGGTTTTATAATTTCACAAAGTTTTACGAATAGAGAGAGAGTTAGTTTCTAACATAGACACAAGACTCTCTCATTGGAATTTACACAACATCAACTAGGTAGATATATATGTATGCATGCATGTGTAGATATGGATGTTATTGTATGTGTGGATGTGTATGTTTTGAGTTGTATGTGTGCATGTGTATATGCTTTGTATTTGTACATGTGTATATGCAGTTATTAGATACAACATTTCTGGAATGTTTTACATATTTTACTGTTCCAAGAATGGATTGTACTTGTAATTTCCTAACTAGTTGTGTTCTTTCTGTTCCTGTGAAGCCTAGCTTCTCAAGATTTGTATTGAGGCAGTTACTAACATATCCCAGTGCCCCAATAATCACAGGCATAAATCTGAAGGTGTAATCAGGGTCGAATATCTGCAGATTTCTCATCAGTTCTGCATAAATATTCTCCTTTTCACTAATCTTTGATATTATATTGGCATCTGCTGGGCAGCTAATTTCCACTACTGCGCATGTTTTCTTCTCCCTGTCCCATATCATAATATCTGGTCTGTTATGCCTGCATTTTATTGGGGTTTTTACTGGAACATTCCACCAGTACTCTTTCATATTATGTACATGGATGTCTTCCATGTTGCTGTAGCTTTTAATGTGTTTATTGTCGATGCTATCTTTTTTACGAACTTCATTGTACAGTGCTTTGGCCACTACATCATGCATCATAGGTAGATAGTACCGCGATGACATATTTGGACAGTTGCTGATGAGATGGGTGATATCCCCGATGTTAGTTCTGCAGAGTCTGCACTTGTTATCACATCTAGGTGTTTTGCCTGCATCCCTATCTCTTTTTTGAATCAGGTATTTCGTGTTAATCTCCTGTTCTTGGATTGCAAAAGCGTATCCTTCAAAATGGGAGCCAATATAGCGGTTGTTGGTCCAAGATAGATTACTTTGCTTATCTATATTACTCTCACTCTGGAGCTTCCTGGCAACATATCTATGCATCACTTTTTGCTGATAGGCATGCAGTTTTTCATCCATGGCTTCACTGCGATATTTGCTGAGCGACCTCCTTGGGTATAAGTTTTTGATTATCACACAGGGAATATCTCTCGAGGAGTTCCTTCCCAACTCTCATGATCTTATCTGTTTCATGCAGATAGACTTGCTCGAGAAACGGGCTCCTACGCTTCAAGGTTCGTAGATGTTGCCGGAGAGATATGCGACATTTAAATGTTGTCTGGACTGATGTTAGGCCCCTCTGCCTCCCTGCTTACGTTTCAAGTAAAGGCGGTCTATGTCACTGTTGATGTGAAAGTTTCCGGTATTGTTTAGTATTTTTCGAGTTCCAACACCAACTGCTCGGATTTCGTCTATGTATGTATGTATTTTTTGTGTATGTCTGTATGCGTGTATGTATGTATGAACGTGTTTCTGTGTGTTTATGTATGTATATGTTTATGTATGTTCTTCTGGTTTTATTTCTTCACAATTTCTTTCCACTAGACAGAGAGTTGCTTTCTAACATAGATACAATACTCTCTTATTGGAATTTATACAACATCAACTAGGTAGATATGTCTGCATGTCTGCATGTATGCATGTGTGTTCAGGTATGGATGTTATTGCATGTGTTGATGTGTATGTTTTGAGTTGTATGTGTGCATATACATATGCTTTCTATCTGTACAAAAGTGTATATGCAGTTGTTAGATGCAGAATGTTTGGAATAATTTACATATTTTTACTGTTCCATTAATGGATTATTATACTCGTAATTTACTAACCAATCGTGTTCTTTCTGTTTTTGTGAAGCTCAGCTTCTCAAGAGTTGTATTGAGGCAGTTACTAACATATCCTAGTGCCCCAATAATCACAGGCATAAATCTGAAGGTCATTAGTTCTGCATAGGTATTCTCCTTTTCACTAATCTTTAATATGGTATTGCCTTCTGATGAGCAGCTTACTTCCACTTCCTTTTCCCATATCATTATATCTGACCTGCATATTATTGGGGTTTTACTGGAACATTCCACCAGTACTCTTTCATATTATGAATATGTATGTCTTCCACATTGCTGTAGCTTCTACTGTGTTTATTATCGGGGGCTATATTTTATATAGATTGCATTGTACAGTGCGTTGGCCACTACATCATGCCTCATAGGTAGCTAGTACTGAGATAACATCTTTGGACAGCTGCTTAAGATATGGTTGACATCTCCGATGTTAATTCTGCAGAATCTGCACTTGTTGTCATATCTAAGTGTTTTGCCTGCATGCCTATATCTTTTGTGAATCAGGCATTTTGTATTGATTCCCTGTTCTTGGATTACAAAAGCGTATCCTTCAAAATGGGATCCAATATAGTGGTTGTTGGTCCAAGATAGACTACTTTACTTATCTATATTACTCTCAATCTCGTCGTAAATACTCAACCCCTATTTCGTCAGTAGCCCGTAAGATTTCATTATTTGGTTTTATTTTATTTAGTACTAGCAGTAAAGCCCGGCGTTGCTCGGGGTCGCTCAGTAGCTGTGTTAAAGTTACAATGTTAAGTTTCTTTCTTGGCTTAAAAACTGTAGTGTCTACTGTGCAGACTTGCATGTGGTGCTTTTGATTAATATTCCCTCAACCAACAATATGCCTTATGAAGTTAAGAAACATAACGATAACCCGAATGTTATAACAAAAGAGGATGCTGGGGATAGAAACTGCACTGGTTATTTATTAACAAAGATCGAAAATGTAAACACTGCAACGCAGAGAAAAACATTAGCGTAACCAAATTATCAGTTATGTCTGTCTGCACGCCGATATCACCTCTCTGCACGACTATCTGTCTGCACGCCTATATCACCTCTCTGCACGACTGTCTGTCTGCACGCCTATATCACCTCTCTGCACGACTATCTGTCTGCACGCGTATATCACCTCTCTACACGACTATCTGTCTGCACGCGTATATCACCTCTCTGCACGACTGTCTGTCTGCACGACTGTCTGTCTGCACGCCTAACGACGAAATATTTGCTTGTTTTACGTAGTCTTTAAATAGACTTGTTTTCAAGTAAAAATATTGTTTTAAAATGCTTTTAAATGGAAATGAAGCAAAACGGAAGCTTAGTGTTCGAACTGATGAATTTTGCAGGTCAATTTTTTGCTGGCTCGACAACTGTTAAAGCCAGCGTAATTTTTTACGTAAGACGCTCAATGTAAACAGAACAAAGGGAAATAACTGATCACTTACGCTCAAAAATCGATACATTATATTCGATTTCGTCACATAGGGTGGGTCAATTTGAAATTTTTTTTTTTCCGATGTCTTCGCTAGGGCTCACTGTACAAGTATAGCAATTTCGGTGCAATTCCGTGAGAGATTCTAAGAGGAGATGTGTGCCAAAAATCGATAGACAGACAGACAACCACAGTTTTATATATATAGATTGTTGTTTTATTAGAGTTCAGCAAGAGAAATGTTCATAGATGAATTAATTTCTCTCTGGAAGATTTAGTTGACAACAACTTTCAATTGTTTATACATTTGATTATTTTTATTGATAGTGTTTACGACAACAGTCGTGGCAGACTCAGTTGCTACACGTTGTCTCAAATTTCTTACTGACAGAGTTGTTTCAAGGCAATGTTCGGCCTGACTGTTAGGAAGTCTAGTAGCATGGCGACATGTAGAACGTGTTGTTGATTCCATGTTTGTTATGGTGAACTTACAATTTAAGATATTTATCTTATTTTTACGTTCAACACACGTCGCTTGTTGGCGTAATTGTTTGGCTGTTAAAGTGATTTATCTATGGATGTATTTTGTCCCAGTGTAGCTTCATTCTGTTCATATAGCCAACGAATGGATTTTGCCAATTTATAACACTTAAATAAATCATCATTAATTTCGCCGATCCGAGAGGAATACGATTTGTAGTTTCAGTTTCTTCTGTAGCTACAAAAGAATAAATTTTGTTTAAGTTTCTCTTTGATTTTCTCACTGGTGTTCTTTGGTAAATTGTTTTCTTTCCTAGTGTTCAGTAAATTGTTGATGTTGTGTTCACCCATGCTGGTTGTAGTATATCCTTGTCAAATGAATTATATAGTTATTTGGATAGCTCTACGAATTCGAATAAGGGGTTTCTTCAGTGGATATAGTTAGAAAAATATCAAATTATTCAATACGACTGGTAGTTGTTGCATTACTGTTGGAGATAGTATTCATCTGAAATTTAATAAATAGTTTCCCACGCCAAAATATGCGACTGATCGCGTTGACTGACTGTCTATGTATGTATGTATGTATATATGTGTGTGTGTATGTATGTATGTTCTGGTTTTATAATTTCACAAAGCTTTACCAATAGAGAGAGAGTCGGTTTCTAACATAGACACAAGACTCTCACGTTGGAATTTACACAACATCAACTAGGTAGATATGTATGTATGCATGCATGTGTAGATATGGATGTTATTGTATGTGTGGATGTGTATGTTTTAAGTTGTATGTGTGCATGTGTATATGCTTTTTTATCTGTACATATGTATATTCAGTTATTAGATCCAAAATGTTTGGAATGTTTTACATATTTTTACTGTTCTATTAATGGATTGTACTTGTACTTTCCTAACTAGTTGTGTTCTTTCTGTTCCTGTGAAGCCTAGCTTCTCAAGATTTGTATTGAGACAGTTACTAACATATCCGAGTGCCCCAATAATCACAGGCATAAATCTGAAGGTGTAATCAGGGTCGAGTATCTGCAGATTTCTCATCAGTTCTGCATAAATATTCTCCTTTTCACTAATCTTTGATATTATATTGGCATCTGCTGGGCAGCTAATTTCCACTACTGTGCATGTTTTCTTCTCCCTGTCCCATATCATAATATTCGGTCTGTTATGCCTGCATTTTTGGGGGGCTTTTATTGGAACATTCCACCAGTACTCTTTCATATTATGTACGTGGATGTCTTCCACATTGTTGTAGCTCTTAATGTGTTTATATCGGGGCTATCTTTTTTACGAACTGCATTGTACAGTGTTTTGGCCACTACATCATGCCTCATAGGTAGATAGTACCGCGATGACATCTTTGGACAGCTGCTGATGACTTGGGTGATATCCTCGATCTTAGTTCTGCAGAGTCTGAACTTGTTATCACTTCTAGGCGTTTTGCCTGCATCCCTATCTCTTTTTTGAATCAGGTATTTCGAGTTAATCTCCTGTTCGTGGATTGCAAAAGCGTATCCTTCAAAGTGGGAGCCAACATAACGGTTTTGGTCCCAGATAGACTACTTTCCTTATCTATATTACTCTCACTCTGGAGCTTCCTGGCAACATATCCATGCATCATTTTTTGCTGATAAGCGTGCAGTTTTTCATCCATGGCTTCACTGCGATACTGATGAGCGACCTCCTTGGGTATAAGTTTTTGATTATCACACAGGGAATATCTCTCGAGGAGTTCCTTCCCAACTCTCATGATCTTATTTGTTTCATGCAGATAGACTTGCTCGAGAAACAGGCTCCTACGCTTCGAGGTTCGTAGATGTTGTCGGAGAGATATGCGACATTTAAATGTTGTCTGGACTGATGTTAGGCTCCTCTGCCTCCCTGCTTACGTTTCAAGTAAAGGCGGTCTATGTTGATGTTGAAGTTTCCGGTGTTGTTCTGTATTTTTCGAGTTCCAACATCAACTGCTCGGATTTCGTCTATCGTCCAATTGAGTATTCCAAACGTTGGTGTTAGGAAAGGCACAGCAAACATATTGTGAGCCACTGTTTTGTTTTGCGCAGAGAGTTCCGATGACCAGATCTTTCTTAATCGGGTGTATTATTCCCTGGTTACGCGTTCTTTATTACAGATACCATTATAGGATATGTTCTCATCTATCCCCAGGTATCTGTAGCAGTCCTCATCAGATATCGATGAAACAGTTAGACCATTGATGACAATGTTGCTAGATTGGGTTGTTGTTTTTCCCCGCTTTACAGTCATGTATGAGCATTTATCTTGGCCAAACTCCATTCCTATATCCTTTGAGAACGTTGTAACCAGGTCAAGATTTTTCTTCATCCCATCCATGTTCTTGGCATAGTTTCAGATCGTTCACAAAGAAGTTATGTGTTAGGTTCGTATTTCCGTCCTTCTGTGAGCTAATGATGTATCTCTCACATTTCTTGAGCAGAAAGGAGAAGGGGTTTAATGACAAGATGAACAATATCACAGACAGACTGTCTCCCTGAAATATACCCCTGCAATATTTTATTTTACCAGTGAAAATAGAGTCCTCCCTCTCTGTCCTTAACCTTAGGATAGTAGCCCAAGAAGAAGACAGCCTATCTATGGCTCTGACAATAATGTCTGGGACTTTACTATGTCGGAGGGCCTATATCATCCAAGAGTGGGGAACATAATCGAAAGCTTTCACGTAGTCCAGCCAGACTGTAATCATATTCCTCCTAAGTTGTCGCACCTCCGAAATCGCAGTTTTGTTGATTAGGAGTTGTTCAGCACATCCCCAAACCCCTTTCTTTCCAGCTGCTTGTTCATCTGTGATGATGTAATTATTTTCACAGTGATCTTGGAGGAATAGGTTCAGGCAGGCTGTATACATCTTATACATCAGGTTCTGGCATACAATGGGTCGGTAGTTTTTTTGCCAAGTGGGTGTCTTTGTTCTTGGGGACCAGTAACGTTTGTGCTAATGTCAATCATTCTGGTATAAGTGTATCTCCCTTAAGAATTTGTTGGTAGAGGTCAGTAAGATACCTCCGATAGAATATTAGTTTTTGTGTACCAGTAGCCGACAATCATGTCTATTCCTGGTGTTTTCTTATCTTGGAATTTTCCTATTACAGTCTCAAGGGTACCCTCACTTATTTCGTATGTTTTGTTGTAGTGTAGGAGCAATAGTTCTTTCGGATTTCTCTAGCCACACTGCATCTTGGTTGAAATTCTTCTTTTCACCCCATATTTTAATCCAAAAGGAATCTATGTCTTTCTTGGATGGGGCCTCAGTGACAATTATTATTTTGCCCTTCATATCTCTATAGACTGATGTTTGGTTTCGTCTGAATCTTTTATTAAGCATTTTTCTCTCATCTACCTTCTTCAGGTATCGGCGTTTTTCGCTAACAGCTCTCAATTCTTGCTTGAGGGTGATCAGCTTATATTGGAGAGTTCTGGTTCTACTGTTACTAAACATTGTCTCTATTTTATTTTACACTCTTTGTTGGTGAGGAGTGAAGTTTTTTTGTGTTTGTTTGCATGTAAGGAGCATTGTCACATGTCCTATGTTTTTCGTAGGTCAGCACTCTTTTTTTCTATTTTAGTTATATATGATGGTTTTTTTGGTGGTGCTTTGTTCTTGTTAATATCTCTGCTATCACCAATATAATGCTTCACTGTCATTGCTAAGGCATATAAACAGGCGTTGATTTTCCAAAATGTTGGGTTTTTTATCCGTCGTAAATAAACATCCCCTATTTCGTCAATAACTCGTAGCATTTCATTATTTGGTTTTTTGTTCAACATTGTCGTTTTAACACGTTCAGCAAGAGAGATATTTATACATGAGTTAATTTCTCTCTGGAAGATTTCGTTGAGGGAAATTTTCAATTGTTTATACTTTCGATTATCATTATCGATAGTATTTTCCACAACAGTCGAGGTGGACTCGGATGGTATACGTGGTGTCACATTTCTTCGATTATTATTATTATTTCTTCGATTATTATTATTATCGATAGTGTTTTCCCCACCATTCGAGGTAGACCTAGATGGTACAGGTGGTGTTAAGTTTCTTACAGGCATAGTTGTTTCAAGGTGATGTTCGATCTGGCTGCTAGGAAGTCTAGTAGCATGGCGATCTGTAGCACGTGTTGTTGATTCCATGTTTGTTGTGGGGGACTTACAATTATGAATATTTATCTTATTTTTACGTTCAACAAACGTCGCTTGTTGGCGTAATTGTTTCGCTGTGAAATAATTTAACTCTGGCTGTATTTCGTCCCAGTGTAGCTCCATTTTATTCATATAGCCAATGGAGGGATTTTTTTTTGTCATTTTATAACAATTAAATAAATCATTATTAAGTTCGCAACTCCAAGAGAAATGCGATTTATAATTTCGGTTTCTTCTGTAGCTACAACTGAATAAGGTTTGATTACCTTCTTTGTTATTTGTCTTCGATACTTCCTTAATTTTTTTGTTGATGTTTTGTTCAGCCATGCTGTTTGCTGCAAATCCTTGTAAAATGAATGATGTATTTAGTCGGATATTTCTACGAATTCGAATGTATGTATGTATGTATGGTTTCTCTTTCTCTTAATTTTGAGTATATTTTTTTGACCGGCCACCTTCCTGGTGGCAAGGTTGTAAAAGAAAAGAAATTGTCATCCCTTGAATCGCAAGAATGTTTTGCAAATTTTGAAGGTGCCAGCCATCGCAGCCATTTGTAGACTATGAATTAGGGAGCTGCGCTTTTTGTCCGCAAATCCAAGTTCAGTCATACTTTGGTCCAAGCGGGTTGGTATATAACCCGTAGCACCAATAATGATGGGTATGAAGCTAAAGGTGTATCTTGGATACTGGATTTGTAAACTCCTCATCAATGGTCCGTAGATGTCCTCCTTCTCCTGTATTTTTCTGACAACGTTTACATCAAGTGGGCAGCTGATCTCCACAACAGAACACGTTTTCAATGTGTGGTCCCAAACTACAATATCAGGCCGGTTGTGCTTTAATCTGGTGGCAGTTTTTATTTTCAGGTTCCACCAGTATTCCTTAGTGCCATCTGTCTCAATATATTCTTCCTCGTTTGTTGTTAATTTTGTTTTCCGAAGTGCGTTCCAGATGGTTCTAGCTATCCCATCGTGTCTCATGGGGAGGTAGTAGCGAGATGACATTCTTTCGCAGCCGGCAACAATGTGGCTTACATCCTCGATCTTTGTTTTACATAGCCTACATTTATTGTCAGCTGCTGGCCCTCCTCTTTTGTGCAGCAGATATTTGGTAGGGAGTTCTTGTTCCTGTATTGCATAGAGATATCCCTCAAGGTGTGATGTCATAAACTTGTCGGAAATCCATGCCAGGCTTTTTGAGTGGTTTACCCCCTCTATGGTCTGTGTTTTACGCCTCAAGTATCCATGCACAACTATGTATGTATGTATGTATGTATGTATGTATGTATGTATGTATGTATGTATGTATGTATGTATGTATGTATGTATTAAGAGTCAATAGCCATCCAAAATCACCTGGAGAGATGACCCCTTAGCCTTTGTCAAGGCAGAATTCTAGGAGAAGGAAAACTCTGATATAACACCTGCAACCCTGATGGTATCCAATGATGTTGAATTGATCTTCTTTTTGGTAAATATCATCTTGGTTAAGAGAGTGGGACTGGCTTTGTGCAGTGCCTTTGCTCACTATAAAAGCTTCACAGCACAGGCATTGCTTTATATCTGGAGATCTCTCTGCACCTGTCGTCACATGGTACCATGGGCCCAGCACTATGTGTCAATAATTGTCACAAGTGTAGTGTTTGTACCAGAGTTTTCAAGTCGCTGGCTGGACTAAAAAGTCACACTCGTTCAGCGCATTGGTAGGGGTTCTCCTACATGGATATAAAGTAGTGGCCGTACTCGAAAACGAGTTGTCAGCCACCATGTATGTATGTATGTATGTATGTATGTATGTATGTATGTATGTATGTATGTATGTCGGTCACTCTTGAGTGCTACTGGTAACATGTAACCCCGTACAACCTGTTGGATGGTCGGGTCGTTGCTGACTAAACTGGCAACCCACCAAGTTTACTTGGTGAGGAGGGTGATTTGGGACACCCTGCAGGACAAAAAACAAACCTGACAAAGGGCGGAAGAACTCATAAGAGTCAACGGCCATCCATGAGTGTGTAAATAAGTATATACACATGTACCGCGCGGTTAAACCACTGGGAGTGAAGGACACATAGCCTTTGTCAGGGCATTCTTCTAAGCAACTCAGAAAACTGGGATAACTCCGATATAAAACCTGCGGCTCAGTAGTTACCGATGATGTTGATCTTTTCTTCTCTTAGGGTTATAGCTACTGTCGCTCAGAGAGTAGGATTGGCTTAGTGCACAGTCTTTCCTCACTTTAAAATTTATTTTCACGCACAGGCATTGCACGATAGAATTAATTAATTAATAATTATTGATAATGGTATATCGTGAAAATGGCCATACTTGATAACGAGGGGGCAGCCATCAGTTTGGTGAGGAAGGTGATATTTGGATACCCTGTGGGATGAAATGCATGACCCGGCAAAGGGCGGACGACCTCAGCAGAGTCAACGGCCATCCAAATAGTATTTTCTTTTTCTTTTTTCTTTTTTTTTCACCTGGTGAGTGAAAACCCCCAATTGTTGTCACAACACCTTTCTTCATAAAAATACGTTTTTAATCCTTTTCCTCATATATATGAGGAAAAGGTTAAACAATGTGTTTTAAAAGCGCACCTGCTATATATATAAAGAATCTTCAAAACACGTACAGAAATAGGTGTTTAAAATTGATGTTAGCAAAGTCTGCTTTTCCGTATTGAATCACATGCAGGCGAGAATCAGGATACAGGAGATATAAAGAAAAGGCAATTTAATCTTATCACAAATTTTTGTTACACCAAAACAGAAAAGCAAGCGTTGCTAATATAAAATGTTAACATCAACTTTTGTACATGTTATAAACATCTTATATATATATCTACCTGTAGCACTTTTCAAACTCTTATTTCCTCATTTTCCTTATATAACGTGATCTGTAAGGAACGCTTTCTAACGTCCTAATTTTTTTTTACTATATTTAATATAACAGTGTAAATTCACCTCCCATTTTGTTTGTTCCATCCATTAACTATATATATATATATATATATATATATATATATATATATATATATATATATATATATATATATATATATATATATGTATGTATGTGTGTGTGTGTGTGTGTGTATGAGTGTGTGTGTGTGTGTGTGTGTGTAATTTTACAGTTTTGGGAGGTGTTTGCACACACACACACACATATATATGTATATTTAATCAGCATTTCATGAGAAGTAAATTTATGTTCCTATATTTAATGAAAACATTAAAGATTCAAATGCATATACTGATAATATATGTGCATATTGATTTCAAGAGAATATTTAAGAAAAAAATGAGAAAGTGACAAAGTGATTTAAGAAGTTATAAAACACTTCTCATGAAAAACCGATTCCAGCTATATAGATTTCTGTAGAACAAAGAATTAAAAAGCATACCTTCAGATGCTTTTCTTATTGCATTGGATTTTTGTTGCTCATTACTTCCCTTTGATCATTAGAAATACATAGGAAATATGTAGACAATCAAAATAAGTTATTTAATATTATTGCAAAGAATATATTCATCTATTTCTGCGGGATACGGTTGCAAATATATTCACAACATTTAAGCTGATATAAAATCATTTCTCTATCCACGTATACACTATTCCTTTCAAAGCAGTAGATATCTATAATACCTTTCTAGTAATAATACTTTTATGGGTGAAAGTGACTTGAAACATTTCTAGCGCTACGAGTAATATATATATATATGTTCAATATTCGCACGGTTATAGAGTTACTTAAAACTGAAATTGCTATTACTCCTGCGACACACACATAGACACACTCAGACAGAGACACACGCATACATATCACAAATACTCACACACACACACATACATAGAGAAAGATAGAGACAGAAGGAGGGGTAGCGAGAGCACATAGAGAGAGAGAGAGAGAGAGAGAGAGTATCATCTTAGCTTAAATGTAAATACATCTACAAAGGACCAAAGCTAAACACGATCACAGACAAGAGTGTTTTATACAGCTACATGGGACCCCACTCGCCAGCCATATTACCCAAGAAAAGGTAAAGATCTAATACGTCCTTTAGAACTATGTCCCAAACAAGCTGCATAAAATATTTTTATGAGGGTAAAGATAGACAACACACAGCAGATGATATACATACATATGTATACATACAGGCATGCACACACATGCGGACGCACACTCACACACACACATACACGGACAGACTGACACACAGACACACACATATATACTATTCCTTAATATGGTTTATGCACGTAATATGTTACGTGTACGAAACATTAATACAGCACTTTCATAAT
>OZ024740.1:368038909-368086409 GCA_964016885.1 Eledone cirrhosa
ATTCGTAGACCAGAACCCTTCTTCTTCTTCTTCTTCTTCTTCTTCTTCTTCTTCTTCTTCTTCTTCTTCTTCTTCTTCTTCTTCTTCTTCTTCTTCTTCTTCTTCTTCTTCTTCCCCCCCGTTAGACCTGTGAGAAATTCCTTCCTTGCTCACATTTCAACCAGGTTTGATGGTCTTTTGTCTCTTGTTCACGATTTCACCGAGTTTATATTCATAGAGATCTGGGACTTGTCTATTTCTTCTCACTTTCCGTTGCTTAAACCATTTTGTTTGTTACCCTAACGTCCCCTTTATTTACGTGTCCCAACGACTTTTTTTAGCCGTTGTTCACACCAACCTGAGGCATATGGCCCTTAAAGCGATGAAATGCCTGGGACGGTTGGAGGGTCACTGATGAAGGACTTACTTTTTCATATGCACCACCATTTGCAACGCGCAGCCATCATTATTATCATATTTACACATAATTTTTCTTTTGCTGCCACCCGTCTGTTTCGTTCTTTGTACCTTTTACCCTTTCTAGCAGTCTCTCTCTCTGTTAGCCTCCTCCTCAACTTTCACTCACTCATTCTCTGTCACTACCTCTCCTCCTCCTCTTTCCTCCTCCTCCTTCAAGTTTGACCTGTGTGTAATTCTTTTCTCGCGCGGTCTTGGTCAAGCTGGTATGGAATTTTTTTCTCTCTCTCTCTTTCGTCTGCGACTTCACAAAACTTATGTTTACCGAATTTTGCTAAGAGAAGAAAACGGTCAAATGAACTAGATACATCTCACTGTCCCCACCACCTCAATAACGTCTACACTCTCTCCCCTCCATCACATGTCATTACCATACCATACCCTATCTAGACCAAAGTCATCGACCTGTTGTCAAACTCTCTACTCTCTGTTGAATGTATATCTATATGTGTGTGTATGTATATGTGTGTATATACATCACTCAGTCAAACAACCAGATTTCAACCCCAACATCTACAACAACAACAACACCGGCACTAATGTTTACAGCAACAACAGCTTCAGAATGAACTGAAATGAACATTTACAACAATTACAACAATTACAACAACAACAACAGCGGCATCAAACCATAAAAAAAAGGAAGGGAAAAGAAAAAAGAAAAGGGGAAGGGAAAAAAAAAACTCAAAATATCGCGGGGACATAGAAATAATCGGGATGGATGCCCGATCGCGCAGTTAAACCACTGGGAGTGAAGAACCCCTAGCCCTTGTCAGGGCATTCTTCTAGGAGAAGGCATCTCAGGAAACTGAGTTAACTCCGATATAAAACCTGCGGCTCAGTAGTTACCGATGATGTTGATCTTTTCTTCTTTTCGGGTTATAGCTACTGTCGCTCAGAGAGTAGGATTGGCTCAGTGCACAGTCTTTCCTCACTTTAAAAATATTCGTCACGCACAGGCATTGCACGAGTGCATTAATAATTATTAATAGTCTACTATTATTATTATTATTATTATTATTATTACTATTATTATTATTATTATTTTTTTTTTTTTTTTCCAATTCAATGATGTTCCAGAACAATGTAAACGAGATAATTGCAAATTTAGGTTCTGGAACAAAAAAGATCATTAGCAATAAGGGCAGGGGCCCCAAGTTATCACAACCTGGGCCCGCCCGTCATCGTGCCATTGTAATAGAGCCAAACAGGGCATTTAGTCTTGGCTGCTGGAACGTACGGACGCTGCTTGACAGGGATTCTTTGGAGCATCCTGAACGAAGGACCGCTCTTGTTGCAAAGGAGCTTCGACGTTACGATCTTGACATCGTGGCTTTATCTGAGACGAGGTTAGCTGGAGATGGTCATCTTACGGAATTTTGTGGAGAATATACATTCTTTTGGAAAGGAAGAGATGAAGGAACCAGAAGAGAGGCTGGGGTAGGATTTGCTGTTAAGACTGTACTTGTGAATAAATTAGAAGAATTCCCAGTGAGCGTCTTATGTCCATGAGAGTTCCGCTGGACAAGGGAAGATATGCTACCCTGGTGAGTGTGTATGCTCCAACTATGAATTCTGTCGATGAAGAAAAACTGTCCTTTTACCATGCCTTGAAAGGTGTTCTAAGAAATATCCCTCAGGCAGACAAAGTCATCGTACTTGGTGACTTTAATACTAGAGTGGGTAGGGATTTTAACACATGGAATATAATCGGAAGGCATGGGGTGGGAAAGTGTAACAGCAATGGTATGCTCTTACTGCAGATGTGTGAGGAGCTGGATCTGTGTGTTACCAACACCATGTTCCAACAAAAGAACAAATTCAAAACCAAATGGATGCATCTTGCATCTGTGGAATGGCATCTTTTGGACTACGTCCTAGTCAGAATGCGTGACAGACAGGATGTGCAGTGTGTTCGTGTTCTTCGTGGAGCTGAGTGCTGGACGGACCACCGACTGGTACGCGCAAAAAGTGAATCTAATCACAAAACGTAAAATCCGGGCTCCTGGTGTTACCCTGCCCAAAAGATTGAATGCTGCTCGTCTTGAGGATAAAAATGTGAAGAGGACATTGGAAGAACAGATGCAGGCTGCAGATCTTGGTGAGGATTTGCCGACCCTTAAAAAGTCGGTTTATGATGTAGGCAGACGTGTTCTGGGATTGGTGCAGAGAAAACATCAGGACTCGTTTAATGAGAATGATGTGCATAAAGAAGACTTGTTGGCTGATAAGAGGCGTGCTCTGTCACGCTACTTGACGGCAAAACCACAGGAGAGGAATACGTTGCATGAGGAGCTCAGGGATGTAAAACCACGTGTTAGGCGGAGTCTTTCTCAGATGAAGGATCAGTGGTGGAGTGAGAAGGCTGGTGAGATACAAACTGCGTCTGATTGCAATAACACAAAGCTGTTGTACAGTCTCTTGCGTGAGGTTTATGGACCGTCTTCTTCTCTGGTGACACCGATTCGCAGCAAGGATGGCAAATAACTTCTTCGTGACTCACAGGGAATTCTACGAAGGTGGCGAGAGCACTTTGATTATCTTTTGAATCAGCCGTCTGTCGTCAGTGAAGATTTCCTCAATCTCATTCCGGAAAGTCCTGTGAAAGTAGCTGTCGCAGAACCTCCGACGCTTGTGGAGGTTGCAGTGGCTATTTCGAAGCTGAACAGTGGAAGATCTCCAGGTATGGATGGCATACATGCTGAGCTCCTACAATATGGTGGTGAGAGACTCCTGCAACATCTTCACTCTTTGCTTGGAAGGATATGGGCTAATGAATCCGTGCCTGAGGACTGGAAAGATGCAGTAATGGTGGTCTTGTACAAGGGAAAGGGTAACAGGAATGATTGTGGGAACTACAGAGGTATATCATTGCTTTCTGTCGTAGGGAAAGTTTTATGTAGGGTGCTTCTCGACCGTCTGCTGACACACATTGCAGATTGTGTCCTTCCTGAAAGTCAATCTGGTTTTCGTGCTGGACGCGGCACTACTGATATAATCTTCTCAGCTAGACAGCTCCAGGAGAAGTGCATTGAACAAGGCTTGGATCTGTATCAGGTATTTGTCGATTGACAAAGGCTTTCGATACTGTCAACAGAGATGCATTATGGAAGGTTCTCCAGAAACTTGGTTGCCCTGATAAGTTCCTTGCTTTAGTTAGGTCTTTCCATGACGACATGAAGGCTTGGGTTAATGTCGGAGGTAACATGTCGGAGCCTATCTCAGTAAAAAATGGAGTGAAACAGGGGGATATTCCAGCACCGACCCTGTTTGCCATATACTTTGCAATGGTTTTCTGTATTGCATTCAGGAATTGCGAGCATGGTGTTTACATCCGATATCGAACCTCAGGCAGCATATTTAACATCAGGCGCTTTGCTGCGAAAACAAAAGTATTTACATCAGTCATAAGAGACTCTTGTATGCAGATGATTGCGATCTTGTAGCGCACACAGAGAGTGATATGCAGCACATTTTGAATGCATTGTCTGACGCTTGCACTGCCCTCGGTTTGACTGTCAGTCTCAAGAAAACCGTCGTCATGTACCAACTTGCCCCTAGCAAGCAGTACACTGAACCAAACATCTATGTGTATGGCAAACGACTTGGAGTGGTTGATCAGTTTGTCTACCTGGGAAGCACTGTCAATCGATACGGCAACCTTGACAGTGAAATCTCACTTAGGATTAGGAAAGCAAGTGATGCTTTCGGAAAGCTAGAAAGGCGACTCTGGGGTCGGCGAGACATATGCAGGAGGACAAAGGTAAAGGTGTACAGGGCATGTGTACTCTCTTGTCTTCTTTATGCCTGCGAGACTTGGGTCACATATCGACGCCACCTTAAGCAATTGGAGCGTTTCCATCAGATGTGTCTCAGACGGATCCATGGCGTTCACCGAAGGGACCACATCAGTGATGTCGAGATTTTGGAAAGCTCTATGTGTGACAGTATAGAAGCTCTTGTGCTTTAGCAACGACTCCGTTGCAGTGGTCACCTTGCCAGGATGAAGGATTCTAGAATACCAAAACAACTCTTCTATGGAGAGTTGGTTAAAGGAAAACGACCGCCACATAAACCAAAAAAGAGGTATAAGGATTCCTTGAAAGCCTCTCTGAAAGACGCTAACATCTCTGCTGATACATGGGAAAATATTGCTGCTGATCGTAATAAATGGAGAAAGACTGTATATGAGGGAAAAGTTGCCTTTGAGGCATCTCGAATCGCACACGAGAAAGTAAAGCGGGATGTGAGGAAGGGCATTGCTGTTGCACTTCCAGACGGCGAGGGTCCTCCTATGGTGCTGACATGCAGCGTCTGTGCGAGACTCTGCCTAAGCAAAGCTGGACTCGAAAGTCATCTTCGCATTCATAAAGTAAGACCAGTGGTTGACTACCAGGCTGCTGTTGGAGATGCTACTCATCATGCTTGCCAAACATGTGGTAGAGAATGTAAATCAGCAGGAGGGCTCAAGCGACATGTAAAAGTACACGAACTCCAACCACAGCCGACTATTCCCAGTGAATGTTTTGGTTGCCGACTCTGTGCAAGACATTTTAGATCATTGGCTGGGCTAAAAAGCCACATTCAATCGCAGCACTGTTAGTTGCAATCGTGTGTGTGTGTGTGTGTGTGTGTGTGTGCGTGTGTGTGTGTGCGGGTGTGTGTGTGTGTGTGTGTGTGTGTGTGTGTGTGTGTGTGTGTGTGTGTGTGTGTGTGTGTGTGTAGATATGCTTATGTGCGTGCGTGTGTGTGTATATATATATGAATATGTATATTATTATTGCTGTTGTCGTTATTATTATTATTGCTATTATTATTATTATTATTATTATTATTGTTATTAATGTATGTGTGTATATGTGTGAGTGTATGTGTATGTATGTGTGTATTTATATATGTATGTATGTATATATATATATATACATATATATATATATATATATATATATATATATATATATATATATATATATATATATACATATATATATATATATTTTTTTTTTTTTTTTTTTTTATTTATTTATATTTATTATTATAATGCACTGGGATAATTGCTGGCCTGGTGCCAAAAGTAGAAACAATTATTATTTTTTAATTTTTTTTATTTTTTTATTTATTTATTTATTTTTATTTTTTATTTATTTATTTTTTTTTTTTATTCTCGTGCAATGGCCATACACGATAACGAGGGGGCAGCCATCATGTATGTATGTATGTATGTATATATATATGTATGTATATATGTATGTATGTATGTATATATGTATGTATGTATGTATATATGTATGTATGTATATATGTACAGTATAACCTGTCCCATGGTCGGGTAGTTGGCGACTAAACTGGCAACCCCACCAAGGTTTCTTGGTGAGGGGGGTAACTTTGGACATCCTGCAGGACTAAAAACAAAACCTGTCAAAGGGCAAAGGAGCTCTTAAGAGTCAATGGCCATCCAAAATCACCGGGAGAGATGACCCCTTAGCCTTTGTCAAGGCAGAATTCTAGGAGAAGGAAAACTCTGATGTAACACCTGCAATCCTGATGGTATCCAATGATGTTGACTTGTTCTTCTTTTTGGTAAATATCATCTTGTTCTTCTTTTTGGTAAATATCATCTTGGTTAAGAGAGTGGGACTGGCTTTGTGCAGTGCCTTTCATCACTATAAAAGCTTCACGGCACAGGTATTGCTTTATATCTGGAGATCTCTCTGCACTTGTCGTCACATGGTACCATGGGCCCAGCACTATGTGTCAGTAATTGTCACAAGTGTAGTGTTTGTACCAGAGTTTTCAAGTCGCTGGTTGGACTAAAAAGTTACACTTGTTCAGCGCATCGGTAGGGGTTCTCCTACATGGATATAAAGTAGTGGCCGTACTCGAAAACGAGTTGGCAGCCACTATATATATAAATATATATATATATATATATATATATATATATATATATATATATATAGATATTATATATAAGTATGTTCGTGAGTGTCTCTCTCTATATATATACATATACTGTAGGCCCAAGGCCTACAGTTTCTTGAGAGGAGAACGTCGATTATATCGTGACCAATACTTTATTAATAATAGCTGAAAGGCAAAGACGGAACTATTAAGACATTTCATTTCTCTTGTCGAGGATCAGACTTATTGAGTTTGAAACTTGCAGAACTTCCTTTAGTTGAATAATACTACTTGTGATAGATATATATATATACAGGTGTGTGTGTGTGTGTGTGTGTGTGTGTGTGTGTGTGTGTGTGTGTGTGTGTGTGTGTGTGTGTGTGTGTGTGTGTGTGTGTGTGTGTGTGTGTGTGTGTGTGTGTGTGTGTGTGTGTGTGTGTGTGTGTGTGTGTGTGTGTGTGTGTGTGTGCGCGTGCGTGTGTGTGTGTGTATGTGTGTCTGCGTGTGTATACTGAAATATTGACACGGAACATTTAAGTTATATCAAATATAATGATAGATTACATAAATGATCCCAATTTATTTTTTGTTAACACTCTACTCCTATATTCTCTTTTATGTGCAAAACTCCAGTTGGACGTTGCTTGATTATTTTAGTTTTCATATGTCTACCAAAGATGTTGAACAAGAGGATATAAGTGAGACATGTTGAAGAAACCAATCCAACCCATATCCCTTACTCTTGAGAGTGGCCCATTTCGTTACAGTAAATATGTTGATTGATCTTGGAGCATGATGATACAGGTATTCACCACTTTAAGTTCTATCTCATAGATATCAAAATTGACAGTGATTTCAACAAATTGTGATTTCCAGTTTGCCATGCAAGCAAACCTGTGCCTGCCACTGGATTCACCACTTTCCATCGATCCGGTCACCTTTGTTGCATTCATCAGAATTGTATTAATATATGAAAACAAATCACCCAAGAAAAAAACATATAATATATATCATGTATTAAAATATCAAAATATCAAAACAAATCACAGTTAAAAAATCATAGTTCAAAACATATATAATTTACAAAGTATCATAGTTCGAAATATCTAGTAACGAAATATCATAGTTCAACACTTTTTCAACTATGTTATTTTTTAAAAACTATATATTTTGATATATTTTGAACTTTGATGTTTTAAATGTGATTTATGTTGATATTTTGATATTTTGATATTTTAATAAGTGATATATATATTATATGCTTATCTTTGAGTGATTTGTATTGGTATTTTAATTAAACTCTGTTGACACCTATAGTCTATGCTAACTGATAGTAAAATGTTAAATAACATAATTCACTATATGTGGTATATTACGATGAGAAGAAAATATTGCCAATGATTAAATGCCTTTAAATTTAAAAGATACATGTCTCTAATATTTAGACATCATATATATATATATATATATATATCATCACCATCATCACTCGTCGACTACTGTCGAGATGATGGATCTTTCTCTCATGCTCCAGAATCCCCTGTCCCCCATCGCTGCCCCCAAGTCCTGTCTGCTGATTCCCGTATTCCTAGAGATAACGTCAGGGAATGACAGCTTCCTACTCCTAGTCAGGCTGGGTTCCAGAGCAAGAGACCGGATATGATTTCATTGCTGGCACGGTGACAGTGGCCAGCAAATTGAGCTCTCCGGGATTTTAGAAGGGCAGAGGCTCGAGGGAGTTTGCCATAGATTTTATATATATATAAAACAAAGAAAGTGTGGTAAGGAATCAGGTAGAGCATAACACCCCAGAGTACTCGATACTTAGGATAGTAGAGTGAGTAACATGAAAAGAGTCAGGACCACGACGGCTGTGCTCCGGCCGTTTAGACAGCTAGATCCAAACTAAAGTTAGGGTCTATCTCTTTCCCTATATATATATATATATATATATATATATATATATATATATATATATATATATATATTTATTAAAATAACAGATTAAAGTTTAAGCAAAGAATCACTGCTTTCACCCTTAACGGGATCTTCTGAAACTAGCAGAGTCAATCTGTAAACGCAGAAGTGAATATTTCAAAAAACGTTGCAACCGGAGGAAGACAGGAAGACGATACTTTGGTTCGTGGAAACGTTCCCTGGCAAAGAACGGGAAAAAACGAATATAATACGTCATTAATAGGAGCGGTGAAAAACAATTACGCGCAAAGACAGAACCACGTTTATGGTATAAAAGAGGTCTTAGACAAATGTTCTCTTAGGTGGTTCATAGAGACGTTCTCTGGCGATGAACGAAAAAAACGAACATAATACGTCATATGTGGAACGTAGAGAACAATTGCACGCAAAGACAAAACCACGTAAATAGTATAGAAGAAGTCGTAGCCTAAAATTCTAACTAGGAGACCGAATGAATCTCCGCTTCAGAGTTAAGAACAAAGTAAATAAATACAGATGTAAAGGAATTACATAAATACATGCACGCATACAAATATGTACATACACAAGCATACGCGAAAACACTTACCATCGGTATACAAAACCACGCACATAAAATTATGTGTGTGTGAGTATGCGTGTATACAAATAAATAAATAATTAAATAAACGTATATAAATAAATAAATACATATATAACCAGCGCACACACATACCTACATGTAAATACACAAATGTCGGAGACGTAAGTCAACCAAAACATGAAGTACACATATACACACACCCTACATACGTACGAACCAGCATACTCACACAGACGCAAAACACCCGTATACACATACCCAAACCATATGTACCAGAAAATATAAAATTATACGCCATAACATATACAATCAAATATACGTACAAGAAGGTATACGTATCTTCACAAAACATACAGGTAACATATACTTACCTATGCAAATAAGTAATGGTATAAACAAAACATATACTTAGCTACCACATCAAGACGTAAAATATCCACGTATAGATCGTACTATCCGTCAGGGTATAACGTGGGGCTGTAATGCAGGAAAGTTTTGTGCAATTTATGTTTACAAGCCGAAAATGCCTCAGATTTTTTTGTTTAAGATGTGGTCTGTGGCGTAGAGTATTTCCAGGGCCTCAGCGGCGCAGAGGTCACATGATCTTTTATTTCCGTTATACGATCTAGCCCTAGCTCGGATCTCGCAGTGTAACTTATATTGGGTGTGGTTGTCTTTTAGTCTCCAGATATAAGCTGAAAGTGACGTCATATTCCTTCATATAGGGTAACAAAAAGAATGGCTATGCACGTAAAGACGCTGCTTGAAACTATTGGCGGTTAACCCTATGTAGGCCCTACGGGACGTGGGTGTTTCAACCTTACATTTGTAGACAATGTTACTAGAGAGGCATTTCCCGGATAGGGGGCAATCAACCCGATTCCTACAATTACAGTTAGTACTAACTACAGGGTTGCACGTGTTCCTACGGCTAGGTAGTTTAGCTAAATTTGAAGTTGTGATGTTATGTGCAAGGTTACGAGTCGTAGAGTAAGAAATTTTAATAGTATTTCTATTAAAAATTTTACTATATTTATGTGTAGGGGAAAATGCCTCGTAATAAGGGAAATAAAGAGCTTAGCTAATGGTGTGGCCACCTCCGTATTATATGGTGTGTTATACCAACAAATGCGACGGGTTCTATTTCTTCTAGGTCTATTTTCTTACTCTGTATATGCTACCTTATCAACAAATCCACTCCGAGCAAGAGCTTCATTGTAATAAGTGGAATGGTCGTTGAAAATATGCTCGTTAGTAGAAAGACGGGAAAGCCTAAACGAAACGTTTCTTACCAGGTTAAGGGTGAAAGCAGCGATTCTTTGCTTAAACTTTAATCTGTTATTTTAATAAATATTTGCTCTACGGTTCTTATATATTTGATATATATTTATCCTTATCGAGCCGTCTTTGGATTTTAGTCTTCAAATTTATTATTATTACTATATATATATATATATAATGTATATATATATAAGTATGTATATATATATATATATAGTTAAAAGAATAGAGGTGTAACACACAAGTTATTATATATTGGTAAACGGAATAGAAAATGCTGACAAATTGTTCACAGTTGAAAAATGGTTTAATTAGGAATAAAAGAGTATTAGTAATTGTATGGGTTAGTATTCAGTTGTGGTTTTAAGTTTTTAAGTTTTTACCGGTTGCGCATTTCTAAATGCTTTTCAAAAATAATTTTGAGATAGAGTGTCCGTGTTGTTTGCTCTGATCAGAGCAAACAACACGGACATATATATGTATGGATATATATATATATATATATATATATATTTACATATATACATAAATATATGTATATATATATGTATATAAAAAATATATATTTACATATATATATATATATTTATTAAAATAACACACTAAAGTTTATGCAAAGAATCGTTGCTTTCACCCTTAACGGGATCTTCTGAAACTCCGAGTTTCAGAAGATACCGTTAAGGGTGAAACAGCGATTCTTTTCTTAAACTTTAATCTGTTATTTTAATAAATATTTGCTCTACGGTTCATATATATTTGATATATATTTATCCTTATCGAGCCTCTTTGGATTTTAGTCTTCAAATTTATTATTGTTACTATATATATATATATATATATATATATATATATATATATATATATATATATATATATATAGGTTTGTTGGTTCATTACTGGATAGAATTGGTCATTCCGTATGGTCAATCTTGATGTAATATTATGGAGAGTACTCAAGGTAGTGCAGTTCACCCGTCTTCGTTTGTGTAGTTGGTGGTGCTAATACGGAGTTAATTATTATAATTAAAATAACAGGAGGCTGAACTGGTGTAAATCCTTGAAAATGTTATTATACTATGATCATTTCAATGACCGGGTTCCGTATGAAACGGGTGATATCATCAGGTATTCGAAATATAACAAAGGAATATATAAAATCCATGGGTCCGAAATCAGAGACAGGGAGGACGACTGACCAACTAGCTGCTTTCACCTCGGTCAGTCGCCCTCAAGTGATGGCAACTCGGTCTACTAATGACCATCTGGTGAGGGTGCGAAGGCTTATAATGTACTACCACCTCTCCGTCAGAGAAGAAAAAAAGAGAAGAAAGAAAGAAGAAAAGTCAGCGTACGGGTCACACTACAGTCATGCAAGAAGACGCTGCGAAAAATGTTATTCCAAAGAACCCATATGTTAACAAAGGCATATATATGGGTGTCTGTATGGTTTAATGTGTGAAAAGAAAATTGGAACGTTAACTTATGTTAAGAGTTATAGGATGAAATTAAATTATAAGAAAATTAATAGAAAATTAAAGGTTTGCGTTGCGAGAATTATTTAATGAAGTTAGAGAGAGTCTTATATGAAAATGTTTAAGTGTATTTTAGGGATACACTTATAAGTGTATTTCGATAAGTTATCAAGGTGGGATATAGAGTAAAGATAGAAGCCTTCGATTGTAAAACCCAGCCAGCACCTCCTAACCACGTGTCAGCCAGTTTCGAGTACTCTAGGAACATAACTGCGATAGGCACCGAGTGTGCTAGCGGGAAGTCAACCAGCTTCTACAGGCCATCGTTTATACCAAACGAATACTATTGATTCACACAGGAGGGGTTTATTTACGTGCAAGCACAGGGAGGCATGATGCAGCTAACAATTACATGTATATATATATATATTTATATATATATATATATATATATATATATATATATATATATATATATATATATATATATATGTATATATACAGTATATATATATATATATATATATATATATATATATACAGTAAATATATATATATAGGATAAGAGTTACATCCTTATATATGTATATATATATATATATATATATATAACAAAGGAATTGTGGTAAGGGGCCAGATGAACCATAACGCACCAGAGTACTCAATACTTAGGGAGGTAGAGTGGGAAATGGGAAAAAGCATGACCCCAACGGCAGGGCTCAGGCAATTTCGACGGCTATTTCTGGACTGAAATAGCAGCTGAAACGGCTAGAGCTCGGCCGACGGAGTCATACTTTTTCCTATATATATATATATATATATATATATATATATATATATATATATATATATATATATATATATATAGGAAAAGTGTCAGGACACCGACCGCGGCCTTTTCGACAGCTAGGTCAAGGAGGACCTCTCCGAACTCTCAGGTCCCCAGGTGGTCGGCCTGCACTGATGGAACAGTGACTAGCTCGCTATCTCCACTGACCTAGCCCAGGACCGTCGTGCGTGGGCTGCCATGGTTCGGAATGCCGTCAGGACAAGGGAAGAAGCCGGCTCAACCCGTCCAGTGTGAATCTCAAAACAAGTGGAAGTACAAGTAAGTACTTCAGCACTAGCTGTCGAAACGGCCTGACCTCGGCCGTGGGGGCACTGACTATTTTCCTATTACCCAATCTACTACCCATAGTGTCGAGTACTCTGGTGCGTTAGAGTGTACCTGATTCCTTACCGCACTTCCTTCGCTCTCTCTCTCTCTTTCTCTCCCTCCCCCTCTCTCTCTCTCTCTCTCTCTCTCTCTCTCTCTATATATATATATATATATATATATATATATATATATATATATATACATATACATACATACATATACATATATATATATATATTTATTAAAATAACAGATTCAAGTTTAAGCAAAGAATCGCTGCTTTCACCCTTAACGGGATCTTCTGAAACTCACAAAGTCAATCTGTAAACGCAGAACTGGATATTTCAAAAAACGTTGCAACCGGAGGAAGACAGGAAGACGACACTTTGGTTCGTGGTAACGTTCGCTGGCAAAGAACGGGAAAAAACGAATATTACGTCATTAATAGGAGCGGTGAAAAACAATTACGCGCAAAGATAAAACCACGTTTATGGTATAAAAGAGGTCGTAGACTTATGTTCTCTTAGGTGGTTCATAGAGACGTTCTCTGGCAATGAACGAAAAAACGAAGATAATAAGTCATATGTGGAGCGTGGAGAAGAATAGCACGCAAAGACAAAACCACGTAAATGGTATAGCAGAAATCGCAACGAGCGCATTTTCAACGACCATTCCACTTATTACAATGAAGCTCTTGCTCGAAGTGGATTTGTCGATAAGGTAGCATATACAGAGTACGAAAATAGACCTAGAAGAAATAGATCCCGTCGCATTTGTTGGTTTAACCCACCATATAATATGGAGGTGGCCACACCATTAGCTAAGATCTTTATTTCCCTTATTACGAAGCATTTTCCCCATACACATAAATATATTAAATTTTTTAATAGAAATACTATTAAAATTTCTTACTCTACGACTCCTAACCTTGCACATAACATCACAGTTTCAAATTTAGCTAAACTACCTAGCCGTAGGAACACGTGCAACCCTGTAGATAGTACTAACTGTAATTGTAGGAATCGGGCTGATTGCCCCCTATCCGGGAAATGCCTCTCTAGTAATATTGTCTACAAATGAAAGGTTGTAACACCCACGTCCCGTAGGGCCTACATAGGGTTAACCGCCAATAGTTTCAAGCAGCGTCTTTACATGCATACGCATTCTTTTCGTTACCCTCTAAGAAGGAATATGACGTCACTTTCAGCTTATATCTGGAGTCTAAAAGACAACCACACCCAATATAAGTTACACTGGGAAATCCTAGCTAGGGCTAGATCGTATAAGGGAAATAAAAGACCATGTGACCTCTGCGCCGCTGAGGCCCTGGAAATACTCTACGCTACAGACCACATCTTAAACAAAAAATCTGAGGCAATTTCGGCTTGTAAACATAAATTGCACAAAACTTTCCTGTATTACAGCCCCACGTTATACCCTAACGGATAGCACAATCTATACGTGGATGATTTCCGTCTTGATGTGGGAGCTAAGTATATGTTTTGTTTATTCTTTTACTTATTTGCATAGGTAAGTATATATTACCCGTATGTTTTGTGAAGGTATGTATACCTTCTCGTACGTATATTTGACTGTTATAGCGTATCATTTTTACATATTCTGGTATTTAGGGTTTGGCTATGTGTATACGGGAGTTTTGCGTCCGCGTGAGTGTGCAGGTTCGTACGTATGGTGGGTGTGTGTATATGTGTATTTATATGTAGGTATGCGTGTGCGCTTGTTATATACGTATTTATTTATTTATATACGTTTATATAATTTTTTATTAATTTTTTTATTAATTTTTTATTTATTTGTACACAAGGATACACACACACACATATTTATATGTGCGTGGTTTTGTATACCCATGGTAAGGTTTTGCGTATGCTTGTGTATGTACGTATCTGTCTGCGTGTATGTATTTATTTGTTTCTATTACTTCTGTATTGTATTTATTTACTTTGTTCTTAACTCTGTAGCGGAGATTCATTAGGTCTCCTAGTTAGAATTTTAGTCTACGATTTCTGCTATACCATTTACGTGGTTTTGTCTTTGCTTGCTATTCTTCTCCACGCTCCACATATGACTTATTATCTTCGTTTTTTCGTTCATTGCCAGAGAACGTCTCTATGCACCACCTAAGAGAACATTAGTCTACGACCTCTTTTATACCATAAACGTGGTTTTGTCTTTGCGCGTAATTGTTTTTCACCACTCCTATTAATGACGTATTATTCGTTTTTTCCCGTTCTTTGCCAGCGAACGTTACCACGAACCAAAGTATCGTCTTCCTGTCTTCCTCCGGTGGCAACGTTTTTTGAAATATCTAGTTCTGTGTTTACAGATTGACTTTGGTAGTTTCAGAAGATCCCGTTAAGGGTGAAAGCAGCGATTCTTTGCTTAAACTTTAATCTGTTATTTTAATAAATATTTGCTCTACGGTTCTTATATATTTGATATATATTTTCCTTATCGAGGCCTCTTTGGATTTTAGTCTTCAATTTTATTATTATTATTACTATACATATATATATATGTGTATGTATGTATGTATATTTATATGTATATGTATGTACATACATATATATATATATATATATATGTATGTATATATATATATATGTATGTATATCTATGTATATATATATATATATATATATATATATATATATATATATATATATATATATATATATATATATATATATATATATATATATGTATGTATATATATATGTATGTATATATATGTATGTGTATATGTATGTATATATATATGAAGGAAAACTCTGATATAACACCTGAAACTCTGATGGTATCCAATGATGTTGACTTGTTCTTCTTTTTGGTAAATATCATCTTGGTTAAGAGAGTGGGACTGGCTTTGTGCAGTGCCTTTCATCACTATAAAAGCTTCACGGCACAGGCATTGGTTTATATCTGGAGATCTCTCTGCACTTGTCGTCACATGGTACCATGGGCCCAGCACTATGTGTCAATAATTGTCACAAGTGTAGTGTTTGTACCAGAATTTTCAAGTCGCTGGCTGGACTAAAAGGTCACACGCGTTCAGCGCATCGGTTAGGGGTTCTCCTCCATGGATATAAAGTAGTGGCCGTACTCGAAAACGAGTTGGCAGCCACCATATATATGTATATGTATGTATGTACATACATATATATATATATATATATATATATATATATATATATATATATATATATGTGTGTGTATATATATATATATATATATGTATATGTAGAGTTTATATTTAATTTGGTGGGATACAACAAGCAAAATATTTTTATAACTGATATAAATACAAGAGATTGCAACCAGAATGGTTGCATTTTTTAAGGGTATGTCAATATTTATTTATAAAACTAACCTATATTATATTTTATCTGATGAAAGCGCACCATAATTTGCTCTGGTGGCGCTTGAAATATGTATAATGAAATAAATATGGTTTTGTAATTATAGTTTCCATTTGTTAATATATTGTGTGTATATATATATATATATATATATATATATATATATATATATATATATATATATATTTTAATGCGATGAAGTACCAATGATTGTTGGCAAATCAGTGATGAGGGACTAATTTTATAATATGTATTCCATGTGCAACCCTGCAGCATTCTTCTCCCCATGTTTTTCATATCTCTCTCTCTCTCTCTATATATATATATATATGTGTGTGTGTGGGGGGGGGTGTATGTATGTATGTATGTATGTATGTATGTATGTATGTATGTATTGACTTGTTCTTCTTTTTGGTAAATATCATCTTGGTTAAGAGAGTGGGACTGGCTTTGTGCAGTGCCTTTGCTCACTATAAAAGCTTCACGGCACAGGCATTGCTTTATATCTGGAGATCTCTCTGCACTTGTCCTCACATGGTACCATGGGCCCAGCACTATGTGTCAATAATTGTCACAAGTGTAGTGTTTGTACCAGAGTTTTCAAGTCGCTGGCTGGACTAAAAAGTCACACTCGTTCAGCGCATTGGTAGGAGTTCTCCTACATGGATATAAAGTAGTGGCCGTACTCGAAAACGAGTTGGCAGCCACCATGTATGTATGTAAACGGGTAGGACCGTTCACCGCGATCGCGAGGGTACTCAGTCCGCTGCTGTTTGATGGCGCCGTCGTCGTCGGCGGTCTCTCAATTCAACAGGTCGACCGGCGACTGCTTCTTCGGCGTTATGATTCGCGGGGTGCCGGAATCGGACGCCCTTCCCCTTCGATCCGTCGTCGCGACCCGTTCCCCTCAACCTGGATGGCGTGCGGTGTTCGCAGGTCGCAGAGCGGCGTCTCGCTGAGAAAATGACCCTCCGCTTATGCCAGGTCACCAGGGTGCTACTGGTAACATGTATCCCAGTACAACCTGTCTCATGGTCGGGTCGTTGGCGACTAAACTGTCAACCCCACCAAGGTTTCTTGGTGAGCAGGGAGACTTTGGACATCCTGCAGGACTAAAAACAAAACCTGTCAAAGGGCAAAGGAGTTCTTAACAGTCAATGGCCATACATGTGTGCATATTTCGCTGTGTGATGTTTGGGGTTGGTAAAGTAGTCTCATCAAGAAAAGTCCCGAGCGTTCCAACTGTATATTCAGGCCCAAATGACGGAGAGCTTGTCGGGTGTTAGCTGTCGTCTTCCCATTGAAATGTTGTGGCTTTTGTTTCCTTATAGTATCCCTACTGGAATGTGTCCTCCTTGCACTTTTAGGTGGTTCCTTGCATTTCGGCATTTGGTGAGGGAAATTGGGTAGCAATTCTCAATCAGTACTCTTTTAAACTCCTCCGTGTTGGAGAAATGGTGCCACCATGTTGCAGATCCGATTTCGTATATAGCATACGTTGCCTCTATGTGATTCTTATAGCAAAGACAAATGAAGAGAGAGATTCGGTGTAACCAGGTGCACAACTTCAAGGTTTACCTATACGTCTACCTTTTCAAAGACGTCAATTTTTGAAAAGTTCATTTCACGATGAAGCGAGAATCGGGATATCATCCACAGTCCATGAGTAAATGGAGAACGATTGGCAGGTGATGCTTGCTGAGCACTCCACTAATCCAGGTACCTGATGGCTACTAGGCCTAAGAGACCTGCCATCTTATTTGTCTTCCAAGTTTTGTGCATTATTTTGTCGATATTCTATTCAAACTTCGATCGGGCATCGGTCCATGTCTGTTCTTGCACCATTTGGGAGTTGTTCTTATGTGTCCTTACATTGCCATTGACGCTAGATTGTGGGATTGTTATTCTTTCATGGTATTTATTGAGGTTAGGTTTACATTTTGTTATATGCGTCATTTATTTAATATGTCTGAAAATTGCATCGGTTCGATGTGTAAACATACATTTTATTTCCATCATTATCTGGTTTAGGATATAAGTAAGCTTTAACACATTTGTCATCCTTTTAACTATATTGCAATCTGATTCTCTTATGTAGTACATTTCTAATTTTGCAGACTATATAGATGGTTATCTTTTCGAGTATATAATATTTATCAATGCAGAGGGTTTTTTCAAAGGCACGTTCTACTTATGAATGGATTTCTGTTTTTTGTCTATTTTATTAATTTTGAATTTTACTTCTTCTCTATTTCTTTTTTAAATCTATCAGCCAATTAGTCTCTGGGTGTAACATCGACGAATAACACACACAGGTAACTTATGTTGTGACATCATGGGTTGACCGTATCTACCATCTTCCGTATCATCTATATTCTTTTCCATTATTCGATCCTATACTTGGGATATGCTTCATTCACACCATTTCCTATAATAATTTTGACATTCCTCTGGAGGTTTTCAATACTTTGCATCTAATTCTTTGGTTGTAGCTGTGAAACTGAATGTGATAAGGTGGAACGTTTTATGGGCTTCTCTAATTCCTTAGGATCACAAATGCAGGACACGTTCTGTATTCCTCTTAACAAATCCGTTATCAAGATGAAATTTTATATTATCGGAAAATGATTAGCTGCAGTGAAGCAACTACTGTGAGTTTATGGGTGTAGCATAAGGCGAATGAATATTTTCACTCCGTTGGTCCTAGTTTCTAATCTGAGTTTCGTGTCAAATAATCATGCCTTCTTTATGATCCACTCATGTATTTATATATAAGAACTTGAAGAAAGAAACAGAATTATGAGACATAATAATAAATAAATATATATATAGGCATATATAAGTGCATATATACATATTATTAATATATTTATACTTAGAACCTTTCAAATGTGATGGTGTTTAGTAAAAAGAAATTATAAAATAATTCCTTGATTTCAACTTTCATTCTAAGATTGGTTGAATTTTCGACGTTTCATTTATTTTTGTTCTTTCAACTCATCACTGTATTTCAATTTACATTAATTTAAATCAGCTTAAATATTTTTTTTCCGTATTTAGATTAATAATTGTCAGACAAATACGATGACGTTGTTCTACCAACGTATCTATCTAGATTCAATCGATATTGGGATTATTGCTGTCTTGTCTGATTATAGATATAATGCAGAATACACAAAATCACACGCACACATACACAGGCAAACCCACACACGGCGCATTCACACACATACGCCCACACACGCACACACACACACATATATACATATATGTATATATATATATATATATACATATATATATATATGTATGTATATATATATATATATATATATATATATATGTATGTATATATACATATATGCATATATATATATATGTATGTATATATATATATTCTTGTATATATATATATGTAAGTATATATATATATGTATGTAAATATATATATATATATATGTATATATATATATAATATATATATATTGTTATACTTTGGGAGGGTCATGTTGCCAATAAGAAAAACACGCACCAGTAGCTTTCACTTCAATTTATTATAATAAATTTATAAATTTAGGAATTTATAAATTTCGGGTTGGTTGGTTGGTTCCACAACCAGATGGTTGTTTATATATATATATGTCAAAGGTCTTTCGTCACACATTCTGTGACCTCTTCAGTGACTGGGGATTCTTTTCTTTGCTTTTGTGCCTCTGCTTTGTTCTGTCCTACGCCATCTTGTTTCTCATCATGGCGTAGGACAGAACAAAGGAGAGGCACAAAAACAAAGAAAAAATCCCCAGTCACTGAAGAGGTCACATAATGTGTGACGAAAGAACTTTGACAATATATAAACAACCATCTGGTTGGGGAACCATCCAACCATCCGGAAATTTATAAATTCCTAAATTTATTATAATAAATTGAAGTGAAAGTTACTGGTGCGTGTGTTTCTTATTGGCAACATGACCCTCCCAAAGTATAACAATATCGGTTTCAACACACGTTTTCAGATAAAGAATCTTGCTAAACAAATTCAGAAACGATATATATATATATATATATATATATATATATATATATATATATATATATATATATATACAAATATAATTCAGCGAGAATCGTATTCGGCTGGTAGAAAAAGCGAAACGAAATCTTAGAAATGCTGGTAAGCGCGCAATAGTTAACAAAACTAGGGCTAAACAAAATGTTAAGACGCCATACAAACTGAAAAAGTGGTTAAGAAGGCATTAACCACATAATAAAAAAAAAAATATATATATATATATATATATATTTGGTATACTACCAAACCAACTTTTTTAAATGGAAGTTGAACTATATTTATGGTACGTCAAATTTATTTATAAAACTGCTTATATATTGTATTTTATCTGAAGAAGGCATGCCATATTTATAATATGGTATCCCTGAAATATGTATAATGAAATAAATATGGTTTTATAAATATAGTTTCCATTTGTTTAATATCGTGTATATATAGACATATTTACAACAGAGGGAGAAAGCCTAAAAATAGACGGATACATAGTCAGATAATCTAATTTGTTTCTAAATAACAGCGCTATATGTATATATATATACATACATACACATATATATATATATATATATATATATATATATATATATATATATATTTATATATATATATATGTATATATATATAGGTGGATGGGTAGGTAGGTAGGTATTTAAGCATCCATATCCAGAAATACACACACAGGTAAGGAACTAGAGAGACGTAGATACATCTGTAGACAGGCATTTAAATAGATAGATCGAGTGAGAGATAGACAGAGAGATATAAAGAAATATTTTCAACCATTATTGTAAAAGTTTAGATGTTAATATATATTAAAAATGTTGCAAGAACTGTTGGTGTCTCACACGACAACAGAGATACATTTGACAAGATCACACCCCAATTTATTCAAAGCGAGATTCATATGTTTATAATACATAGAGTTATGGTAAAATAATTTATATACACATCTACTGTGAGCTTGCCCAATTAGTTCTACTGGGAATCAAAACTAAATAATTTTGTATTACATATTTAATTTCATATCAGATAAAGAGTGAATATAACTTTTCTGGATGCAATAGATGTCACAATAAGCGATGGATTCAAAACTTGATATAAATAATTGTTTCTACTTTTGGCACAAGGCCAGCAATTTCGCAGTGCATTACTTATACATTATTTTATCGACCCCGTAAGGATGAAAGGCAAAGTTAACCTCGGCGCGATTTGAGCTCAGACTGACAAGGGCCGTAACTCTATGCCTTAGAAGCATGGCGTCCGACCCTCTACCGATACTGCCAATCCACCGCCATTATATCCCGCCGAGGTTAATTTTGCCTTTCATCCTTATGGGGTCGATAAAATAAAGTACCAGTAATACACTGGGTAATTTGCTGGCCTTGTGCCAAAAGTAGAAACAATTATATAAATAATATGCACATCACGCATATGTTACAATATTAATTTATGTTTCAATTATCTTAGCAACGTCTATAACATATATTATATATATAATATATTATATTTTCGATTTCATTCCATAGTTCACAAGGCAATGACCCAAATAATAATATTTGTGTGTATAATATAAATGATATCTGTTTCGTTACAAATTTATTAACAGTAAATACAGTGACAACGACAAAAATAACACACATAATCGGTCATGAATGTAATGTCAAGATTACCTAATATATCATTGTTTGTTCTATTTTCATGACAAACTAATTTGTGTATTTGTACATCTTTGGGTGTGTTTGTGTATATACTCAGCCAATAAAGTATAATACCGCCTCCAGATCGTTGCCATACGTTGATTGTTACACCGTTCATCAAAACATTTGTTAAACAAATCTCTCACGTTCTCTCTTCCTATCTTCTCATATCTCTCCACTCTCTCTCGCTTCCTCTTTCTCTTTAAGTTTTCAAATTCGAGATATGTTAAATGAACGAACATACATATTGAAATAAACTGCATTGTATTTATTTAATATTATACATAAGCACGTTACGCTTATATACTCGGACAATGCTGCATACACACATATATGCATATATATATGCACACGCATGGGGAAATACACACTCACTCACACAGACACACACACGCACGCACACACACACACACATATATATATATATAGTGGTGGAACACTGGAAGGTAATATCCGTAGTGGTAGAGCACTCAGTCCAAGGGACGAGTTAGGTAGAAGTGGTTACACAACAGTTAGTTCACAATACCGAGAACAATTGTTTCGCCTTCACGGATCTTCAGCTCGGTATGTGTATGGTTATAGGAACAGGAAGCACAACCGTACGAACGCGCATGCGCAGAACCTCGGTCACTACACACAGGCAATACTAGACTTCGTGCGGGGAGTGTAAGGGAGATAACTGCGAAAGTCCGGAAAGTTTTTTGGTTGAAAATAAAATAAAAAAATTAAATTACAAAGAATCAGTCTGTAGTTATGCAATAGATGTTTGGTGACGTGTGGACAACGTGTGAAAAATTCACTTCTCGTGTTTAGGCAATCACTATTGCGTAATATCTTTAGGATAGTTATTCGTTCGTCAATACATAAGCCACACGTCGGATTTCCCCTTGCGTATGGCTTGGACTTAGTGATGGCTTTCCATTGAATGGAGTACCCTATACTTGAGTCCTTGAGGGACCATACGTGGCTCGCGAGTTTCGTGGATGAACGTCTGTCCGGGTATCTGGAGGTAGACTGGTGGTTCAGGAAACGCTCCTTGAATCGGCCCTCCGACATGCCCACATAGGATTTGACCTCCTGTGGTTCGTTTGGTCGGCTGGAAGTGACCACAGCTTCATAGATTACAGCTGGTGTGTTGCATTGTTGTTGAAGGGGGCAAGCTTCAGGCTTACGGCAAGAGCACCCTGGTGGGGGTGTTGCTCCTAGGGCTGCTGGTGATGTGGGCCTTCATGTTCTCAGCGCAGGAGTATCCTAGTTTAACTTTGTGTCGGCTAAAGATGGAGCGGTATTTATGACCTATGGGGAAGTGTCTATCTAAGAGGGCTAGACATTTTTTTCCTACATTGGTTTAACTTTGAGTGAGAATGGAGGAGAGAACCAGATAGTTTGTCTATTGATGCGCTTACTTTTCTTAATGGTGCTGTTGCTAGTTGGAGAGTAGGTGATAGGTTGTGAGAAGCCGCTGTTAGCTATCGCCGTCTTATAGTAGGGTGCCGCCCTGTCAAAGATAGCCTTATTAGAGGAGAGGTTTGAGATTCTCGTACTGGTATTCTTAACGAAGTTTCTAAAAACAGTGGGGTGTGTGTGTGTGACATGAGTCCTTGTGAATGTAATTAAGTTTCTCGTTAAGCTTATGGAAGGGTCTGTGGGTGTGTGTGCGAAGGTCTAAATTAATGTCTAAGAAATCTACGCTAGAGAGGTTGGTGGCTACTGTTATCCTAAGGCCTAACTCATTGAAGGTAGAAGCTAAGTCTTTTTTTAAACCGGTGGAGGTCGTGACCACTTTTATGGCTCGATAAATCAGTCCATCGTCACGGTATATTCCCGTGTGGAAGCCCGGGAATCTAACACGTAATATGTCTAAGATAAAAAGGCCAACCAAGTCACATACGTCAGCACTGTCAAACGATCCCATGGAGACGTCGAACAGGTCTGAAGATGTAGACTTCTTTGCCCAGGTTACTCCGTCGTTGAAGAGGAAGGTTTTCCGGCAGAGAGCGATGATTTCCCTGTCTAAACCATCGACGGTGGTATAAGTGGTAGCGAAGTCCAACGCTTTGTTTAACAGAGTCTCTGAGATCGACGGGTAAAAATTGACAATGTCAAACTGTGTGAATTTCGTTCTTTTGGATTTTAAGGAGTTAACCTTTTAACTACGGAGTCGCTGTTCTCCCACTGGGGCAGGTTGGACTTGGTCCTAATGGTCTTAACTATGTTTCTAAGTATGGCCTTACTGACTAGTACCATATCTGTGCGTGCCGGGTTTATTAGTCTACATGTGGGGTTAGAAGTAAAGTCTACCATGTGATCTTTCTGGGTGATGAACGCCTCCCGCTTAGCTAGAGATTGTAGCTTCTTATCTACCTTAAAGTCGGTGGCGAGTTCCTTGGCTTCTGTATTAATGCCGTGGTAGGCCATAGGGTTAGCTTTCTTATATTTAGAAGTAATAGCGTTATGGGCCAGGTGGCGGAAAGTGGTGTTGTCGACTTCGTAAATATTATTAGTTTTGTCGGAAAGGACGAAGGTGTTATTAGAAGACTTACATTTCTTAATATCGTTTCTGAGTTTCGTTTGAAAGGTGTTAGTGTGTTTGCGAAAGGAAATGTTAGCGACTAAGTCAAGAAGGTTCGTCTCGAAAGGAGCAAGTTCGGTTACCCTAGGAGGGCAGGCTCTCGATTAAGGTTGAAGATGTTGTTTGTGCCTGTAATTTTGCCGTCGAAAGCTAGGGCTCGTCATCTTAAACGTCTGACGACATCTTCCGCTTTTTGTAGGAGGAGCTTTTGGTAAACATGGTTGGAGAGAGCTGGAATGTTCTTCAGGGAGTAATTCAGTTCGTATAAATCCATACTGAAGTTGATGAGACACAAAATTGGGTAGGACACGAAGAAATATAGAGTGCTCTCAGGGTAGTAAGCCAAAGTCGCACGTGGTTAAGAATCTGCTAAAAGCCAAACTTCTACGTAGTGAGGAGAATCTGCTGACCGTTGCTGGAGACGTAGATAGTGGTGGAACACTGGATGGTAATATCCGTAGTGGTCGAAGCTAAGTCTTTAAAAAGACATAGCTTCTACCTTCAATGAGTTAAGCCTTAGGATGACAGTAGCCACCAACCTCTCTAGCGTAGATTTCTTAGACATTAATTTATACCTTCACACACACTCCTACAGACCCTTCCATAAGCTTAACGAGAAACTTAATTACATTCACAAGGACTCATGTCACCCCCCCCCCCCCCCCCCCCACTGTTTTTAGAAACATCGTTAAGAATATCAGTACTAGAATCTCAAACCTCTCCTCTAATAAGGCTATCTTTGACAGGGCGGCACCCTACTATAACACGGCGTTGGCTAACAGCGGCTTCTCACAACCTATCACCTACTCTACCCACTAGCAACAATTAAGAAAAGTAAGCGCATCAACAGACAAAATATTTGGTTCTCTCCTCCCTTCTCACTCAACGTTAAACCAATTTAGGAAAACAATTTCTAGCCCTCTTAGATAGACACTTCCCCATAGGTCATAAATACCGCTCAATCTTTAGCCGACACAAAGTTAAACTAGGATACTCCTGCGCTAAGAACATGAAGGCCCACATCACCAGCAGCCCTAGGAGCAACACCCCACCAGGGTGCTCTTGCCGTAAGCCTGAAGCTTGCCCCCTTCAACAACAATGCAACACACCAGCTGTAATCTATGAAGCTGTGGTCACTTCCAACCGACCAAACGAAACACAAGAGGTCAAATCCTGTGTGGGCATGGCACAGGGCCGATTCAAGAAGCGTTTCCTGAACCATCAGTCTACCTTCAGATACCCGGACAGACGTCCATCCACGAAACTCGCAAGCCACGTATGGTACCTCAAGGACTCAAGTATAGGGTACTCCATTCAATGGAAAGCCATCACTAAGTCCAAGCCATACGCAAGGGGAAATCCGACGTGTGGCTTATGTATTGACGAACGAATAACTATCCTAAAGATATTACGCAATAGTGATTGCCTAAACACGAGAAGTGAATTTTCCACACGTTGTCCACACGTCACCAAACATCTATTGCATAACTACAAGGCTCCGGACTGATTCTTTTAATTTAATTTTTTTATTTTATTTTCAACCAAAAAACTTTCCGGACTTTCGCAGTTATCTCGCTTACACCCCCCGCACGCAGTCTAGTATTGCCTGTGTGAAGTGACCGAGTTTCTACGCAAGCGCGTTCGTACGGTTATCCTTCCTGTTCCTATAACCATACACATACCGAGCTGAAGATCCGCGAAGGCGAAACAATTGTTCTCGGTATGGTGAACTAACTGTTGTGTAACCACATCTCTCTCTCTCTATATATATATATATATATATATACATATACATATATATATATATATATATATATATATATATATATACATACATGCATACATACATACATACATACATACATATATATATATATATATATATATATATATATATATATATATATATATATGATCGAAGGCCATATTCACTTGATTCAGGTTTACTTAAAACTCGGTTATACATATTTCACTGAGGACTATGTTTTATGAGCTCCGCAGGCGGCAAAACCTACAATACGCTCGAAGAAACAATACCGCGCGTTCGTTCAGCCATCTTTATCATGAAAAGAAAATCTTTATTTCGGCAAAATTATTAGATTTTTTTCAAATTTACAGGTTCCATAGGAACTTTGTATTTTTATTGTAAGTTCTCCCCTCTGAAGAGCTAAGGCTATCATAATTGATTGTCTTCAGTGAAATATGTTTAACGGCGTTTAAGAATAAACCTGAATTAAATGAACATGGCCTCCGATCTTTTATTAATATATATGTACCATTTTACAGGTCGTTCATACCAACATATATTCTTCTAATTTTATAAGTAAAAACAAAAATGATTATTGATAATGAGGTAATGCCATTTACCCCAATTTATAATCACTATCTCTTACAATTTTACAAGTTACTGACATTTCAGAGCAATCTTCGTTAAATGCTTGGTATATACATAATATTTCATATGGGATATATTTTTATTATTTGAATTTGGTAAAATATATTTGTTCTGTTACATTCTGAAGAAATGCAGTTGTTATATGAACAATATCATAAGCAAATGATTGAAAATTAAGCATTTCCGATCGATTTATGTTTTTTATATGCCTATACTATTGTTAGCTGCATTGAAAACTACGAAGACGTTAAATAATGGATTTAAGTTGTTAACCTTGCTTGTTCTCTATTTTAAATATCAATTCTCTGTTACCTTTAATGTTCTCAACACCAAGAACTTTAACCTTCGAAGAATATTTATTCTGTTTTAAATTTCACATGGGCTGAGGATGTTAGTGCGCATTGAGCTTCTTTCGCTTCTTCAAAAGTAATTATGGAATATTCCATTATAATCACCGATATATATATATTAGAAAAGGGAACTAACGTTCTATAGAAAACAGTGGATATATATAAATATATATATATATATATATATAGTGTATATATATATATATATATATATATATATATATATAGAGTATGCACAGGCATACAAATAATAGAAACACACTATCGTTGCTTACCTCTTCCAATATTTGTTTGTATCTCATGTTTTCGTCAATTATAAAGGTCAGCTTTTGGTGCAGTTCCGTATTAGGCGGTTCAACACTAATCTGTTTGGATGAAGGTTTTTTAAAAGTTGCTCTCATTCTTGCACGTTCATCTCCTTTAGGGTCTCTTTTAAGTTCTATTATCTGAAATATAATAAGAATATATTTAGTTACCTTTAGCTAGTATTAGGTTAGTTGACATCAGAAATGAAAAATTAACTTTTAGATTCACTTTATTTGTAGGAGTGAGGACGAGAGGAATTAAAGTGAAAACGTTTTCGTCACTTTTGTTTCATACAAGGATATGATAAAATAATTTGGGGCGTTTGGGAATAGTGAGGTAGTTGTGAGAGAAAGTGAGACAGAGAGAATGAGAGAGAGAGAGAGAGAGAGAGAGAGAGAGGGGGAGAGGGAGAGAGATAGATAGAGAGAGAGACAGACAGACAGACAGAGAGAGACAGACAGAGAGAGAAAGAGGAGGGTGTGGCGAAATGTATCAGGCTTTTGGGTTACGTGGTGATGGTGAGAGCGAACAAGTGTGGATTTTAACGTGAATTTCGAAGGAGAAAAATGTGTTGTCCCAAAAGAATGTGGCGCTGTTTTATTACGTTTGAAGATCTACAATCCATTACTAACACATGTATCAAACATATTTATATATCCCCAATCACGTCGAGAAAATTGTTATTATCCCAGATTTAAAGTTAAAGCGAACAATTTTGACTCTTACTCATATACTGAATCAGCAGAATATCCCGTATAAGGATGAAAGCATAAATTGTTTTCTTAAAGTTTAAAGTAATACAAAGTATATATATATAAGAAATTCTTAGTAGAAGACATTAATCTATGAACTAAAGAATCGCGACCATAGATCATTCTTCTTTTCTTGTTTACTTCCTGCACTCTTTGCGTTTAAAGCCCATTTACTCTGCCACGGTGATCATATGCAAGGTTATGAGACGGATTTCTGTACACACATGCATACACACACATACACACAAACGCACACACACACACACACACACATATATATATATAATATATGTGTGTGTGTATATGTGTGTTTGTGTGTATTTATATATGAGTGTGCTTGTGTTATGTGTATGTGTGTGTAATTGTCTGTTTGTGTGTATGTGTGTGCATGCATGTGTATGCATGTGTGTACAGAAATCCGTCTCATGACTTTGCATATGATCACCGTGGCAGAGTAAATGGGCTTTAAACGCAAAGAGTGAAGGAAGTAAACAAGAAAGGAAGAATGATCTATGCTCTCGATTCTTTAGTTCATGGATTAATGTCTTCTACTAAGAATTTCTTTCTATATGCAGCAAATGCCACAGAGTGGTTCCTGTCGAATAATGCAATGTGTCTATAAGGGGGGTGAATGGCGATGTCTTGATATATTATCTACTGAAATTAGGCCAGTGGTTTGGCTGAGATTAAACACGCATATACTATCGGTTGTGTCATTAAGATTCAATTACGAATCAAGATGCATTATCTTCATGCCCTTTAGAACAGTATGATGATCAGAACTAAGCGTCAAAAATGAAAGGACAGATATAGATATACATGTGCATGTTCATATACACACTTATACAATTACATAAACGTATATACATATGTGTATATGTGTATGTATGTGTATGTGTGTATATATGCACATATATACATATGTATGTATGTATGGTCCCGTAACTCTTTGTAGAGTTGTAGGGACGCCGTATGACATACGGAGGGCTTGGGCACTTTAGGCATATATACATTTATGAACATATATATGTATACGTGCGTATAAGGGTATATGTGCAGACAACAACATGATCATTTATGGAGAAACAACAGTCGATCAGAAAGACCAATCGATATTCCAACTTTCCCAAATTTCGACATTCAAAGAGCGAAATATATTACGATCCCTGTCTGAAACAGAAAAATCTTTCGCGAAAATTCGATGGAATCTTAATAAACGTACCAATAACAATGGCATCTGCAACAAAACGCCAATATCAATGAGCATAGCAACACAAGTAACAACATCAAATGTAATGATAATAGCTCTCATTATGTTGATGGTAAAAACGCAAACGATATTAACATTAACAACAACAACAGAATTAATTATAATAATTTTTTTTTCTACTTTTGGCACTAGGCCAGCAATTATCCCAGTGCATTACTTAATTTGGCAGTATCGGTAGAGGGTCGGACGCCATGCTTTGACGCATAGAGTTACGGCCCTTGCCATTCTGAGTTCAAATCCCGCCGAGGTTAACTTTGCCTTTCATCCTTACGGGGTCGATAAAATAAAGTACCAGTAGTACACTGGGTAATTGATGGCCTTGTGCCAAAAGTAGAAACAATTACTTAATTATATTAATTGTTTCTACTTTAGGCACAAGGCCAGCAATTACCCAGTGCTTTACTGGTACTTTATTTTATCGACACCGTAAGGATGAAAGTCAAAGTCAACCTCGGCGGGATTTGAACTCAGATCGTAAAGGGACGTAACTATGCTGGAAAGCATGGTGTCCGACCCTCTACCGATACTGCCAATCCACTGATAATGTTGACAAGAACGAATGCCTGAAGTTAGAAAGAAACAAAATCATTGACAAATCAGTAGGGATTAATAGAAGCAGTAGAAAAGAATGGTACACATTAGAAGAAATTGTACTTGAGGTCGCAGTGTTTGTGACAAATAAACCATAATTTATAACATAAAAGTGAAATTAAAGTCAAATATCCGTGTATTTCTATTTGCAAAATTGAAAAAAATGATCATTCCTAAAAAAAAAACAATTCTTGTACACATACACACTCGTACACTTACACACACACACATACACACATACACGTGCACACACACACACACACACACACACACACACACGAACACATACACATGCACACCCACCCACCCACACACGAACACATACACATGCACACACACATACACACACACACATCAGCACATGTTTACAGTCAGTTCGCAATTAGCGTTGTATAGTGCGGTTGCTATGACAATTTAACAGCTCTTTTCTTTATGTCAACATCAGCTAGTCTAGTTCTGTTTTGTTTTTTTAGAAAGGAACGAATACATAATGAACAAATACAGATTTGTTACTTATTATTTCTTTATTTAATTGACATATACACGAACACGCTACATACATGTACAATATTAATGTACCAGACAAACCTAGACATCACCACGAACAATATATAGACCATTTCATATATATCTACGTTGATAAACACAAATAATTTAAAACAACACACACACTCACATGTACTCCTTTTCCTATATGATATTTCCTATCTAATATTTTACTTTCCTGATAAAGGACTAACGTACAATACTTTCGTTTGTATTTCTGTGCTTGCACGTGACTCGGACGCCAGGCTTTGCAACATAGTGTTACAGCCCTTTATGATCTGAGTTCAAATCCCGCCGATGTTAACTTTGCTTTTCCTCCTTACGAGGTAGATCAAATAAAATACCAGTGACGCACTGGATTCCATTTAATTGATTTTCCCCTCCCACCCAAATTGCTGGACTTGTGTCTATATAAGAAACCATTATACACACACATACACACATGCACATACACATACACACACACACAAACACGTATATATATATATATATATATATGTGTGTGTGCGTGTGCGTGTGTTTGTGTGTGTCTTCGGGAGAACTCAAGAAGCGTCACAGGTGATGAATAGCGAAACGGCCACTAAATATTATTGTTAGTTGCGGTTCAAGCAGGCTCCTGGTTGACGAATAATCAGGCACGTATCAACTGATGTAAACTTCTAAAAGAAATGGAGTAATGAGTGACACAGTTGTTCCCAAGAAAGCTCTCACAACACTGTGTTATTGGCTGTTCTCAACACCTTGGGCTTTTTGGTGTTAATTCCAAGACCGATCTTTTCTGCACTCTCTTCCAGGGATGTTGTTAGAGTCTGCAGATCAGCATATATATATACAGGCATATATATATATATGTGTGTGTGTGGGTGGTGTATGTGGGTGGGGGATGTATGTGTGTGTGTGTATAATAATGGTTTATTATATAGGCACATGGCCAGCAATGTTGGGGGAGGGGAAAGTCGATTAAATCGAACCAGTACATGACTGGTACATTATTTTATTGACCATAAAATGATGAAAGGCAAAGTTAACCTGGGCGAGATTTGAACTTGATGTTACATGAATAATTTATTCATTATAATTATTTCAACGGTTCTCTCATGTAATCAAGATGTAATTCATGCACTTGTTGTTTTGAGAACGGTCTTTTCAGACGAAAACGATTCCATGATATGCCGCCGGCAAGAAAAACACATCCTTCTGCTCGTGTTTCCGGCAGACATATGCATTTCTAAAAGGGTCTCCCAGCCGTCGGGTTTTCTGGAGTAAAGTGCTATCTATGTGTCAATTAGCGAAAGCAGGACTCACGCACCCCCCACGGAATTAGGGTCGTAAATTATCAAAAGGATAACCCTTCGATCGTGTTGTGTTGACCTGTACCAAACGATAGTCTACGCGTAGGTAGATTTCAGCAGACGACAACAACAGCAACACCGACCCATCGCCCACATTGGCAGTTGCAGTGGTAGTGATATTAGTACCGATCTAATATATATATATATATATATATATATTCTCAGCTCATATAATGCATATAATGAAGAAATAAAGAATGTGACAGTTGACCGTAGATTTTCTCCGACTACACAGATTGCTTCAAAGGTAATACGATGTATTATATTACAAATGATACAGACAATAGATTATTTCATAGGTTCCATTTGACTTATTTGGAAACATGTAAATATATGTTTCAAATAGTCACATGTTCGGCATATTTCTGTTATTATTTGAATGATATATAACTTCATCGTCCCTGAAAGGATGAAAACCTATATGGTTTCAAACTTAGAATGTAAAGAGCCATAACACATTTTGCAATGGAATTTTATCCGACGTCCTACTAATTGTGACAATCCCCTTCAGGATACATATAAGTACTGTTTAATACATATATGCTTGCCTGATTTGGTTTCGATAATATCATATATTCTTTGCTGAAGACATGCATATTAAAATTCTGATATTTGTGCTTTCAAAGCTCTTTTAAAATAGATGCCTGCTATCGATAAGCTGTCTTTCTCATTATTGCTCTGGCTAAAACTATGGCACTGTTGATACATTCTAGCTCAAATTTGTTCTATTCGTGTATCAGTAGGGTTAACATCAATTTATAAACATTGAAGTCAATAACATATTTCTGGAGTATCAATAAAATATAAAAATGTACTGAGCTTGCATATAATTTCTGTTGCTGTTATTTACTAGAGGTTGTTAACGACATCTCCATATAATCACTTGAGAATAAAAGGTAACCAAATGACATCATTAATAAATGTTCGTTATTTAGAATGTGTTCATCTGCGATATATTTGTATTAATATATGATTGTTTATACTTTATACATTTCAAATTCAGTTATATTTCATTACTTTCCTTTCGAATGAGAAATACCATTTCTCATTAAAATTACGTGCACTTTTTTGAAAAATAAAAATATATTTCCACACAATACATTTTATTAGTATAACTTTGATTTTTTGATTTTCTTTTTGTAAAACATCTAATTTTTATTGCGAATCAAGCTAAAAAATAGTTAAATATTTCACAACAAAGGGGAACAAATACTATTCCAATAAAATGAATGTTCTGCGAGTAAAGAAATATTAATTGCCAAATCATTCTTTAAAAGAAACAATCAAAACATTAATAAATATATTACTGGCTAAATGGGAGAAAATATTTTCCAACCATTGTTTCAATATTTGCATACAGGAATACTAAAACCCTATGTTAACCTAATGATCGGAATGTTTTTAATTTTCTTCTTCAATCTCATGTGAGACAAAGAATATATTCCACAAGGACGAAACCTTTTACCGACTAGACATTTTATATTTTAATTGATATAATCTCATGAGAATATATTATAGGTATTATATTTTAGAAAATAATGTTATCCGTAGAATTATATTAGACCCAATGCACACCAGCTCTTTATGAGAGAATCAGAATCGTTCATTCTAAAAGCAGTATTGTCTGAGAAAGAAACAATATAATATATAAATATATTAAATAATTATTGTTATTGTTATAAGGCGTAATTAACCCAGGTTTTATTAGTAGCGTTATAGAAAATGTCTACAGTTGACAAAGCGACTACAAAGACACATTTGACTAATATATAATTCTAATATCCATCTCACATTGCAATTAATATATCATTGATTCTTTCACAATGTGAATATCTCTAAGCTGAAATAATATAGTATCAGAACGTTGTGACATCAATTAACCATATAATTTTATATGAAGGGAAATTGAATAGTAAAAAGATAATGCCTTTCTAGCATTCATGAGTCCTACAATTCATGGGTTCAGAAGTTAAATGAAGGGGAAAATGTTTTGAAATAGAGTTTAGTTAAGATTGAAGTAATGATATAAGCTGAAATTTAGTCTCCATAAACTATGGAAATATTTCTGTCTATTTTCATTCATTCCAATGCAATGGTTAGAACGTAAATATAATGCACTGATATAGAACTATTTCACAAAATGATTCTTATTATTTAGTCAACATCTTAAGGCATCACATTTACTCACTTAGTTCAATCCAGAGCAATGTGATAGAGTTCACTTGGCTTCGAGTTTTTGACAAGATAACCCACATTAAAGAGCAAGTTATTAGAGCATTATAAACCAATATATTGGAAAGAAATCTCATACAAATCATTCGTAAAGTAAGAATAATTTACATCTTGATTTACTGACTGGTAGAATTTATATTTAGCATGAATAATTTACTTATCGGAATAGCTACGCTGTTAAGGTTACATAATTCTAAAATCTGGGTATTAGGAAATTGCATTGTCGACTTCGTGGCATTCATGATGAATTTGGATTGAATACATTATAGCATAGGGCAGTGGTATACATCATAAAGCATTTCGTATTTAAATGCTGATAAAAGAAGCCTAAACCGTGCAAAATATTTACCTGCTTCGATTCGTGGACCAGATGATGCTTTATGTCCTTTGTCAAGACCCTTTATTTCACGTCGCTCCCGTTTACTCAACTGTAGAAATAAGTTGCGACATCATTGGTACCGAGTTGTATCAGACATTACCTTTTCCTTGGATAACATTGGTGGCGTGGAGAGGAGAGACTGGTATGCATGGGCAATGCTGGTCTTCCACAAACAGCCTTGCCCGGACATGTGCCTCGGAGGGGGATCCTCCATCTCTTCAAGTAGTGACATAGTCACTGCTTTAAAACTCATAGCGAATGGTCTTCTAAATGTTTTTAATTAAACATACAGTATATTGCCAAATATAATATACATACTTATATATATATATGACCCTCCTAAAGTATGTTTGTATATGAGTGTGTGTATATTGTTCTCCTGAGAACATGAAACTTCATATTGCAACGATATATAATATATAAGTAGTTTTTGTTTTGTCATTTGATGTTTTTATTTAAAGAATAATAAAGATCTTAAATATACATTTATATCTTTAAATTTATATAGGGTATAAACATATTTTAAGGTCTAAAAATAAGGTGTAAAACATAAAATGTTTAGGGTTTATAAAAATTGCCCTACTTATTAGTTATACCTGCAGTTATATTTAATAACATATCCATGTTTTAGGGATCATACGTTTACATGTAACAACGTTACACTGAATGAAAAAGAATTAGCGTCAGCATAGGTATAGAGCATGTGCCATATGATCTCACATTTCACATACCACTCATACGTACACAGTTGGTGAATTTTACCAGTATACCTGCAACATTGGTTTAATGACTGTTATGCACAGTGGTTACAACATAAAATCCACTGTTTAAGACTACTGCAACAATTCTGTACTCATCAGCTCGTGCAGCCAACAAACAAGTCATGCAGTTTATTAAACGTACGCTGCTGCTACAGAACAATATTCATTTTACAAAGCGTAAACAAAAACACCCTTTATATGAAGCCATCCACAAATATCAACATTCTATACATGCTGTGATCATCTAAACATGAGGGATCGTATATAAATCGAGAGCTATATTCCTTATTCTACAAGTAGCTTCCGATAGTGGAAGAGTGGTTTAGCAGCGTGTTAATATGATACACATATGCATATTTTTGCAGACGGTCATGTACCCTACCATGTGTTTAAATATAAAAATATATATAAGCAATGTTGTGTGTAATTAGATAATTACATGCATATAAATATCATATATGTACACATGCATTTAAGCATGAGTGAGAAAGCTGTCTACAGTTACATTGGGATAAACATCTCTAAACATAACAGCCAATAGCCATTAGGTTTGACGACTTTAGTTTATCAAAAGATAAGTTATCCTGTGTCGTACGGATACAGCCAATTCATGCATCTGTCAGTACTTACAGCTTATATATGTCATTCATATGTTTGAATGATATACTTAAGCTGTAAGTACTGAAGGATACTGTATATGTTTTCCTTATGATCAAGATTTTCACAAGTATCTAATAGATATAAATAACAGGGACATAAAAGTTTGATTTAGTATCGTATGAAGTGAAACATCATCATATCCATTCAACACACGGTTGCTATAGGATTGCATATATTATAAATTAGATTAAAGTTTAATTTCTTGTAAATGTTCTCGGAGATGGATTTTATCATTTGTCCATGCAAACCCATTTTAATACTACGTATTAAAAGTCAATACATTCGTATTAACCAGCGTTGGTAACAAAGGTGGATTTTTATAACTTTAGATATTAACTGAAATTTATACCACAGGGATTTGATATATATCAAGATAACGATCAATTTAGCATAAAAGGTAGACTATTTGATGATGACAGAATACTCTAATTATTTCAGAGCAAACGTCAGATTACTTCATATTATCTAAATATGGGAGGTTCGGGAATATGATCAGCAAATACGCTTTAAAGACATGATTCTGATTCATTCACAAAATATCCTTTTATCGAGATATATTGTCATATTTCGTATAATTGTAAAACGTGTAATGTTCATAGTTGTGACAAATATATTTACAAATTATTTGGTTTTAATTTGAAAGGTGCTGAAGAATGAACGGAATAATTAACGCTAAGAAAATCTGCTTCTTCTCAAATCCAAAGATTTAACAAAATGTGAAATATATTTCATTCAAACTAAGCAGAAATTTGTCAGAATATTAAACTGGAGTGAAATGTATTATATGACTTATCTAGGGATCAGAGCAATGTGCGATTGTTCTATTGGAACGGTAAAATATTGATTTCAAAAAGAAAAAAATTAATCCCATTGAAATATAGTCGTCAGTTAATCGGTAATTCTAAATTAAAAAAATGATAACGTTGTGTTATGATAATCATTCGACTTTTATTTCAATAACTCCCCTTAACACAATAAATGAATATTAATATATGGAGAGAAATATGAATCAACTCAGCATAAATATCGCATGCAAAGACACCATGATATAATAAAAGGAAGCCAGAAAACATTGGTGATGCGAAATTTCCTTAGGCACAAAATAATATGGATTCCTTGCAAGTATACTTTAAAAAAAATATTTTCTGCTGAATAATTATGTGTTATCAAATGTAATCAGAAGATAGCACAAGCGTATAGCATCAGCAGTTGAATTAACAATACGAAAGTCTATAACAATTGTAAACAGCAGGCATGACCCTCATAAAGATGAAGAATGTCTGGTGGACAGCTAAAGCTTCTTAAATGTCTGAAGGTGGTGTACGGTTTAATTCTATCCTCTGATGATGCAACCATATACACATACAAAGCTGAGACGCTCTTTCTATGAAAGGAATATATTGAAAATTTCATAAATGCGGAGTCAGGCGTAATTGAAGATGTAATATAATCTATTCTACAAAGGCCGGGGATAGCCGAATTATAATTCAATCTACGACTGAATGGAAAACAAGCGGCTATCAATCAACTTCATAAATCCTGTTAAAGTGGGCCTTCTACCAGATATTTTCAAATATATTGGATAAGATAGAAATCTAGAACATCAATCATATACCTCAAGACTTCAGAGATGCATCGACAATCCATCTCTTCAAGACGAAATGTAATAACATCAGCCTGTGACAACTTCTGTGACATCTCTTTACTATGTATTGCTGGTAAGGTACTTACTCCTGTCATTCTCAACAGAATTACATTGGGATTGGTTCATGATATCTACCTTGAAAACAAATCGGAATTCTGCACAGGTCGGGGTACAGTTGACTGGATATTCACCTTTCATCAGTTTACAGAAAAGAACCAGCGGATGTTTATTCTTTTTCGACTAATTGACCGAACCTTTGACAATATCCATCGCAAAGCTCTCTGAAAAGTCTTCAAAAAGCTTGTCATGCCTTACAGTATGTTGAGTGTCATCATGTCATTTCACGAAGGAATGAAAGCATAAAGTATGTCCAATGCCGAAGGTTCTGAACACATTGATGTCGCAAACGATATAAAGGAGGGTTTCGTCATGAATTCAGTTATTTTTGCTTTCTTCTCTTTAATGATCTCTAACGCGATTGGTGACTTCGACGCTCTCATTAGATTTATGGGAAGGTTCTGAAATATATGAACTCCTTTACTTACCTTGGCAGCAAGGTCAACCACTTTGTATCCAAAGTAACTGACGCTTTTGCCAAAATACTTTTATCACTTCCATATTTATAAGCTTGATGTGTTTGCCAAACATTGTTTTCACTCTATTTCTGGTTATGCACTTCTGACACAGGCTCCAATGCAGCTGTGTTCTCAAGATCGACATATTTTCTTTATTCTATCTCGGTTTATGGCATTTATGTTCTGGACCATGTTCCCCCGGGTATGCTTTTGCGTTCCTCTCCGCGGGGCGCAGGCCCATTACCACGGCGCCCTAGGCCCAGAGCTCAATCGACCTCCCACCCCATCCCCTTTCCTCTACGACACTAGAACCATTGCCTTAACCATCCTTTTCTATTTCTTCTGAATTGACCTTATTTTGCATTCCATTATTTCTCTATTAGATATGATGTTTACACATAAAAAAAACAAGGAAACTTACATATTATCTTTCATTTTCTTTTCTTATTATTTTTGTTATTTATTTATTTACTTTGGTTTTGTTTTTACTTTGGTCATTTTCATTCGGAATCTTTATTTTAATACTTTGAATGTGTTTCTTTATTTCTTATGGACATTTTAATATATTTTCACCTATGTTATGTTTTCTATTCATTTACTCTCTTATCTATTTGTTACCCTTTAATAATTACTGCTTGGAGGCGCAATAGATTGTCAACATTCTACCACCTACACACAAGATCTTTCTGTACTAATAAATGATTCAGTAGCAGAGTCTAATCCATGCTTTATAATTGCCTTTTTTATCTTATGATACCTTTGCTTCCGGTTTCCTCTTTCATTATTTCTGTCTCACGTTTTTGTTTCTTGTTTATAATTGTTTCTACTTTAGGCACAAGGCCAGCAATAAACCAGTGCATTACTGGTACTTTATTTTATCGACCCCGTAAGGATGAAAGGCAAAGTCAACCTCGGTGGGATTAGAAACTCAGATCGTATAGGGACGTAACTATGCTGGAAAGCATGGCGTCCGACCCTCTAACGATACTGCCAACTTACTACATAGACTCCCTAATCTGACATGGATTACTAGAACTATATGGACGATTAAATTGAATATATATATGCAAGTATGTATGTATAATTGTTTCTACTTTTGGCACAAGGCCAGCAATTATTTTATCGACCCCGTAAGGATGAAAGGCAAAGTTAACCTCGGCGGGATTTGAACTCAGAATGGCAAACTCTATACGTCAAAGCATGGTGTCCGACCCACTACCGATACTGCCAATCCACTGCCAATGTATGTATAATGTATGTTTGTATGTATGTATTATGTATGTATGTTCTTCTGGTTTTATAATTTCACATATTTTTGACAATAGAGAGTAAATATAAAAGGGAAATTGAGAAAAATCAATTTCCAAAAATAAAAATGGACTTTCAGTAAATAATATTACATTAAACTAAGTAATATGATTTTATATGCGCGTTAGTGATTGTGTGTGTGAGTGTTTAGAGGGGTGTTATTCAAAGTATGCATATATATAAATATACACATGAACACATGAATGAGCGCATACAAACAAACACACACACACACACACACACGCACAAACACACACGCACATATATATATATATATATAGGTGTGTGTGTGTGTGTCTGTGTGTGTTTGAATATATATGTATACGCATTTATATATGTATTAATATACATAAATATACATATGTACATACACACACACACACATATATATATATATATGCCAGTGTGTGTAAACATATGTATGTATATAATTATATACTTGCATGTATATGTGTATTTGTGACTGTAATTGTGCACAGACTAGAAACCATATGTGCGTTCATGCTATCTGTGTAAAATCTTATGCAAATATACATCATTAATCTATTGCATTAGATTATTTATGATGAAACTGTCCTCTTTATTGGATAAACTATTTATAATATTTATAAAGCGTTTAAAAATAAAATCACCGCATTTGTGGTTACTATTTTATTTGACACACAGCAATGTATTCTTCACTTCATCAATCGCGCTGCAGCCCAAATTACTGTAGCCATTTTAGATTTTACAATAATTCATATATTTACTCGTTTGTCTGCGACTACTTATATTTGTTTTTACGTATTCCCATATCAAACCAATATATTAATTTCATCCCCGTGTTTCAAATATAGCGTCAATCAAATATTACACTTTATTGTTTGAAAAAGTTTTTGTAGCATCTTTAAATTAATATTTACTGTCAGTTAATTGGGTTTTCATATTAGAAAAAAAATTAAGTTATTTTGATCGGGATGAAATACCGTATGAAGCTATTAGATGGAGATTCTACTGATGCATGATCTAGCTGCTTTAATCTAGGATATTTTTAGCACTTTATCAAATAAGATAGAGATTTATTTATAATAAAGAATATTGTTCAGTAGAAAGGACAGTTTTAATTAATAAATGATGACACGTGAATTGATTCCAGCGATCTATCATTCGTTATGTTTTTTTTGTTTTATTCATTAATGATTGTCACTAATTTTTAACATTTGATTGTACATAATAACCGAAACGCCTATTCACACACCAATTGTTTTTCCCAAGACAAAGTAAAGTCTATATTCATTAGTCTAAATGGAGATATTTTATAGTCAGTCGAATTGAAAATGGCCTCACCCTTGCTCATATAACTGTGGAAGTGTATGTTAATATATTCCAAAAGTAACATGGAAAGAATTGCAAGTACATGGATTATGGAGTATATATATGTTTTGTAATGGGTGGCTGCTATATGTGCGTGCATTTGCTTTATAATGGGACACCAGTCCAGCAACTTGGATGGGTAAAATGTATGTTCCTTGGATATAAACATCATGACTTAAACTGTTTGTTTCCAACTGTCCTTTTTCCACCAACTGTTTGAAGCACCCACGTAAATATATATATATATATATATATATATATATATATATATATATATATATATATAAATGAAAGGATTACAAAGTTAAATAAAGACTGTTAGAATATATATATGTATATAGTTCTATAACAACCATGCACATATTTCCGTAAAGTAATTCTCTGGAAAAGTTTGATTTCCTCACACACACACATACACACATCATCATCACAAGCACTCACCCACACACGCACGCACACACACACACATTATCTCATCGGCACATCGAAGAAGCCGTTATTAGTGGATATATTTAACTCAGGTCGTCATTATTAAACAGGATATTTTTTCTTGAATAATACTAATCATTCTAACTCATCCATATAGGTGAAATTGCTAACGAAATCAATATTCCGTCATGATGTATTTTATGTTCATATATGTACTGTTAATGCAGTATTTTCCTGAAAGTTTACATGAAAAATTTACTTAAGCAAAACTTTTCCTGAGGCATAATTAAATGCAATAAGAGCTGCTCCGCCATAGGGACCTTAATACCAAAGTTCTATCAACCAGCCACGCTATCGAAGCTATGATACACCGTCAATTTCTATATTTGAGCGTAAATAGATCTAAGACAAAACAAAGTTATACAATCCAAAAAATAGCTCATAAACACCCTTATGACATCATTCAATAGACACATACCTTCCATGGCAAGATAAAGTTTCACTCTACCGTCTAAGCCACGTCTCAATCCTCCCGGCAAAATAATCATCGACCTTCAGTAATGCCCGCATACATGCAAATATATGTGTGCACATACATACAGCCATTTCTTCCGAAGAAGATGCTAACATATTATCACGTTTTTTTTTCTAGGTAGCTTCTTACATAATCTTGTAAACATAGTAAATGACAAAGAGAATTTGCCTGAATTAATGAATGTTGATATAGAAAAATGATGGCATACAAAGCAGTACCAGGCTACATGGAAGAACTTTGCCTAGAACGACTCTAGTTATTTTTTCTTCGGAGAGATTTTGTCTATATATATAATTAACTTTAGCAGCGTCACTCATCATTATCTTCTTTAAATTCATGTTTTCTATTTACAATATAAGTGTTGTTTCTCTGATCGATATCATATTTCATTATCACATTCGTTCGTTCTTTCTATTTATTATTTATATACTTTCTTTTCTTCTATTATTGCTCCTGTAACCCCTCCCAGCATTGACTAACGATTGGCGATGCCTTCTGCCATTAGCTTTTTTCTATTTGTTGCTTTGTTATTTTGGGTCATGCCCTTCACTCCTAATTCTGCTTCTTGTCCTCTTCATATTTCCCTTCTTTCAACCCAGACTGTGTTTTCATTTTCAAAACCCAAATACACTTAAGAGATTCACCTTCTTTCTTGTGTTTTTCTTAATGGAAAATTTGATATGACAGAACCTGTATATGCGTATATGGCTCACGGCAATATTTTGTGTATTATAACATTTCAACGATTTTTTAGCTTATTTCACACATTCTTCATACATATGTACAGTTTCTTGTCTGGTAAAAGAGTTTGCTATTAAAGTTAACAAATACCAATCGTTGCATCTCATTAACACGTTTCTATTGCTTTCTTTTTCTACGTTATAAGTTGTAACAAAGCACTCGGGAGAGCTGGACAGCAGAAACTCTCCAGAGAAGAAACGCCCCTCAAGCAAGAGTTTCGTCTTTTAACTTCAATATCTACAGCACACGTTTACGTCTGATTGAATCTCTCTATCTCCATTTTATAAACACACACACATATACTTTCTCTGCTTCTTTCACACATTCTTTTCCTTTATATATATAAATCTATAAACACACGCACACGCACACGCACGCACACGCACACACACACACACACACACACACACACACACACACACATATATATATATATATATATATATATATACATATATATATATATATACATATATATAAAATTAACTTTATCCAATTTTTTCTTCTTAGTCCGTAGAAATCAACTAGATAAATAATCAATTAAACGGAGCTGAGCTTAAAATGTAACTATGAAATAATAACAGATAAATAATACAGATATTCCTTTATGAGGAACAGCCAGATAAAATTTACCTAGTCTTTCCTCTTAGTCCGTAGGGGGGGGGGGCTGTTTTTTCCCCAATTATCCACAACGTTTTCCGTACCTGGGATCGACAATAACCTCGAATCCTTCTCAAGGACCAGATATAAATTCAAGAATTGCAATGGCCACAAGGCTCATGTCCAAACTCCACAAGGGTGTGTGGTCAAACGTATTGATAAAACCAAGATGCATGTGTTCAGACCTTACGTTATATGAACCCTACTCTATTCTAGTGAAACCTGTCCCATATATTCCGCCCGTATGTAGAGCGATATATATGATGGTATATAATTGACAAGTTGCTTTAGAATTAGCTCATCAGTTTTTATATTATTACTCTGAAGAAAAGATTTGTTTTCTAGGACGAAAACATTGAAAAAGCAGACATAAACACAGTACATATATAATCAAATATATAGATGGAAGAATTAGTTTTTAATCATTTTAATTACTTTCACCTGTGTCAAGAGAGTTGTGCATCAAATCATTTGTTTGCACATCGCCATCTTCAGGGGATATCAAAAAACGTATTAACTAAAAGCAGAATATATCTGAAATATGGGATCGAAATTCAATACGTGTTGTTTAAATTCAATACGCATTCTTTTTCAATTCTCTGTAGATGAAGTGCAAAAAATATCTTTATATAATCTTGTATGCATAGCTCTTGTTTATACGAAATTTCACCTGACATTATACGAATAGAGAAACTCATACATACGAATGTGTGCGTATGTATACATAAATATATGTATATATATATATATATATATATATATATATATATATATAAATTATATATATGTATATATATATATATGTATGTGTTTATATATATATATGTGTGTATATATATATATATATATATATAGTACATATATACATACATACAACTATGATAATACAATCACTGCATGTATGTGTGTGTGTGTGTGTGTGTGTGATTGTATTAATATATTTGTATGTATATATATATATATATATATATATATATATATATATATATATATATACACACATATATATATACAATCACACACATACATACACACATATTGATACACACACATACACATATATATATATATGTGTGGTGTGTGTGTGTGTGTATAAATATGTGTGTGTGTCTGTGTGTGATTGTATTAATATATGTGTGTATATATATATATATATATATATATATATATATATATATATATATACATACAAATATATTAATACAATCACACACAGACACACACACACATACACGCAGTGATTGTATTATCATATGTGTATGTATGTATATATATGCACTATATATATATCATATTTGTATGCATGTATATATGCACTATATATATATATACATATATATATATATATATATTTATTTATTTATATATATATATATATATATATATATATATATATATATATATATATATATATATATATATATATATATATATATATATATATATATATATATATATATATGTATATATATGTATAAGTATGTATGTATGTATACGTGCATACATATATGTATACAGACGAACAGTAGTATGTATATATATACATACATGCACACATTTATCGTTTTCGGTGCGCGCGGCCGACTAAACTCACTCGATATGCATATTAGGCTGCTCAGCCGTTAATATGCATATGGAAAATATATACTTTCAGACGTTCAACCATCTGGCAGGAAGGTATACGATGCTAACGATAGCTAATAAGCTTGAACCTAGTATATCGTTCCTGTGTCAGTATTGAACAAAAAGGTGACGTGGTTGCCTAAACACTGTACGGCGTAATTCGGGCTGTTTGTTTGTTTACAAACAAACCGAGCATTATAATAAATGCATATGTATATGTGTGCATGTATGTATATATATATACATACTTCTGTACGTCTGTATACATATATGTATGTACGTATACATACATACATGCTTACATTTAAGTAACTGCCGTTCTAAGAGTGAGAAATGAAATTTCGTTTCATTCTATTCTATATATATATATATATATATATATATATATGTGTGTGTGTGTCTATATATATATATATATATATATATATGCATGTATGTATATAGGCATACATATGCACGTTTCTGTTTGATAAGCGATAAGTTAACACAACTTATCTTTCCTCCCTCAGTAATCTTGAAAGAAATCCTCTCATGTAAACGACTATATTTATAATATATATACATGTGCGTGCGTGTGTGTATGTGTGTGTGTGCACGCGCGCATGTGTGTCTGTGTGTATGTGGGTGTATCTATGTGTTTCTCTGCGTGTTTCTGTGGGCGCGTAAATTTGTGTACGCCTATGTACATGATTATCTGCATTTCAACGGTTATATATATATTTTTTTAATTGCGTGTCTTTTGTCTTTTATGAGTTCATTATCTCGTGAATTTTCTTGAAACCATAATTTTAAAGGTATAATTATATAGCTACAATTATCATTTATTTATAATGCAATTTATGTTTAATCATTTTTTTTTTTTGTCGATTATTACTCTTATATTTAGCGCGCTCAGAAGACGGCAAAAAGTGAAGTGAGATAATTCTGAATAGAATGGATCGATACTAACACCTTAAAATGATGCGAGACGCGAATTAAGACGAGGTATACGTTTGACGATTACCAATGATTTCATGGAACGCGTCCCCATGAATGACTAGGGTCTTTGAATAAATAATTATCGTAGCATATATACAATGTATTTGTCAATATATTTAATATCCTATTAAAATGATTAAGACAACAGACACGAATTATTAGAAAAACAACTTATAAAATCTATTATGATTACGTAAATGAGAATAAAAGGCCTGTAAAATGTATTCAAGTTGGATTCAAAAGAAGAATAGAAATTTATCTTCTTGCTACCTTCTCATTCTCTTTTGCTTCAATGGGGATTATGTTCAATATATTACACCATTAACCTCATCAAACACGCAGACACACCCACACACGCAATCATATATACATGGACACACTAGAAGAGGAAGACCAGGTTAACGTATGTCGATGCCCTAAGGACAGACACTGGTCTGTTGGAGACGCAGGACATGGCAGCGATAATGAGGAACAGAGACCGCTGGAGAGAAATCGTCCATGGATCTCGGGAATTTTTCCCGCCTTAGATATATATATATATATCTAAGGCGGGAAAAATTCCCGAGATCCATGGATGAGATCTCTCCAGCGGTCTATGTATATATATATATATATATATATATATATATATATATATATATATATATATATATATATATATATATATATATATATATATATATATATATAGGTGTGTGCGTGTGTTTGTATTTATATATACACATACATACACACACACATATATATATATATAGTTAAAGAAATGACAACACAAACACAGATGTAAACATACATAGACTTATTAACATCACGCTTAGGGCAAAGTGGAAGAGAGTTGGGCGCTTGTAACGTAAGACCTTCTTCAAGAAATAGAAAGTTCGGAAATAGAGAAAGAAAATGTTAGAACAACTGAGCCTCAAGACGTTGGGGTTATAGGCGAGTGTTTCATCATTCAGAAGTTGGGGATGAGGTCGAGAAACCAGTTGTATTATGATTGTGGATATATATGTTCCGATAAGTTGTATTGAGTGTCTGAAAATTCGTTTGTTTTTCTGTTTTTTTCTTTTGGCTTTTTTGTATGTGCATGTGTGCAGTATATATGTATGTATATATATACACACAAACACCCCCCACACACACATATATATATATATATAGATATATATATATATATATATGTATGTATATATATATATATATACGTATGTATATCTATCTATCTATATATATATATATATAGTAATATTAATAAACTTGAAGACTAAAATCCAAAGAGGGTTCGATAAGAATAAATATATATCAAATATATAAGAACCGCAGAGCAAATATTTATTAAAATAACAGATTAAAGTTTAAACAAAGAATCGCTGCTTTCACCCTTAACGGGATCTTCTGAAACTAACAAAGTCACTCTGTAAATGCAGAAGTGGATGTTTCAAAAAACGTTGCAGCCGGAGGAAGACAGGAAGACGATACTTTGGTTCGTGTACACGTTCCCTGGCAAAGAACGGGGAAAAAAGAATATAATACGTC
>OZ024740.1:368091409-368126409 GCA_964016885.1 Eledone cirrhosa
CAAAACCACCAGGTCAGGTCTGTTGTGTTCCAGTTTCTTGTCCGTCTGTATCCTAAAATCCCAGAGCCCTTCACCTGATTTTTTCCATCACCGAATCTGGCTTATGCTCTTACCACTTCGCAGAATGTGCTAAATTGTTTACTTTAAATAGGTGCCAGTGGATCACCATGCCCATCACAACATGTCTCCAGCCTTTATAGCGAGTCTGGGCTAGGTGTTTACACTCGGATACAATGTGAGCCACAGTCTCTTCTCTCTCTCCACAGATCCTGCACAGTGGGCTAGCCTCCTCCTTGTAAATATGGTGTTTCAGCCACTTCATTTTGAGGACCTGATCTTGCGCAGCCATTAGCAGCATTCCTTCTGTAGCCTTTTTAAGGTCTCCTCTTTTCAACCAGTTCCATGTTTGTGGATATCTAAATTCAGTTTCCTCAAAGAAGGTACTATGAAGGGATTTTTCATGAAGGTTGCTCTTTCTCCTTATTGTTATTTCCTCCTTGGAGATCCCCTGGTCTATTGTCCTCTCCTTCAGTACAATACTGAGCATTGGCTCGTTACTATAAGTTACGTATTTGTGTAGGTTGTTTTTATTCATCTGAACACAGCCCTCTATGCTGATAAGACATCTTACACCTTCAAATCTCCTTAAGTAGAGTCTATCGACATCACTCCTCTTGTGAAACATGTTGTAGATAATCAATAGCTTCCTAGTCTTCCTATCCATTTCTTTTTGTTCAGCAACATTCCATCTCAGAATTCCCGCACTGTACCTAATAATAGACACGGCTCGGGAATTTACTCCACTTATGGCATTCCTACTGTTCAGATGTGATTTTAATACGCTCCTTACTCTCCGAATGTATTCAGATCTTATCAATTCCTTCATTTTTTTGTTCTTGAAGTCATCAGCCTCCAGATCACCTAAATATTTGTATCGTTCTTCAGTGTCATTTTCCTTTATCATCTCACCTGTTGGTACCTGGATTCCGTTGCTTCTGCTCAATTTATCCCTCATCATCACAAGGACTCCACACTTATTAATACCAAATTGCATACATATATCATTGCTGAAAATACGGACAGTGTCAACAAGCACATCCAACTCCTTCCCACTCTTCCCGAAGAGCTTAAGATCGTCAATGAAGAGAAGGTGATTGATGGTAAGCTCTCCCTTTCCCAAATTGTATCCTAGTCTCACTTTTCGCAGTATAATGCTAAGGGGGATCAGGTCAAGAACAAACAACAGAGGGGACAAACTATCTCCCTGGAAGATACCTCTCTTGATCTTTACGCCTCCCAAGGATTCTCCGCCCGATGTTAACTCTGTTTTCCAGGACTTCATACTTTTGCTCAACAATTGTCTGATGTTATCTGCCACCTTGAAGATCTCTAGGCCTTTGGTTATCCAAGAATGAGGTACCATGTCGAATGCCTTTTTGTAGTCTATCCATCCCATAGCAAGACCAGCGTGTCTCCTGCAATTCCTCATTACCATCTTATCAATATGTAACTGGTCCTTTGTACCACGGAACTTATTGTGGCATCCTTTCTGTTCGTCCTGTAACAAGCTGTTTATGTGGAGGTGATGGTAGATTTCCTCAGACACAATGCTTGTTAACAGTTTCCACATTACGGACAGACATGTGATAGGTATATAGTTGGTAACATCATTACCCTTGGTTCGGTCTTTTATTACCAGAACTGTGGTACCTTTTGTCAACCACTCTTGTACCTCACCTGACATCAAGCAGTCATTGAACATGGTTGTCAGTTTCGGGTGGAGGATGTTATATTTTTAATCCAATACCCCTGCACGCCATCTGGGCCTGGTGATTTCCAGTTGGTTAGTTTTCTGGCCCGTCCTTTAAGAGTTTCAACTGTGATACTCAAATCGGTTTGTTGGTGAGCCTGTTCACCAATCTCCTTTTGTACTGTCTCAATCCACACTGCCCGATCATTATGTTTAACATCCTGCTCCCATATTCCTCTCCATAATGCCTTAGTTTGTTCCGCATCAAGTATCAAGTCGTTGGCTCTTTCTTTCCCCTCAAGCTTTCCAAACAACATCTTCTGGTTGTTGTCAAACATGCGGTTCTGTCTATACCGACTGACTGTGCTCTCGTATCACCTAATCTTTGCGCTCTTTGCTACAATGCGTTGCCTCAGTTCCTCTATGATAATATTTAGCTTTTTCCTCCTAGTTTTGTACTTTATTTCCAGTCTATTTTTAGTGTCTATGTTTTGTAGTGTCCCATGCAGTAGGCACTCAAACTTTCCAATGTCATTTCTCATTTCCTTGTTTTGACCATTCAGTCGTTTCTTCCACCAAGGTTCTGATCTTTCTTGTTTTTTGTTTCCTCTCGCTTTTTTGCTGTTGCTTTGAGAATATTGTTGCACTGGTGAAGGTTCCTCGCCTCAAGGTATGGAATGGTTTGATTACCTTAGCTGTTGTTTCTTTTAACTTTTTTCTGTCTACATCTCTTAGGTTCATAGGTTTCCCACTATCATTGTTCATTTCATCTACCACTAAGATTAGGATATCAACCAAATCTTGTCCTAGCCCGTCAGCATTCATTTCGATAATGGCCGTTCCAGATGTTATTTATTTCAGCATTCAGATCATTTTCTGCTTCGGATGCTTCCTCCGTTCTCTCAACCTCTTCACATTCATTTCCCACTGGCTCGTTTGTCTGGCATACTCCACTCTCCATTTCTAACCTAATCTCTCTGCTCAATTCCTCCAGTTCCAACTCGCTTTTCCATCCGTTAGTTCTTATTACCCGAGCCTGCCCGGCCATTTTTTGTTCATCTAATTTAAATAGACCAATCTCGTTCTAGATGTTATGCATCCGTTTCCTATAGCCTTTTTCCTTTGGGTTACTCTTCAGGTAACATTGCATAACAGTTCTATTCAATTCTTTCATCGAGTTGGTTCTTGTCCCTTTCCTTCTTCTTCTTCCTCCAACACCAGCAGTATTTAGATGACAGCTAGGTCCCTGCTGCTGAGCCAGGGTGCACTTGCTGGGTGAGAGTCTGTCACATGACGTTCCAGTCTCCTCTTCACCGTTATTCAAACTGTTTAGGTTCGACATTTAAACACTCATATAGAGGATTGGTGAATGTATGGTTACATAATCACCGGTGATTTCACCACCCTCGGTGATGTTAGCGTGGCACCATCACGCTGTAAACGAACATAAATAAATAAACAAGTAAGTAGATAAAAAACTTTAAAAAATAAACATGTTTCATTGTAATGTTTGAATGTCTGACTTAGTTTTTTTTTTTTGTTTGTGTGTTTTTTCTCTGCGTTTTTCGTTTTTCAAGGCCAGTAACATCGGTTGCTAGTGTTGTTATTGCTGCTGCTGCTGTTTTTGATTTTAGCTACGTGGGAAGTAGGGGTTGTTTCGTTCAAAACTTTTGAAAGTTGTTTTTGTTGTTGGATGTGTTTTTCTCTGTGTTCTGTTCTATAATCTTTCGACTTGTTGCTTATTATTATTTTTATTATATTATAGTTCAGATTTGACATCGTTTAAACTAAACATTTTGAGTGAGTTTAGAGATACAAAAACAATAATAACAACAGCCACAATAACAGTAACAACAGCAACAGTATCACCGAAAGCAACAACAACACCAACAACAGTACCAATGAAAACATCAACAATGACATCGATACCTGTAACAGCGAGTAAGACTAGTAGCGGCAGCAATAGTGGTGCTGCTGAAAAAGGGACCACTTCTTTTGCAGGTGTCGCCCGAAATATCGAAACAGTGTTAGTCACAGAGGAGTAAATGGCAGTAGCAAGGGTCATGGTGACAAGAAGCGCCAATAGAGTCTCCCTGAAACCTCCACCCGATTTTTTCAAGGACCAGCAACTATGGACGGTGACTTACCGCACCGTAAGCAAAATCTCACATCGGGTGCAGAGAGCCACGAAGGCTCAAATCCAAAAGGCCTTGGGGTGCATCTGGGCACGCAAAACCCACATCACCCGAGGCACAAAGTACGCAACTGTAGACGTACTTTTCGCCCCCCCCCCCCCCCAGAAGCGAAGTCTCACTCTTTGGAAACCCTAAAGAAAACCCGGGCAGAAAATTGTGAGGGTCAAAGTGACCCAAATCCCACTCTACGTGCCCATACCTTGGCTGGCCGCGTCTGTCCTTGCTGGAATCGAGGACAGGACAACCATGCTGCAAGTAGAGAAAATAGGGAGAGAGACCTGGTCAGGAATAGGCATGCAAATGCTAATACAAACTGACCAGGAATGTATCGAGGCTATCCCCGATATCATAGACGTCGAGGAAGGAGTCCAACTCCCTATAAGCGTAGAAGGGAGACGGCCAAAATGTTATCTATGTGAGTCAAAGGGTCACCTCAGGGCCTTTTGCCCGCAGAAGACAGCGAATAAGAAGGCCCCGCTCCTTCCAATACCTGGTCCGCTGCTACCAAGAGCAGGGCAGGCAACAAACGCAGAAGCCCCTTCCACGATGAGTAGGAGGGCAACGTCCATGGCACTCGTACCAAGGCCACGGACGACTAAAGCAGCAGCATCAGAGGCGGCAACACCAATAGCTACATTTGCAGTATCTTCACCAACAACAACATTGCAGGAGAGGGCTCCCAACCACCACCAACAGCCGTGGAGCACATACCCCTCCCAGACGCCACGGAATCCGACATGGAGTTTGAGGCGGGAGTGAAGAGGCAAACGGTCAGCCACAAAAAAAAAAAAAAAATCCCCTTAGCTTCGCCCTCCAAAAGCGAAGGCACACAAAGAGAGGTAAAGGCAACAAGGAAACTTGCAGCAACACCACCACAAGCACCACCTCAACAACAACCACACCACCACCAGCATCACCAAAAATACCAACAGCGCAAACAAAACAAAACACACACACCAAACAGCAACAAGAAGAAAACAGCAACAAAATCACGCCTCTCCCAAAAAAGTACACAGCCATAACATGGCAAGAAAAGAACTCATACAATATATAAAGCAGCACACATACATCACAGAAAAAACTACTACACCCCACCACCACCAACAACTCTCCCGACAAACATAATCATCATTGAAATCTCAATAGAACAGTACACACCTTTAAAACAAAACTTCCCTAACGCAGTTGGAGACATTAGAGGGTCGGTTACCAAGAGGATATACACTGACATCCTCTTGAAAACTCCTCATGACCAGCCAAAGGGACGGTTCTACTGTCCCTTCACCACACGATCAAGGTAAGTGACCCCTTCTCATCCAACATGGCCGTACTCAGAATAGGCAGTATAAATGCACGTGGCCTGGGGTCATCTTGGAAGAAGGGTCACCTGCTCAATGACCTCAGGTCACTAAATATAGATGTGGTTGCCATCAGCGAGACTAGAATCTCCGAAGCACGAGCCTTCGCACCGATCTTCGGCGGCTACGATGTATACGCATCTCCCAGCCGTCCAGGGTCGGTGGGAGTGGTTGCCGTCCTTTTTCGGAGAGGCTTGGATCTCGCCATACGAGCTATCTTCCTAGACCCAGAAGGTAAGTCGGTGGTGCTGGACGTGACCGGCACCGAAGCAACGCTTTCAAGCTAGTAGCCGTCTATTCCCCGACAGGGACAGGACGGCCAGTTTCTTCAGACGTCTAGAGACTTTTCTTGGAACGTCCCGCACTTTAGTGTTAGTGGGCGACTGGAACGGTATCTTGGATGCACGTTGGGATTGCGTGGGGCTAGTGGATAGGAGAGGAGGGTGCGAGAGCATCACCAACCTGCTCAGACCATTTGAACTGTCTGACAGGTATCGACTGGATCACCCGAATGTGCCAATGTGTACATGGACAAACTGCATCGGGTCATCCAGATCGTATCTCGATAGGGTATTCTGCAGGGAACTAGATAAGGCTAGTATAAGTTGTCCACAATTAAAAACAGTCGACTACACAGACCACAAATTTGTGATCTGTGAGATCGAGATAGACAAACTTTATAGACAAGGACGCGGTTACTGGGAGCTGAGGCGTCTTTCCCGACGCGCAAAGCCTACAGAGACCGGATTAGCGTATTAGTTAAGCGAGCGTTGACGGTGGTGGTCGTAAACAACAGGTGGTGGTTCGCCCTGAGAAGGGCAATTAAAGTAGAGTCGATTAGGTTTAGAAAAGGACTAGTGATAGAGGAAAATAGAGTAGAGGGAGAGCTGGTCAGAAAGCTAGAAGAGGCGTTTAGGACAGGCATCGCCACCGACGTGCTTGCGGCGAGATTGGCACTCGACCAATTTTTCAACGCAAAACACGAAGGCTGCGTTGTCAGAGCTAGAGCGCGTGCCCTGAAACATGAGGGGAACAAAAGCCGTCCAATGTGCCCGGGTGGCAGAGGCACGATGTGACAACAAACCCACAATTTGGGCTTTATCTGACCAAAACGGGCGCATGTTGCTCGAACCCGAGCAGATGTGTGAAGCTTTTCACCAGCACTTTGCTGAACTGTTCAGGAGTAGCGGCGGGCCGCATCGGGGCATGGACTTCAGTGCATACTTCGACGGACTGCCTCGGCTCTCGATGACCACAGCACAGTGTTGCGAAAAGCCAATAACAAGCAGTGAAATACGGAAAACGATGGCAAACTGCACGAGGGGTAAATCGCCAGGTTTGGATAGTCTGCCCTACAAGCTTTATGCATTTATGCCAGACTTGTTCGGTGACCTCTTGGCAGACATACGCCATTCCGGACAGATCCATACACGACAACCTCCACCTCATGTGATACATCATAGAGAGGGTGGTTAAGGAACCTGACACGAGTGGGGCCCTGATCAACTTGGATTAACCCAAAGCATTCGATAGGGTTGACCATCGGTACCTGGCGGCCGTCGCCGAGGCAGCCGGTTTCGGGCTCGTTTTCAGGGATTGGATCGATGCGATGTACAGCGACATATGTTCAGTAGTGAGAGTCAACGGTCACCTGTCGCAGCCGTTCAGCATCATGCGCTCGGTCCGCCAGGGTTGTCCCCTCTCGTCCCTCTTGTACGTATTGGCTCTCGAGCCGTTACTGCACAAATTGGCGGCGATGAGGGGCGTCCCACGCGAACTAGGATGCGGGAAATCCGAATCGGCTTATTCCGACGACGTCACCTTGGTGGTGCCGAGCACCAGACACGTCCAGATGCTCGGCACCGCTCTCAAGGAATACGAAGCGGTGACAGGAGCAAAGATAAACCATGAAAAGTCGATGGGCTTGCAGCTCGGCACCTGGAGAGGCAAGTCCATGCCGTCCGACAGCGTCGTGGGGCGTTGAACGGACAATGTGGCCTCCTTCACCCAGAAATGGGGCGACAGGAAGCTGTCCCTGAAAAGCCGGGCGTCGGTGGGGAATGCGTACATCGCATTCGTCATCTGCTACCGCCTCACCGTCGTCCCTTGTCCCGGCCCAACTCTCACCTAAATGGAGCGCCTTCTCTTCCGCTTTTTGTTGAAGGGACGCGCTCCCATGGTCAAACGATCTATCTGCTGTCAACACTCATTGCATGGAGGAATAGGCATGCCATGGCTGATGATGCGCAAACATGCGCTGAGACTGCAACATCTCTGGTGCTTCCTTGACGATCAACAGGTGTGGTTGCCGTTCGCCAGGCACGTTTTCCCACATCTCGTCTCCTTGACGGAGCTGCAGTCCTGGGTCAGGAAAAGACTAAGGGATAGCGCTTGGAAACGGGAATGTCTCCAGATGCTCACTGACGTCTGCCAGCTGGGCACCAGTATCGGTGGAACCACCTCGGCGTTCTATAGAGGACTAGGGGAGGGGAAGAGCGATGACGTTCTCGGAGAGATCCTGGGCGTCGAAAACGATCAGCTGTTTGCTCTCTTCCGGAGAACTTTCAGCCCATTGCCTATGGATAACTTCCAAAAATCCCTGGCCTGGCAGAGCTATCGGGGAGCGTTGCCGCTTCGAGATAAGCTCTACAGGCACGGAAGTGCCGTCAGCCGAGCCTGTCCGAGATGCGCGCAAATCGACGAAACCGTCGTGCACACATTTGTTCAGTGTCCGAGCATTGCTGACTTGTGGAGCTATGTTGAACAGTTGCTGTCGCGTGTAGGACTGATCTGGTTATCGACTGAGTCTATTGTGCAGATGGTCTCGCCGTCTTCCTTCGAGGAGGAAGGGCAGGCGGTTTTCATCTGCCTGGTGGCCATGGCGAAAGAGATCGTGTGGTGGACAAGGTTGAGAGGGTTAAAGATATATACTTTCCTCTTGGGCGAATCACTAATTAACATTTTCAAGTTTCACTTGAAGAGGAAAATCAGGGAGGAGTGGCAAGTGCTGCCTTCTAGCAAGTTTGTTGAAAGGTGGGTGAATATAGCGAGAATGGTCCGAGTGAACAGGACCGTTCTGAATATACGCCTATAGTTTGAGAAATGGAAAGATTGAGAGAGGGAGCTTGCCCCGGTAGTCAGGGTGGCCGTGGTCTTTCGGGTGGTTTTCGCCACGAGTAACATCGGAGGTTTACCCCCTGTTGGGGAATTTTCCATTGTTTCAATTTTCATTTTTATTGTTTATATATATATATTCGGGCCGGGGCCTATGGACAACTTCCAGAAATCTCTGGCCTGGCAGTGCTACCGAGGAGCCTTGCCAGTTCGGGATAAACTCTACAGGCATGGAGGTGCCGTCAGCCGGGCATGTCCGAGATGCGCGCAGGGCGACGAAACCGTCCTGCACGCACTCGTCCAGTGTCCGAAAATTGCTGACTTGTGGGTTTATGTCGAACACCTGCTGTCGCGTTTAGGACGGATCCAGCTATCATCTGAGTCCATCGTGAGGATTGCCCCGCCCTCCTCCTTTAGCCGGGAAGGGCAGGCAGTTTTTATCTGCCTGGTGGCCATGGTGAAAGAGATAGTATGGTGGACACGTTTGAAAGGGCTGAAGACGAGCACTTACCTCTTCGGTGATGCTCTGATTGACTTTTTCAAATTTCATTTGAAAAGGAAAATCAGAGTAGAGAGGGAAGTGCTCTCTTCCCAGCATTTTGTTGAAAGATGGGTGAGAGAAGCAAGAATGGCCCGAGTGAATGGGCCTACTCTGAGTATATATCTGTAAATTAAAGGTGGAAAACTGGGAGAGGGCACTTGCCTTGGTGGTCAGGGTCATTGTGGCTTTTTACTGGGCTTTCTCCACAAATGTCCCTCCGAAGTCTGCCCCCTATTGGGGAATTTTTCATTGTTATTTTTGTTACATCCTCTGTTTTTGTTTTTTACACGCAGAAATGCCCATTTGTACCGTCCTGCATTGTCCTGCACTGTCCTTAATGTCTACTTTATGTAAACCTTTGTGGTTAATAAAGAAATCATTGTTTATATATATATATATGTTTCTATGTCTTTTTCTTTTCTTATATAAATAATAAAAATCTTTACACGAACAAAACCCACATCGTACCGTCCTGTACCGCCCTGTGCCGTCTGTAATGTTTTTCTTGATGTTAGCCCGTGTGGCCAATAAAGAAATCATTATTATTATTATTATGATTATTATTATTATTATTATTATTATTATTGTTATTGTTATTCCTTGAATCTCAGTCATTGATGTTGGTTAACTGGAAAGTCCGTTGGATTGAATATCAAGCCACTACCTGCAGCCTCAGATATTCAGGACGTATCGGAGGGTTCTTGCTGTTCCAAGCAAGCATGCCTTTTGAAGCGTTCCAAAAAGCGTGAAGGGGCCGATTTTCTTTAACCATCCCTGGAAACCTTTGGAGATAGTCCCCAGTGCGCCTATGACAATCGGGATCACTTTGACTTCATGGCAGTTCCAAATCCTTTTCACCTCCCACTTTAGGTCCTGGTATCGGTTAATTTTCTCCCTCTCCTTCTCTTGCACTCTCGTGTCGAACGGGCAGGCCACATCCACAATCAGGCACGATCTTTTTTCTTTGTCCATAACCACCAGGTCAGGTCTATTGTGTTCCAGTTTTTTGTCCGTCTGTATCCTAAAATCCCACAGCACCTTCACCTGACTGTTCTTCATCACCGCCTCTGGCCTATGCTCATACCATTTCTCAGAATGTGGTAGATTGTTTACGTTGCACAGGTGCCAGTGGATCACCCTGCCCATCACATCGTGTCTCCAGCCCTTATAGTGGGTCTGGGCTAGGTGTTTACACTCGGACACAATGTGAGCCACAGTCTCCTCTCTCTCTCCACAGATCCTGCACAGTGGGCTAGCCTCCTCCTTGTAGATATGGTGCTTCAACCACTTCGTTTTGAGGGCCTGCTCCTGCGCAGCCATTAGCATTCCTTCTGTAGCCTTTTTGAGGTCTCCTCTTCTCAACCAGTTCCATGTCTGTGGATCTCTAAATTCAGTTTTCTCAAAGAAGGTACTATGAAGGGATTTTCCCTTAAGGCTGCTCTTCCTCCTTGATGTTATTTCCTCCTTGGACATCCCCTGGCCTACTGTCCCCTCCTTCAGTACAGTTCTGAGCATTGGCTCCTTACTATAGGTCACGTATTTGTATAGGTTGTTTTTCTCCATCTGAACACAGTCCTCTATGCTGATAAGACCTCAGATCTCCTTAGGTAGAGTCTATCGCCATCACTCCTCTTGTGGAACATGTTGTAGATAGTCAATAGCTTCCTAGTCTTCCTATCCATTTCTTTTTGTTCAGCAACATTCCATCTCAGAATTCCCGCACTGTACCTAATAATAGACACAGCTCGGGAATTTACTGCGCTTATGGCATTTCTGCTGTTCAGATGTGACTTCAATACGCTCCTTACTCTCCGAATGTATTCAGTTCTTAACAATTCCTTCATTTTTTTGTTCTTTATGCCATCAGCCTCCAGAACGCCCAAATACTTGTATCCTTCCTCAGAGTCAATTTCCTTTATCATCTCACCTGTTGGTATCTGGATCCCGTTACTTCTGCTCAACCTACCCCTCTCCATCACAATGACTCCACATTTACCAATACCAAACTGCATACATATATCACTGCTGAAAATACGGACAGTGTCAACAAGCACATCCAACTCCTTCTCACTTTTCCCGAAGAGCTTAAGATCGTCCATGAAGAGGAGGTAATTGATGGTAAGCTCTCCCCTTCCCAACTTGTATCCTGCTCTCACTTTTCGCAGCATAATGGTCAAGGGCATCAGGGCAAGGACAAACAACAGAGGGGACAGGCTATCTCCCTGGAAGATACCTCTCTTGATCTTCACGCTTCCCAAGGATACTCCAGTTGATGTCAACTCTGTCTCCCAGGACCCCATACTCCTGCCCAGCAACTGTCTGATGTTATCTGCCACCCTGAAGACCTCCAGGCTTTTGGTGATCCAGGAATGAGGCACCATGTCAAATGCCTTTCTGTAGTCTATCCATCCCATGGCAAGATCAGTGTGTCTCCTCCTGCAATTCCCCATTACCATCTTATCAATAAGCAACTGGTCCTTTGTACCACGTGACTTCTTTCGGCATCCTTTCTGTTCGTCCGGTAACAAGTTGTTTGTGTGGAGGTGATGGTAGATTTCCTCAGACACAATGCACGTCAACAGTTTCCACATTACGGGCAGACATGTGATAGGTCTATAGTTGGTAACATCATTACCCTTGATTCGGTTTTTCATTATCAGAACTGTGGTACCTTTTGTCAACCACTCTGGCACCTCACCCGACACCAAGCAGTCATTGAACATGGCCGTCAGCTTCGGGTGGAGGGATGTTAAATGTTTAATCCAATACCCCTGCACACCATCTGGGCCTGGTGATTTCCAGTTGGTTAGTTTTTTGGCTTGCCCCTTAAGAGTTTCAACTGTGATACTCAAATCAGTCTGTTGTTGTGCCTTCTCACCGATCTCCCTCTGTACTGTCTCAATCCACCCTGCCTGGGCATTGTGTCTAACATCCTGCTCCCATATTCCTCTCCAGAATGTTTTAGCTTGTTCCGCCCCAGGGATCAAGTCGTTGCCTCTTTCTTTCCCCTCAAGCTGTCCAAACAGCATCTTCTGGTTGTTGTCGAACATGCGGTTCTGTCTGGTTGTTGTCGAACATGCGGTTCTGTCTGGTTGTTGTCGAACATGCGATTATTATTATTATTATTATTATTATTATTATTATTATTTTTATTATTATTAATATAGTTTCATTTATCTTGCTTTATGTTCATACGTTATCACCAAGTCACAACCAGTGACGTCAAGCGACAACAAGGTCCACCATTTTCAAGAAAGAACATAAATACACACACATGCATCTTTAGGTGTTTAGACTTGTGATGTACTTATATTGACAGAATCTTCCTTAGTATATGGGCAGTTCCCATTAGTACTATCTTTTGTATTTCTACTATACGTGGGTTTCCTGGGATTTGCGATAAGTAAGCATTAGACCCTTAGATATCATTCCTAGAGCGCCTACAACCACTGGTATTGTTTTAGTTCTCAATTTCCACATTTTTCAAATGTTTATCTCCAGGTCCTTATACTTGCTCAATTTTTCAAATATTTTTATAGATACATTCTTGTCTATTGGAACGGACATATCAATTAGCAGGTATACCCTCTTTTTAAAACCTTCAGTATTATATCAGGTCTATTTGCATCTATTTGGTCTGTTTGGATGCTAAAGTTCTACAAGATTGAGATGTGATCTTTTTCAGGTATGGGAGGTGGTTGATGCTCCCACCAATTCTTTTGATGGGGCAGGTCAAAATGCTTACACATTATCCAATGTATGTATTGTGCAGCTCTGTCATGCCTGTTTAGGTATTCGGTTGGAGCTATAGGACTGCACATTGAAATTACATGATCAATGGTCTCTGGTTGTTATTTTAGGTACACGGCATAATGGGTTGCATCCATTTTTTATTATGTTGGCTTGGTAATTTGTTGTTGGCAGACACTGATCTTGTGCTTATATAATCAGTCCTTCAGTCTCCGATTTCAGTCCAGAGGATGCCAACCTCCGATTTCAGTCCAGAGGATGGGTTAAAGTTTTGTCAACATCAGGATTGTTACCTCTTTCTGGGTATTTTCCATACATAGGCTTTTCTTGCCATTTCTTAGCTAGTTTCTGTAGCAGTTCTTTCTTTGCAGTTACTTTCACCAGCTTTGCTTTTTCTGTGTTTTCCATTTCAGCAGTAAATGGGAGTTCTGAAATTGTATAGTCCATTACTGTATCTTTGTGCATCTTTTGTAATGGAGTATGATCTTTTGATGCTTTTGTGTTTCAAAACGAGTTTGATCATCCAATCATGTGATTCCATTAGATATGTAGATAATCCAGTTGTTGCAGTTTTCAACGTAATATCTAACTGGAGTAATCCACGTCCTCCTTCTTTCCTAGGGAGATATATTCTATCTTATCTGCCTGAGGGTGATGCATTCTGAGCATGGTTAAGAATTTTCTAATATTTGTATCGAGCCTACGGATCTCTGTGCTTGACCAGTTGATGACATTGTAACTGTAGGTTACTACTGGTATGACAAGCGTGTTTATGGCATCAATCCTATTTCTTGCATTCAATTCCGTTCTTAAGATTTCCCTTAATCTGCGGTAACATTCCTTCCTTATCCTTTCCCTCATTGTCGAGTGCTTGATTCCGTCTCCTTCACAAACACCTAGATATTTGTAGGTTTCCTCTTGATAAAGTTCTCTTATCACATTCCCCCGATCAAGATTAATGTCTGAACTTTTCAGCAACTTTCCTCTGGTGAACGTTGCTTTGGCGCATTTATCTAGTCCAAACTCCATTTTAATGTCATCACTGAACTGCTTCACAGTGGATAATAGCCCTTGCAATTGTTCATCATTTTTTCCAAATAGTTTCAAGTCATCCATGTAGAACAAGTGATTAATGATTTTGTCATAGACTTTATATCCATGTTTTGTTCCATTGAGCATTTTACTTAATGGTATAAGTACGATGCGGTGATAAAGAGTCACCCTGAAAAATTTCACAATTAATATTAACTTCTCCAGCTTCCAGTGATTCCTTTTCACTATTCAAAAGGAGTGTCGTTTTCCATGTCTTCATACTGAATGACAAGAACCTCCTGACAACGGGACATATTTTGAAAATCTCTAAACATTTTTCAAACTATCTCTAAACATTTGGCAAACTATCGAATGCTTTTTTATAATCTATCCAAGCAATTGATAGATTTTTGTGTCTATTATGACAATCTTCCAGTATCATTTTGTTAACGAAAAGCTGATCCTTACAGCCATATGAGCCTCGTTTACACCCTTTCTGCTCATTGGGAAATAGGTCATTTGTTATCCGGTGGTCATATGTATATTCAGTTAGGACTGATGTTAAAATGTTATACATTGTGGTCAAGCAAGTTATCGGTCTAATTTTTTGGATTGTTTGTCTCATCATTCTTCGGAAGCAGGAATGTAATGCCGTGAACTAGCCATGATGGTATCTTTTCTGGCTCCTTAAATATTTCATTGTAAAGTTGGGCTAACAGGTCATGAGACTCTGTGAAGGCATTTATCCAAAGATTTGGTATTTTATCTTTTCCTAGGGATTTCCATTTGATGGTTTTTCTAAGAGCCAAACGCAACTGCTCAACTGTTATATTTTCCCATATTTGTTCCTCAAGGTGAGCTGTATCTTTCATTTGCCTGTCTATCCATGGGGCATGTATATTATGGACTTTTTCTTCGGCCCAGATCTTTTCCCAGAATGCTTGCACTTCCCCCTTGGGTGGTATTGATTTAGCAGTTATTGTTGACTTGCCAATTTTGCTGTAGAAGTTTCTTTGGTTGTTTTTGAATATATTATTGTCCTCATAGCATCTAGATCGTTTTTCAAAGCGCCTTATACGAGCAGCTTTAGCCGACACTTTTTGCTTGATTATTTCTATCAGCATGTATTTTCTTTTCAATTTTCTAAGTTTAGTTTGTTTAACATGTTCACCTACTTTGTAGTTTGTTAAAATGTCTATGTCAGATCGGAGAAGGTTTATTTGGCGATTGATGTTCTCTTGCCAAGTAGATTTCTTGTGGGAATTCCTTTGCTTTTTTATTTTCACTCCACATAAGTGAGTGGTGTCTTTCGCCGATGCATAATAGAGATGATTTAAATCAGTAATGTTTAGTTTGTTTGTGATGATAATGTTTTTGAGAAATATGTTAGTCTTGTGTATTATCTTTTGGTTCTGTTTGGAATTCTGTATCTTAGGGAGAGTGTCTCTTTACCCCATGTCAGATTCTTTAATTTTCAACCATTGGATCATAATTTCATCCTTCAAGTTGGCAAGTTCATTCTCATTCATTTCTTTATCATTTACTATCTCATTGTTTTAATTTTGAATTTCACCTTCAGCATGCACTCTCTCCACTTTTTCGATCCTTTCTTTAATTTGTTCTGTTGTCAGTGATTCCGCCCCAACCCTGGGATTCGAAGTGTTACAATTTACCTCGTTTTCACTGACACATGTTTAATTTTCCCTTCGCTGGCTTTCTGCTAATAGCTTGATCTGATCAATTTCTATATCAGTTAGTAACTTCTTTTAAACAATATTTCTTCGTATATTGGCTAGTTTGTTACTGTCAATATAGCCTGTTTTCGGGATGTTTCTTTTTCCAGTTGATATATGTCTGTTCTGTATTCGATCTACTTGATGGATAGTACATGGGAGTGTAGAAAGCTTCAAGGACTTCTTTATTGTCTTCCTTTGTCCATTTTTCTCTCTTTTTCTTTGGATTTCTTGGTGGTGAGCATGGAGTGCCATCAGTAGGAGTATTCCGGTTATGGGAGGTCTCCAGCTCCGAAGTGATGGGAAGGTTTGAACCATTAGCTGATTTTTCGACCCCAGTCGGGTTCCTCTTTGAGTGACGCGGCCCTTTTTGACCCGGCTGACGGCCGATCCAGTATGAGATTTTATCATTTGACATTTACTTTATTTTGTTGCGTTTTATCCTTAACCGCCAAGGAGTAATCATTTCGTGTTACCACTTCTAGGACTAGAGGGGTCGTCCTCCCCTAGAGACACGGCTATTCCCCGCCGGCCGCCATCCCGGTATTTCTTGGTCACGGGGTTTTCTTTTTTGTTGTTTTTTTAAATTGTTCTTATCATGAGTGGTTCCTTAATGTGAGCATTGCGTGGCTTAAGAATGAAATTATTATTAATAATATAATATACTTTTTGTTGAAGTTGCCTGTTATTGTTGTTGGCCATGTCGGTGGTGGTGCCGGGGATTTTTCTATTGTTGGTGAGGAAGGGGAGAGCCAGCAGTGCCATAGTCGTTGATTGTTATTATTATTAATATTATTATTATTATTATTAATATTATTATTATTATTATTAATATTATTATTATTATTATTATATATATATATATATATATATATATATATATATATATATATATATATATATGATGTAAGGGATACGAGAATTGACGCCAGCTATTCGTATCCTCCAACAAGGATTAGATTTTTCAACTATAATAGAAGCTTGGTGGCTGATAGTGCAGGAACTTTTAATGAAGCCTGTATCAAAATAGGTTTACATACACATATCTACCTCCCAACAAACGTACACTTATGAACAATTCGCTCTCACTCACTCACTTGCTCTCTGTATATCCGCCAATGTGCGAGATTAAAAGTTCCAAGGTAATAGAAATTATAGAAAATAAAAGGTATGAGAAAAGAGTGAGAACCGTAGAATTTTAACTTAGAAATTTAATGTTATGTGTATATCTTCCAAATATTTAAACTTATTTAAATTTGTATTTCTTATTCCACAATGCTTTAAGCCAACTACAACACTTTATATATATATATATATATATATATATATATATACAGCCACGAGCTGTTTTTTATTTATTCAGCTGCCCCTCCCAATTCCTCCCGTACACGTTTTCAAGATCATCTTATTGGCAGAATATATATTTGCTCAAATGTAGGTTAAAAATCTTGGTAATGATATAATGAAAGTTACTTAATTATTGACCAATATTGGAATTAAAAAGTTCCTGAAGGTTATTGTATCGAATATAGAAATTAAATGGGATAATCTGACGTTAAATATCGAAATATAGTATATGTTATATACAAGATATATCTATCTATCTATCTATCTATCTATCTATCTATCTATCTATCTATCTATCTATCTATCTATCTCTATTTCTATCTGACGTGTGGAACATCGCCGGTGAGCTTTTTTGTTAATTTCTATGCAAAAAAACGAACTAATTGTTTGAAAAAACACAACATTTTGTAGATTAAGCCCCTGTGGGGCTATGTAGAACGACTATTGTCGTGGGTGGGACCAATCCAGTTGACCACCGAGTTGATTGTCATGATCAAACCGCCACCCTCCTTCAAAAACGAAGAAGAGGCGGTTTACCTTTGTGTGATAGCTATGGCGAAAGAGGTTGTATGGTGGACAAGGTTGAAAGGGCTGAGGTCAGACACCTTTCTCTCCGGCCAACAACTGATTCTTTTTTTCAAATACCACTTTGGAAGAAGAATCAGGATGGAGAGAGAGGTGAGAGAGATGCAAAAAACCGAACTAATTGTTTGAAAAAACACAACAATTTGTAGATTAACCCCCAAGCTGAATTGTCAGCTGGGTGGTAATCCCATTTTTCGCCCATGTAGAGGCGAACATTTTATTTAAAAAATTTGTTTTAAAATATCAGATTTTACAAAGTAAATAACTTGAGCAACACAGAACATTGGAGAACGTTAATAGAGAAGAGAGAGAAAAAGAGGCAGATATTAACGTTATATCTGCTTCTACTACTATGGACGTCGCCATAGATACAACTGTCACAAAAGAAAAAAATATATTAACACTTGAAAATTTTAAAATTTCTACCGTCGAAGCGGAGAAAAATAACAATAACACACAGGAAAACACAGGAATTAAACCCATTGACATACATACACATGAAAAAGACATCAACAACTCTACAGATACATCTACACATAAAGTTTCACCTCGACAAGGAACTGAGATTTCCACCAACGATAACAACAACATCAACAGCAACACCACACAAAAAAAGTAAATGTCTTTCGCTGAAACAGTGAACAAGAAACAAGATTTTATAAATGTTGATATCTCCAACGCTAGAAATATGCTCCAGCAAGGGAGACAATTTGTAACTTTCGAAGAAAGAGGTGGGTTTAGAATTAACTCACCCCTTGAAATAAAGGAAGACACAATCCGCAGATCAGTCACTTTTAGGACTGTGTCAAATTCGACAAGAAAGCCGATATTTGTTAATCAAGCAGATATAGAAGATACTTTCAAGGAAATTCTAGCAAATGTCGATTTTCTCCAGCGAGGAAAACAGTACGGAAGTGTTTCCGTACTGTTTAAAAGCGAGGCACTCGCCCCCAAAAAACTCTGTGACACCAATAGTGTCAAAAGCATACACCTTTTTCCCTACATACATGGGGAAAAGCAGACAAAAAATAAAAAGAAAAAACATACCTCCAAACATTAACATCTGGTGGATCTTGGCTGGCTTCGTAGAGCCAGAAACAGACATGATACTTTCAATACGAAAATCTATTCGACAAAGGTGGGCGGGCACAGATTTGGAGATTCTGTTGCAAATGAAACCAGAGAGAATCTCCAAAATACCCGAAAGAGTCGTTATTGATAATTGTTTCTACTTTTGGCACAAGGCCAGCAATTACCCAGTACATTACTGGTACTTTATTTTATCGACCCCATAAGGATGAAAGGCAAAGTTAACCTCGGCGGGATTTGAACTCAGAATGGCAAGGGCCGTAACTCTATGCGTCAAAGCATGGCGTTCAACCCTCTACCGATACTGCCAATTCACCGCCCTATTCGAGTCGTTATTAATAATGACAACAAAATAAACATTTCGGTAGAAGGACGAAAATTTCATTGCTTTCGCTGTGGTAGCACAGCTCACCTAAAAGCCTCTTGTCCACAAACACACAACAACATCATAAAAAAAAACCCTATTACCAACACCAACACCAAAATAGCCACCACCACCACAAGTACAACGACAGCCGAAACGAGCAACCACACCAAAACAAACAGACACTCAACCAACAACAATAGAAAAAACAGAGACAACACCCCTGAAGAACACATCCCCACTCCATCCCACTCCATCAAACACTACCACAAACACACATACCGAAACACCACCACCACACAACATACCCTTACCCCACACACCTGACGATGATTATTCATCGACGGATGAAGCTGCTTCTCCTTCTTTAAGTGAAGAAGAGGGTGAACCGCGGAAATCTAAAAAAAAACAAAAAAAGAGACACCACAAAACCCCCAAAACTCCAATCACCAACACCAACACACAACCACAGACACAAACAACAACACAAACAACAATACGCATACATCAACACAAACAACAAGAGTTTGATGGAGGTCATTTCCCAAAACCCCAAGGTGGAAACGGAGGGCAATACTTTCGTCAAGGCAGAATCGTCTCCACACCTTAAACGTATAAGGGTTTCTATGGAAACCTATAAAGACCTAAAAATTAAATTTTCACAGGACGTGGGCAACCCCTGCCACAAACCCATCAACCGTGTCCTGTTAAAATATTTCCCCACTCCACCCAACACCCCATCCAGCATCCAAATGGAGATTGAACAACCCGATTTCCAGGAAAGGAAAAGGTAAGTGCACCTTTCGTCCTTTTTCTCCAAATTTTCTTCACCAACATGGCTGGTTTACGAGTTGGAACCGTGAATGTGCGTGGCCTAGGGATGCCTTGGAAACAGGGCCAACTTTTAAACGACTTTAGGTCACACAGTATGGATGTGATAGCCATTACCGAGTCCAGGATCCTTAACAGGCAGCAACAAACCCCCATCTTGAGATCTACGCATCTCTCTCTCAGCCAGGAGGTGGAGGTGGAGTGGCTGATATGTTTCGGAAGTACGTGGACGTCGGAGTACAGCAAGTACACTTGGACCCGGAGGGTAGACTGGTAGTCCTAGACGTGAACAGTATCGGAGGTGGAGCCTTCAGACTGGTCGCCGTTTATGCCCCGACCGGGCAATCGCAATCACGGCCAGACTTCTTTAAGCGTCTAGAGTCTTTTCTGGGAACGTCTCGCTCCTTAATTTTAGTGGGGGACTGGAATGGTATCCTAGATGCACGATGGGACTATGTGGGAGGATGTTCCAGTAGAGCGGGGTGCAACAGCCTCAAAACTTTAATCGGCCAATTCCAACTGGCCGATAGGTATCGACTGGATTTCCTGACTGCACCACAGTGGACGTGGGCAAACCGCAGCGGGACATCTAGATCGTATTTACATAGGTTCTTCATTAGAGAAAGTGACAAGGAGATGTTAAGCTGTCCACGAATGCACATGGTTGCCTATTCAGATCAAAAATTAGTCGTCTGCTTAGTCAACCGTGATAGATCACATAGACAAGGACCCGGATACTGGAAGCTGAACGTGTCGTTGCCGGCACGTAAAGCTTACAGTGAACGGATAAGTAGACTAGTCAAGCAACAGTTGACGGTAGCCATTGTCAACAATAAATGGTGGTACTCTCTCAAGAAAGCAATTAGAATAGAATCGATATGGTTTAGCAGAGAGTTAGCCTTAGAAAAAAACAAACTAGAAAGAGAACTAATAGCCAAGGTAGAGGAGGCACTTAGAAGTGGCGACGCGGCTAGAGTGTTAGCGTCGAGAACGGCACTGGACCAGTTCTTCGATGCGAAACACGAAGGCTGCGTATTCAGAAGAAAAACAGGTGCTCTAGGAAACAAAGGAGCGAAAGCTGTCAGCTGAGCCCGAGTGGCGGAGGCAAAAAGTGGCAACAAGTCCACGATTTGGTCTTTGAAAGATTAAAACGGACGCGTACTACTTGACCACAAGCTAATGTGCGCGTCCTTTCAGCAACATTTTGCGCGATTATTTGAGCAGAATGACGGTGAGCCGAACGGTGCAATAGACTTTAGTTCATACCCCGACGGCCTGCCACGTCTCTCAAACACGGACGCCGAGTTCTGCGATAGACCAATCACGGACTAGATGGTCTACCCTATGAGTTTTACATAGGCATGCCGGACTTGTTCTCTGGCGTCCTCGAAGCCGTCTACTGCAATTGGCAGCAGAACGGGAGAATTCCCAGTTCTGCAGGCAAGGGCGTAGTAACGCTGATCAGGAAAGACGAGAACAAGGGGGACGAAATTAACAACTTCAGGCCCATAACTCTGCTCAACACAGAGTTAAAGATTTTGGCCAAGGTGCTAGCGACGAGGTTGGCGCTTGTCGTCGAGAACCTGGTAGGGAAAGCGCAAACGTGTGCAATCCCGACCAGGTCCATACACGGCAACCTCCACCTCATGCGATACATCATAGAGAGGGTGGGTAGTAAATCCGGATTCGATGGGGCTCTGATCCATTTGGATCAGTCTAAGGCATTCGATAGGGTGACCATCGATACTTGGAAGCGGTTCTCAAGGCGGCCGTTTCGGTCCCGTGTTCAGAGGGTGGATCGAGGTGATGCACACCAGCATCTGCCCGAGGGTCAAGGTGAACGGCTACCTATCGAAGCCGTTCGCAATCACCCATTCCATTCGACAGGGATGCCCTCCATCCTCCATTCTGTATGTATTGACTCTAGAGCCACTACTGCGGAAATTGGAGCTGTTGCAGGGCATCCCCCTCTAGAACAGGGACTACTCAAAGTGGCGTCGGCTTATGCTGACGACGTGACGGTAATGGTGTCGTGCACCTCGGAAATCGGGGTGATCGGCAACTTACTGAAATAATACGAAACGCTGACGGGAGCAAAACTAAACCCGGACAAGTCTGTCGGTTTGCAACTCGGTACGTGGAGAGGCAATCCGATGACGCCCAACAGCGTCGTGGACGCTGAACGGACGGACCGGTGAAATTGCTCGGGGTCTGGTTCGGTCCAGACCTCCAGGTGGAGAAACACTGGAACGAAGTCACGGCCAAGGTGTTTGCACTCACCCAGAAGTGGGCAGAGTGCAAACTGTCCTTGAAAGGTCGAGCGGAGGTGGCAAACACTTTCTTAGCGTCCGTCATCTATTACCGCTTGACTGTCGTGCCTTGTCCCCGTGAACACCTCGCCAAGATGGAACGCATACGCTTCCAGTTTGTGTGGAAAAGCAGGCTCCGCTGGTGAGGAGATCCGTCTGCTGTCAGCACCTTTCCAACGGAGGGCTGGGAATGCCATGGCTGATGATGCGCAAACATGCGCTGAGGCTGCGGCATCTCTAGGTATTCCTCACCGGCCCCCAACCGGTGTGGGCACCGTTTGTGAGACAGGCTTTCCCACAGCTCTTCTCGCTGACGTAGCTGCAGTCCTGGGTCAAGAAAATACCGAAAACGATGGACACCTGACACATTCAATGCGCTCAGGCGTTCACAGTCCTCTGGCAAGCGGGCGCAGCAATCAGTGGAGACTCCACTTCGACATTCTATAGAGTGATTGTACGTTACAAGGGCGACTACGTGCTTGGAGAGAAGAGAATCTTGGCGTCGAAGACGATGAGTCAAACCAGTATGTTTGGTAGGACTTTCCGCCCTGGACCTATGTACAACTTCCAGAGGTCCCTGACCTGGCAGTGCTACCGAGGAGCTCTACCGGTTCGTGACAAGATCTATGGAACGGACTCCCCGGCAGGGATCCTTCGAAGAGGACGTGTCCAAGATGTGCGCAGGACATTGAAACAGTCCTGCACGCAATTGTACACTGCCCGGGCGTAATCGACCTGTGGAACTGTGCAGAACAACTGCTGTCGCGTATGGGACAAATCCCGTTGACTGCCGAGTACATAGTAAGGACCAAACCACCAGCCTCTTTCAAATACGAAAGTGAGGCGGTTTTCCTCTGTACGTGGCTATGGTGAAAGACGTTATGTGGTGGACGAGATTGAGAGGAGTGAGGACAGATGCCTTTCTCTCCGGACAACAATTGATTCCCTTCTTTAAGTATCAATTTAGAAAGAGAATCAGAGTGGAGAGAGAGGCACTGCACCCCAGTAAATTTACTGAAAGGTGGGTGAAAGAAGCGAAAATGGCCCGCGCGATGTGGCCTTCTAAGTTTATAAGCCTGTAGGTTGAAGAAAAGAGCAAAAGGAAGAAAGCAGCACTTGCACAACACGCTCCTACAGTTGAGGGTTCTTCTATCGACGGGGTATTATACAACCCTTTTGTGGCGCTTCCCCCCCTATTGGGGATTTAATTGTTGTAATTGTTTGTTTTTATAATTTTTACATGACTATATGTAAAATCCCCGGCATGTCTTTGTATTGTCCCTTTTTCTTGTGCGCCCTTGTGGCAAATAAAGAAATATATCTATACATTACCTACATATATATGGATATATAGATAAATAGATAGTTAAACACATACTCACCACAACTATACATATCAAGATATGTTGTTATATCATGCGTCAGGTTATATTATGTATCCTAATTAAGCGTTTCAGTATTTTTATGCACGTGGTGTGATGTCTATGAATCTATGAATGCTATTTAAAATACTCTCAGATTCGAGGCCGTGTCATTGTTTAAGAAGACAATGGATTGTGTGGAATTGAAAAGTATTGCTTTGAAAGCTCTAAAGCTAGGAACAGTGATTATCATAGAGATGTCGTGTTAGAATCATCATGTTAATAATAAAATCACTCCTAATATAAGCCCAGTCGCCTGGAAATACACATGCGTACCACGTGCGCTTGTATTCACTCGCACACTATCACATACACCAAATCAAGCACACACATACACACATGCATATCTCTCTCTCTCTCTCTCTCTCTCTCTCTCTCTCTCTCTCTATATATATATATATATATATATATATATATATATATATATATATATATATATTTATTAAAATAACAGATTAAAGTTTAAGCAAAGAATCGCTGCTTTCACCCTTAACGGGATCTTCTGAGACTCAGATGATTCCGTTAAGGGTGAAAGCAGCGATTCTTTGCTTAAACTTTAATCTGTTATTTTAATAAATATTTGCTCTACGGTTCTTATATATTTGATATATATTTATCCTAATCGAGCCCTCTTTGGATTTTAGTCTTCAAATTTATTATTATTACTATATATATATATATATATATATATATATATATATATATATATATATATATATATATACATATATATATATATATGAAGGAAGTGTGGTAAGGTACCAAATGGGCCCTAACGCACCAGAGTACTCAATATTTAGTGTAGTAGAGTACGAAAGTTTTTAACATTTTCCTATATATATATATATATATATATATATATATATATAATAATGAAATGACAGGAGGCTGGATTTGTGTAAATCCTTGAAAGGTTTATTATACTATGATCATTTCAATGACCGGGTTCCGTATGAATCCGGTGATATCATCAGGTATTCGAAATATAATACGTGAATGTAATAGGTAAAATCCATGGGGCTGAAAATCGAGACCCGAGGGCGACCGCTATTCTGTTCCTTCAACCTCAGCCGGTCGCCCTGAGATTGAAGGAACAGAATAGCGGTCGCCCTCGGGTCTCGATTTTCAGCCCCATGGATTTTACCTATTACATTCACGTATTATATTTCGAATACCTGATGATATCACCGGATTCATACGGAACCCGGTCATTGAAATGATCATAGTATAATAAATCTTTCAAGGATTTACACAAATCCAGCCTCCTGTCATTTCATTATAATATTTAACTCCGTAATAGCACCACAAACTACAAAAACAAAGACAGTTGAACTGCTTTACGTTGAGTACTCTCTATATTATTGCATTACGATTGACCATACGGAATAGACCAGCTCTATACAGTGGTGAACCTCAAATCTGAATATATATATATATATATATATATATATATATATATATATATATAGATATATATAGATATATATATATATATATATATGTATATATAGTGCAAGCCAACCTACATACGCCTTTTTATGTGTAAACCTTCTACTCCAACCATAATTTTCAGTACCACCACTCCACATAAATTCCTCAATTTAAGAATGACCTGTAGTATCTATTTCATACGATTAACCTTATTTGAAAATATATCTGACCAAGAATGCCTTGTGTGAAAATCAGTCATGTGGAACTATTGTCATCTTGCCTGACAGTTTGAACCTCACAGAACCACCTGCTTCTTTGAGGTCAAATACCAACCTACTACCATCTACAAACTGACCAATGAGAATCAAGACCATTCCTGCTGACAACATCAAAGTATTCCTAACAAGCTCATATGTCCCAAGGCTCTGATACCATCAACACTATACACACAGAGCTGGCATATCTAATAACTGACTAACTGCCTGATGAGGTCATAGCCATTCAATGGCTATCATCGAAATATATATAGCAGTAAATAAAGGATTATGATTTCATGCAATTGACTTATGTCTCGTCACTATTATAAATCCGGAACTTATATCTCCGTTGAGTGCTCCCTATCCCAATACTGAAGTACTGGATTTTACCAACATTTACTTTCTTGTTTACCCCATGCTCAACAACCTGTTGAGCGCTTCATACAGTAGCGGACCGCAGCCAATATGAATTAACTCACCACTCTGGCATCACTGAAGGACATCCCATTACCGGGTAAAAGAGAATACACAAGGAATCTCACTAAGAGTACTGACTCCCTAATACGCAGGATGAGGTGGAGGGCTTACCACTTTGATAGAGCAAACCTCAATATTAATAACCAAAAAACCATGGAGTGCCTCTTCAGATCAAGAAGAAACCAACCCCCACCCCAACCACCACCACCACAACAGACTATTGGAAGAGTTTGAGAACGAAAAGATTGGCATCATTTCCAACATCAAATTTTCCGACCAATCATACCGGGGTCAAGAGTACCTTAGACGACTGGAAAATGGAATTACCGAGCTTAAGGAATCTATAGGAATACTCGTCCATGCCGACAAAACCAACAACCTTTACAGCATGGACGTTCAACTTTACCATGAGCTAATCCTCAGGGAATTGAGAAAAAGCTACAAAAAAAACCCCGAGGTCACCCTGAAGGATATCAACATCAAGGCTTATGAGATCGTTTCTGGTCTTGGTGTAGATGATAGGACGGCCCCATACCAACCGAGGAAGCCGAGTATTACCATTAAGGACCACAAACCAAACTTCGAATCCGACCTGCCGGTCAGACTGATAGCCCCCTCCCGGTCAGACATGGGGGTTATTAGCAAAAGCATTTTAGATAGAATCCTGCCCACACTTAAGAGTAAAATATGGTTACAACTCTGGGCCTGCCCAGCCATGTGCTGGTCTGGTTTACATTTTTACCTGAAAAACATAGGACTAGCTTCATACAGCCAGACATCAATAATTACTACTACTCTATCTCGCCCATAGTCCTGAACAAGGCACTCATATTCGCGATGAATAGGACAGACCTAACACGTGACGAGGTTCGAATCATACACGCCGTCAGAAAGACCCTCATCCGATTCGGTGGGGACATATGGACCCGGAGCGACTGACCAAATAATTTTGACATTACAATGGACTCCGCGCAGCTAACGGACTTGGTTGGGATATACATACTCTACGAAATCAGGAGGGAAATACCCAACCTGGGCGGCGGGCTGTACTGAGATGACGCACTCTTCACCATAGTGGACCACAGCACCACAATGGTCGAAAGTATGAAGAGGAGAATTAGGCACTTCTTTAGCAAGGTAGGACTTGAGGTAGAGATGGAACCCAATAGAAAAGTAGTGAATTTCCTGGACACCACCCTCAACCTCAACACCATAAACCCAATGAGAATCTGGTGTATATCAACGCTGAGTCTAATCACCCTAGATCTATAGTTAAGGCCGTAGTTAAGAGTGTCTCTGACAGGATCTCTAACTTGTCGGCCAATAAAGAGATCTACAATAGTAACGCTGATTACTATAACTCAACTCTAACTAAGGCGTCCCACAGCGATAGGATCAGCTATACCCCTAAGGTTATGATCGAGATGACCCAAGGGTACCCCGGACCAATACCCTCAGGGGCATGAGTCGCCCACCTAATACCTAGGTGACCAGTAGTAACACTCCCATACCCCTATCCGTACTACATCCGGTAGAAGGTCCCGCATGCGCCACCGGTCTAATACCTACAACGCTGAAGACCGCTGTGCTGCGGAGCATAGGCACCCCTGCACCGGCCCCACCACCCGCCGAATCCTAATTGAGCAGGGCGGCCGCACCTCGCAGGTTTATAGCCCCACGGTGGGCCTATATAACCCTCATGATAGTGACCGCTCCGCACACCCAAGTGACACCAACCGAGCTCGACCTGATCTGTGCACAACCACGCGATGGTCCACGGCGGACACCCAACAACCCCGCAAGTATAGGACCAGGAAGGTCACATGGTATAACCCTCCGTACTCGGTGAGTCTACGTATCAGCCTGGCTAGAACATTCTTTAGAGTACTGGATACATGTTTCCTTAGGGCCCATAAGTACCATAAAATATTCAACAGGCTCACGGTGAAACTTTCCTACTCAACCACACGCTCCGTAGCCCAACACATAGCTGGCATAAATAGAAATAGGCTCACTGCCTCTAATACCACCGTAAACCCCGGAGCCACCCAACAGAACCAGCAAGCGGGACGCATCGGAACCCAGACAGGCCCAACTAGCACACCGGAACTCAACGACCCTGTGCTGATTGCGGAGGCTACCCAGCCAACCCCGAGTGATGCTAACCATGCGGTACATGTGGTGGGGCTTAGGAAGTCATGTAATTCCAGAGACTCATCGCTATGCCCCCTTAGTAATAAATACATGACCAAAAACGTGGTCTACGGGTGCAAGGTCACAACCCCTAACTCGGAGCACCACTAGATAGGATCCACAGCGACGAGCTTCAAAGCTCGGTGGTATAATCATCCCCATTTCTTTAACAGTATAGATGAGAGAAAATGTACGGCCATTTCTGAATTGATCTGGAAGCTCAAACTTGAAAAGAACCCGCACTCTCTGGTCTGGTCCGTGGTTAGAAAGGTTCCCCCAGATAGAGGCGGGTCTGGTATTTGCAACCTCAACCGGTTACGGCATCCCACAAGCCCCCGTCCCCCCCGGTAGGTCCCCTACACCCCGTACCAATGACCAATGGACAACAACAACCACCCATGGTTTGCGGTCCCTATGGTGGATGGTCCATCGGATCCTCTACTGGTTAGGAGTCATCTAAACAATGTTTTATTCAACCTGATTTTATATATATATGTATATATGCATCATGTGTATATATATGTGTATTTTATATGTGTATGTAAGCGTATTTTATATATGTGTGCGTATCTGTATGTATAAATTTTATATATATATGTGTGTATGTGTGTGTGTATTATATATATATATATATGTATGTTTTACGTGTGTATATATTTTGTGTGTGTGTGTGTTTCTATGTATATATATATTTTTTATATTTTTGTATGTATATATTTTATATATATGTATGTTCTGTGTATATATATATATGTTATATATATATATGTGTATACTTGTGCGTACATGCATGCATATATATATGTACACACCTGTATGGATTTGTGTGTGTAGATGAGTGAGTGTTTGGGGGGCTAGGTGTGAGTGTATGTACAAATGAGCCAGCATAAACCTTTTAATTCTAAATTTTCTAAACTATCTAAGTATTGAACTCTTATCATTATATTAAGTATTACCACCTCACTTTTTGTATGTGAGGATGTGTGTGTGTGTCTGTGGGATGGGTGTGAGTGTAGTGCAAGCCAACCTACATAAGCCTTTTTATTTGTAAACTTTCTACTCCAACCATAATTTTCAGTAGCACCACTCCACATAAATTCCTCAATTTAAAAATGACCTGTAGTATCTATTTCATACGATTAACCTTATTTGAACATATCTATGACCCAGAATGCCTTGTGTGAAAATCAGTCAAGTGGACCTATTGTCATCTTGCCTGACGATTTGAACCTCACAGAACCACCTGCCTCTTTGAGGTCAAATACCAACCTACTACCATCCACAAACTGACCAATGAGAATCAAGACCATTCCTGCTGACAACATCAAAGTATTCCTAACAAGCTCATATGTCCCAAGGCTCTGATACCATCAACACTATACACACAGAGCTGGCATATCTAAGAACTGACTAACTGCCTGATGAGGTCATAGCCATTCAATGGCTATCATCGAAATATATATAGCAGTAAATAAAGGATTATAAGTTCATGCAATTGACTTATGTTTCGTCACTATATATATATATATATATATATAGTTGTACTGCGGGAGAGTCATGTTGCCAATAATACCACACGACATCAATTTATTATAAATTTCTGTTTAGTTGGGTCGATAACCGGATGTTTGCTTATATATTGTCAAACCTCTTTCATTACACATTCTGTAGCACCCTTAGTGACTGGATTTTTATTCCGTGTCCCTCCTCTGTTCCGTTCTACAACTTCTTGCTTTTGTGTGATGTGTGCTTGGTTTACATCCAGGTGTTTGTGTCTGTGAGTTTAATTTATTTTGTTTACATGTGTACTTACATGTCACTAGTTTGATGTTTGTTCTATCTGTGTGTGTCTGGTTAGCGTTATTAATTTGTTTTTTTGCGTGTGTCTGTATGTCTTTATTTTGTCCTTAATTATCGGGATACGACGGCTGAGCTCTTGCCATTTCACCAGGTCTGGAACTAACTTACATTTTATGTAGGCTAGAGGGGCTGTTGAAACGGACCAATGTCAAATTATTTTATTTTAGTTTATTTATGCTTGTTTTGGAAAAAGGTGGTTGGTTGTGCCTGAATTCCAGCGCTATCGTTCATTGTTTACTATCGGATCCTTTGGGATTGGCTAAGTCACAATTTAGGATGCAGATGTGTTGTGTATATGTCTAGCTGTGTTGTAAGTCTGTATATGTTCTGCTTCCATGTATGTGCTTTTTTACGGACGCTGCTGTTCGAAAAATTAAGACGTTTGCTGCTCAATTAATATATTCTTTACTAAAGCTAACTGCGTGTCATTTTGGGCATGTATCATATACCATGCCCTCGTGTCATCACATTCCATGTGAGGGAAATTGAGTAGATGGTAATTATTTGGAATCTCGTCAGATGGAATGTACCTATATTTGGAGATGCCAGCCTTGTCTCGCCCGGATACATACTGCGTCTCACTAAGTTTTAGAATAAAAATATTCTTTTCTATTAAATGATCAGCTAATTACATATTAATTTCATGTTGAGGTTATCCTACTTATCAAGCATTTGCAACAGACATTATCAAAACTGATGGTGGGTTTATTCCAAGTGAGTCTGTGTGGGTATTTGGAGTTGTGCTAGGAGAGAATTGCCACCTGGAAATTTTCATTTCAAAAGTATATATTTGTGCTAGTGTGAGGATATGGATACTTTAGACCGGACATAGATATTAGTGATTTCCTTTTGAGGTGTGGATTTAGCTATTAGAAATATGATAGATTTGCGCTGGAATGTGAAATTTGGATGTAAATTTGAATACTTAGTAATTAAAATTTAAAAATATATATATATATATTATGTAATAATAAAATGAAACGTTCAATTTATATATATTTGAATTTAAAAAAAAAAAGACAAAGCGTAAAAAACAAGAAAAAAAAATAGGAGGGTTACTGCAGAATCTACACCCCAGGCAAGATAGGATATCATGCAACGGAGAACATCCATAGACAACTACTACATCAGCCACTCTGTTGAGGCGGCTCGTTACTCTGGCAGGATACAATCCTTCCGATGTTACGGAGAAAACAGGCAGTTAGGGGACCGAAGACTACAAAGGTTTCGACGGCCTATTATTATATTCTAATATATATGAATATGAAATTGAATTATTTACTATAGACATTCTTTGGGGGAAAGAATGTTGAATGCTGGATCTTATCAGCTGATATTGATTTACTTTTGTAAAACACCTGCGCGCGCTCATAAAATCACACACACATTAATCCAATCACCCACAGACAGACACACGCACACACTCTCACACACATATAAGTATATATATATAATCAAAGGAGAGTAGAGTGGTGATGTTTATGATATATATCTACTGAATGCAAGATGGTGCGCTTTATTATGTTGCATGTAATGAATAAATACACACACACACACACACACACACACATATATATATATATTTATTTATTAAAACAACAGATTAAAATTTAAGCAGAGAATCGCTGCTTTCACCCTTAACGGGATCTTCTGAAACCTTCAGAAGATCCCGTTAATGTATATATATATTATCCTTATCCAGCCCTCTTTGGATTTTAGACTTCAGATTTATTATTATTACTTTTGTATATATATGGAGGAATACATATACACACACATATATATATATATACATATATATATATATGTGTGTGTGTGTGTGTATTGGAGTGTGTGTGTGTGTGTGTGTGTGTGTATGTGTGTGTGTGTGTGTGTGTGTGTGTGTGTGTGTGTGTATATGTGTGTGTGTGTGTGTGTGTGTTATACATGCATGTATGTGAGTGTTTGTTTTTGTTCTTCTGTATTAACCAAATTTTGTTTTTATTATTACTATTCACGTATATTTATTAAAATCATTATTATTATTATTAATTCGAGGTTTAACAGACACTTCTCTCGCTCTAATTTCCTGGTATTTTACCGTATATTTCCCACCCAAGACGCGCATTAATTTCGATTATATCTTTTGCATGTAAAACTGGCCAAAACTCTGCTCTGTAAGCCGTAATGAAGGTAATCCGACTAGGAGAGTAGACACACCAAATAAAACTAGCACATGGTAGAGAGGACACCTGAGTCCAATACGACAACCTCTCTAGTGTTGGTGGCACGAATAATGCACCCATTCCACACTATAATGTGATTGATGATATGAAGGGTATCCAGCTACAAACAGATTGCCAAAAACATGAAAATTACGAAAAATATAATTCTTATTAGTTGGATATACAGAGCTAACACTAGTCATGTTAGTGTTGCGAACGGTAGTGGGTGGCAGGGCAGATATGTGATAGAACCCTGTGATAACCATCAAACAATTGCACAATACTTTAGCCTTTATATAGAACGTTTACCTAAGGAAATAGCAAATATCAAGGTACAACACTGAGGACTGCCACCCTTAATTTTGGCACCCTGAAATGAAAACCGTGTGGATGTGTGGAACAGGAGGTGAGAGGGGTGCCTCAGTGAGACTACTGGCAGGCAAACAAGAACGATACACGATTTATTGAATAGAAAGGATGATGGCGTAGGAGCCATCTTACAACCTAAGAAATGGATAGATAGGTTGATAGAATTAGTTTGAGTAAGTGACAGAATTATATTATCAAGATTAGATTAACTGTAGGAAATAGAATGGTGACAATTACATCTAACTATATCTCAATAGCAGGACTGGTAAAGAACAAATTGACAGATTTGATGAGGTACTTTTACAGACAACTTCAGATTTCGATAAAGGTAACCACATCATCCTGGCAGGCGACTTCATTGGACACGTGGAGAAGTACCAGAACGGATTCAATGGGGTCGACGGTGGCTATAACTGAATAAATGACGGAGGATTGAGGCACCTTGGATTCTGCGACGTAAATTAACTAACCATTTGCATCATAAATTTCAGGAAACCAGCTAGTCACCGGATCTCATATCTATTAGGCGAACATAAAAGCTGAATTGATTGATTCAGACAGGATAAACGAACTCTAATAGATACCAAGACTTTTCCTGGGGAAGAATGCCCCTCCCAACACAAGTTTGTTATTAGTGACATCAAAATAAGCACAAGACAACACAATATACACAGGAAAATATAGGGAAGGAAAGTTTAAAAGCTAAAGGACCTAAATATAGGTTTAGGAAAGCCCTACAGGATGTATTTCCTTAGAGAGATAAAAACCTATGATGTAAAGGAAAACTGGAAAATAGTGTGTGACACACCTTTTCAGACCACTGACGAGATTTGTGGCTGGAGTAGTGCACCAGCCAGACAGAAGGTGCCTTCGTGGTGTAACAGTACAATGGATAACACCGTTAAAGTCAAGAAACAAGCATGGAAAAAACTGTAAAAATGGGGGAACAGAGACCGGTACCAAGTGGCTATACGGGAATCTAGATGACAGGTGTACACTGCTTGGATAGTGGTTGAAATTAAAACAAAAGCAGTTTGCCAACTGAGAATAAATGAGGAGAAACTACCCCCCAACCCACCTAACAGAAGGACCGGTCACTGAAGTTAAGGGTTATAGATTTAAAGAAACAATCAAAGAGAAAGTTGCCGAGATACTAAAATCGTTGGTAGAAGTAGGAGTCAGTCTAGTAACATCATAGTCAATCAGGTAATGCAAGACGGCGCCATACACACTGACTGGTGCAGCAGTACTATCATAAATTGCTGCAAGTTCAAGGTAGTGCAGAGGAATTAAACTAATGGACCAAGTAAGAAAATGATGGAAACAGCTAGAGCGCAACTAATTAGTGAAATATTTAAAAAAGGCGAGGTACATTTTGGTTTCATGATTGGGAAAAATACTACAGATGCCCTCGCTTTTGTGAGGCAACTACAAGAGAAGTTCCTAGCTAAAACGAAACCACTATAACTAGCTTTCGTTGATTTAGAAAATATATTTGACTGAGTACATCGATCTGGTGGTGCTTAAGGAAATTAGACGTAGTAGAACGTCAGATGATATGTGTGAGAGCCATGAACAGAGGAGCTGGCAGCAAAGTGAGAATAGGAAGTGAGTTTAGTGTGTAATTGAAAGTATAATTATTTGTTCATCACGGTTCTGTTCTTAGCCTACTACTATTTTTTAGAGTAATTAGGGATCGACTGCCTATCGGAACTTCTTCTCTATGCATATGATTTGAGTCTTATAGCCGAATCCACTAATGAACTAGTAAATAGGTTCTAATTATGGATACAGAATTTGGAATCAAAATTAAACTTAATCAAAATTAAGAGGCTAGTGAGTAAGAGAGATAATAGGACCCTGATTCCTTCAAAAGGTGACCCTGCTAAATATGTAGAAAGGGAGTGGGCATAAATCCCATTCGATGAAGACAATGTAAATCCTGGGTACACGAGATGTGAAATAACGGATAGACTAACAAGAAGGGACAACTTTGTCTGTAGAAGATGCACAGGGGTAACCGACGTGAAAGGTGTTTGTGATAAGCATATTCCGTTCATAGAGAGGAGCAATAGAAGTGGTTGATAACTGCAGTTAACTAGGCGACTTAATTAGTAACGGAAGAGGGTGCCCCGAGAGAATAATAACTAGAATATGGATAGGATAGAAAATATTTAGAGTGCTACTCCCACTGTTGGCCACTAAAGTTTTCTCCCTGTGTACAAAATGACCACTGTATAAAGTATGGGTGCGAAGTACGAAGCTGCAGGGTAGAGAAACTTGGGCTGCGACTGCAGAGGACTTGCGTAGACTAAAGAGAAATGAATCAACGTTGCTTTAGTGATGCGCAATGTAAGTTTGAAAGAAATGCACAGCTTGGACGAGTTGAGGGAAAGCTGGGTTTAAGTGGAATTCAAGGTTTATATGGAATTAAGTGGAATTAAGGAATATATCCAGCTTAATTGCAGATGTGAAACCAGCATTGTCACAACCAAATGTCGCTAAAATTCCCTGACCAAAGAATGGTACGAATATCCCACTACAAATGCTATATGTTTGTCGACAAACATAAACTTTCTTTTAGTTTTTTCTCAAAAGATCACAGATCAGCTTCTCGGTAATAGGATTTTTGTTGTTTCGAGTGTGTTCGCTTAGTTAGAATTATGGTTGTTGTATTCGTAGTTGGTTGTTTTGCTAAAACTTAGTTTACCTTATTTTAAGGGCGTATGTGTATATTATTATATTTTAATTTAGATTATTTCTAGTGCTAGGGAGTTAGAATCTATGTGG
>OZ024740.1:368131409-368136409 GCA_964016885.1 Eledone cirrhosa
AAATGCAGTCACAAATCTAAAGCCCTTTTTCAAAGAGATGCACACCAGTTAATCTTCCTCTTTCTCTCTTGAATCTTACTCTCTCTCTATCTATGTCTCTCTCCATCTGTATATGCATGTGTGTGTGTGTATACATATATATATAGAGAGAGAGATAGAGGGAATGAGAGAGCGAGAGTCAAAGAGAGAGAAAGAGAGACAGTGAGTAGGAGCGAGAAAGAAAGCTGTGCAAAAGAAACTGATAACGAATAGTGTAACCGGGAGCATGTCCGTGCATCATTTTTGTCATTCCCTTTATGTGGGCCTGGCGTCTTATTTGGGTTCTCCCCGGTCCTCATGTGGGTGTTGCCTACAGATTGGTGGTTACTATGCACAATGATAGGCACAACTACATCGGGGCAACATCCACGACGTTTAAATCGAGGATGAACAAATAAAAGGACTCGTTCAAAGACAGGAACAAGAGACACTCCACGAGACTGGCGGACCTAATATGGGGACTCAAAGACAGTGGCACAGAGTTTGACCTCAGCTGGAGTATTGTCCAGCGTGCGAATGCTTACTCAGCTGGCGAGATGAGGTGCAAGTTGTGCCTGTCCGAGGCTATGGAGATAGTAAAACTAAAGGGCGACGCAGTTAACCTCAAATCTGAAATCATCATGTCCTGCAGACACCAACATAAATACACGCTCTTCGCTTTAGTGATACCAGATGGGTCTATCTAAGACACTACCGGTACGACAATGCCAGGTGGGCCGCATGCAGTGGGCCTCGATATGCCGCAGCATACCTATGAATGCAAGGCGGAACAAACTGATATCAACGATACCTACCTCGTAACGTACATTGGATAACACCATCCCACACACTTGAGGACGCCGACTCAATGTAAATCTGATTTTGTCTACAACCTTATGTGTGGTTTTCAATTTGAATTTGAATTTTTGATTTTTTAACTTTTAATTTTCGATTCGCGATGTTTAATTTGCAACTTTCATGTTGGACTAGATGCTGGTCTTAAGGTTAGTGTTGCAGTTAATTCTAACTTTGCCTGTCGTTGCTATCTACACGCCTAAAACACAAACCGCTGGTATATTCCACTTATGCATCAATTCCATGTGCATTTCTTATATAATGTTATGAAACATATTCTATACCTTCGCGCTATATTCCATGTATGCATCCATTCCATGTACGTTTCATATATACTATTATGAAAAGGATATTCTACACATTCACAATATATATAACTTGTTTGTGTATGCGCACACGGTCCCCTGTATCCACCAGTCATGAAACCTGTCTCATGTGCATGGTTGATGTGCACGCTGCTACCCAGTCCCCGGGATCGTCAGTCCCTCTGTATTTTATATAACCTATGCACCACAGTCCTCAAGTATTTTTATGTAACTTTATGCACATCCCAATAATGTCATGTATACATTCCTTTTTCCAGTATTTTATTTTATTTTATTTTATTTCATTTTATTTGATGTCCGTACACGCATTTATATATAGGTGCCACCCATGTTATCTGTGATTAGGGCATGGCTACTACGTAGCTATTACATTTATGCATATTGGGCATGCCCTTTCAGGCTTATATCGCCACATGAATCGGTTGGGTACAAGCCTCAAGAATGTTGTCTCATTAGATATTGTATGCGCCATGTGGCCAGTTGCGCATGTGTGTGAATATGTAGGTAATCATCAACTAGATATATTATGTGCATGTGTTGTTTGTTACTCACAGTTATTAACAATGGGATTATTTTAAGCCATTTATCGTCAATAGGAGTTTGTTTGTAAATGTAAATTCCGCCGAATTACTGGCCATGTTGTTATTGTAGGTATATTATCTTATGCATGTTTTATCTATAAATTATCTTTACTAGCGTTTGTATTAACCGTTATTAAGTATTGACTCCTGCATTGTACACCAATTGTCCTTGCTTATAACTTCTTTGCTTGTGTTTTTTTTCTTGTGATTCTTTTTGCTTGTGGTTTTTACTTTTACTTATACCTATTACACTTCCAACCAGTGCTGCCTGTAATTGTGTTATTTCAAGCAGAACATCTTTTTAACACTTGACTATCCACATGATGCCTTTGACACTAATAACAATTATGTACCCTAAATGTTCTAAATGACTAGGATTCTAGTTACAAGTTTTCGACATTCCTTATGCTCCGATGAACCCAGACTTCCCTCTGGAAGAAACAATCGTCAGCTAATATATGTTCTAAACTAAAATTTGATCGTTTTAGCAGTTTGTATATATATATATATATATACAGTATATATATATATATATATATATATATATACAGTATATATATATATATATATATATATATATATATATATACAGTATATATATATATATATATATATATATATATATATATATGTATATATATATACAGTATATATATATATATATATATATATATATATATATATATACAGTATATATATATATATATATATATATATATATATATATATACAGTATATATATATATATATATATATATATATATATATATATACTGTATATATATATATATATATATATATATATATATACAGTATATATATATATATATATATATATATATATATACAGTATATATATATATATATATATATATATATATATATATATACAGTATATATATATATATATATATATATATATATATATATATATATATATATACAGTATATATATATATATATATGTATATATATAAATATATATATATATTTATATATATACATATATATATATACTGTATATATATATATATATATATATATATATATATATACATATATATATATACTGTATATATATATATATATATATATATATATACTGTATATATATATATATATATATATATATATATGTATATATATATATATATATATATATATATATATATATATATATATACAGTATATATATATATATATATATATATATATATATATATATATATATATATATACAGTATATATATATATATATATATATATATACAGTATATATATATATATATATGTATATATATAAATATATATATATATATATATATATATATATATATATATATATATATATATATATATATATAAATATATATCGTCATAATAATAAATTTGAAGACTAAAATCCAAAGATGGCTCGATAAGGTTAAATATATATCAGATATATATAAGAACCATAGGGCAGATGTTTATTAAAATAACAGATTAAAGTTTAAGCAAAGAATCGCTGCTTTCACCCTTAACGGGATATTCTGAAAATTATAAAAGTCAATCTGTGAACGCAGAAATAAATATTTAAAACAACGTTGCAAGCGAAGGAAGGAAGACGATACATTGGTTCGTGGAAACGTTCCCTGGCAAAGAATGGGAAAAAAACGAAGATAATACGTCAGTATTGGGTGCGTTGAAAACAATTATATATATATATAATCGTTTCTACTTTTGGTACAAGTTCAGCAATTACCCACAACATTAATAGTAGTTTATTTTATCGACCCCGTAACGATGAAAAGCAAAGTTGACCTCGGTGGGGCTTGAACTCAGAATGTAAAGGGCCGTAACACTATGCGTCAAAGCATGACGTCCGACCCTCTACCGATACTATATGTATATATATATATATATATATATATATATATAGCGACACTCCGGCCAAATTCCAACTCACTCAACAAACATTAGAAAATACCTGAGTATATTCCCAATTAAACGGTTGGGTGTTAACTATATTGTATTATGTGGATAATTGGCTGTATTATTTCATATTAGATATATCAAAGATATCATTTCCCAGACGACTCGTTTCATTATAAGATTTCTACAAGTTGGGTGAAAATATACCAAGTTATGTAGAAGGTTGTATAAGATCAACAGATACTTATTCAAGTGGGCTTTTATAAATCTTCAGTGGGTAACCCAATAATATTAATATTAATAACCAAATCAACATCAATATTTAGCGATAATCACAATCAGTGTTTGAGGGAGCTACTAGGTTGTTAGTCCAGCAGTTCTACAGAAAATCTCACACTGTCGCGAAAATGGGAGGAAGGAGGCTACCGCCAAAAACAATACATGCGCAGGTCGTTGAACTCTGACAAGAATTCAAGCCACGTGCTAAGAACTCAATTGGATATGAAAAAATAATCATATGTGCGCACCGCTAAATGACACATCTAGATATTTTATCAGGGAAAATAACATAATGAGATACAAGAACTAACAATCAATATTCATATAAAAAATAAACAAAGAGAGTCATACCTTATATCGGGAAAGTTCATATCTGTTGCTCCAAGAGTAAATATATAAATATATATATATATATATATATATATATATATATATATAATTGTTTCTACTTTAGGCACAATATATAGGAAAATGTTTAACCCCGATGGCTATTTCTGGAGTCGACAGATAGCCGTCGAATCGGCGTGAGCTCTGCCGTCAGGGTAAAATATTTTCCTATTTCACACACTACTACCCTATGTATTGAGTACACTCGTGCGTTATGGTCCATCTGGTTCCTTACCACTCCTCCTTCGTTATATAATATATATATATATATATATATATATATATATATATATAACGACGGCCTATGCCTCCGTTAATTTATCGTGATTTTTCGCTCCTAACAACAGTCTTTCCTACCTCTGTTTGGTTGAGCACTCTTCTCTGAGTGGCTTTGGGCTGCCCTTTCTAGCAGTTCGTCTCTCAGAGGCCACTGGTTCACTGCCCTTAAGCACGCTGTGACTTCTCTCTCCCACGTGTAGCTGGACAGTCAATTGTAAAATTCTCTTAGTGTTGTCTGAAATGTATAGCCTTACACACGCTGATGAACCGAGACTAGAACATTTCTTTCAACAACTTTTCTGGTGAAACATATCTTTGGATTTGTACGTGTGTTATATAGTTATAGAGGTATTTATTTACGCTT
>OZ024740.1:368138909-368148909 GCA_964016885.1 Eledone cirrhosa
GCCTGTGCGTGTGCATGTTAGGTTGTTGTTGTTTTTTGTATATATATATATATATATGTGTGTGTGTGTATATATGCATATATATATATATATATATATATATATTATATATATATATATATATATATATATATATATATATATATATATATGTGTGTGTGTGTGTGTGTGTGTGTGTGTGTGTGTGTGTGTGTGTGTGTGTGTACACTCTCTATAGCTCTACACCTCATCACAGAAGTGAACCTAAACATCGAGTGCCCTCCCGGGTGAACCTGCAGTAACTCCTAGTTACACCCCCTGGATATATATATATATATATATATGTGTGTGTGTGTGTGTGTGTGTGTGTGTGTGTGTGTGTGAATAGGCCATGCCTATTCTAACCGGATACATGGGGCGAAGTAAGTAGCCGCCATAAGGTTTGTGGCGATATGTATCTACAAGTGGGTGCGACTGGGTCCGTGGTGTTGAGGGAGAGAGTGTGTGTGTGTATATATACATATATGTATGTGGGTGTGTGTATGTATGTTTGCGCATGGAGACGTATGTGTGTGTATGCATAAATCTGTCGGTGTCTGCATGTGTGTGTTTGTGTGTATTAGTATGTGTCGGTGCTTACTGTGAAGTGCGAACAGAGGTGTGGATTGCTGAACCCAGCATGATCCCATCGAAATGTGTCGGTCGGAAAATGTCTGTTGACCCGTGTGGCAGTAGATACTGACCAGAACTTGTGATGACGTGGAGTAAAAACAGCCAATGGCATGACAAGACTGGAAGTAGGTTTTGTTTAGGGTGTTTTTTGATGATAACACCCCAGTGATAAATTTTGCTCCTAACGAAATATTCTTATCAGAATGAACCTGCAGAAGTAGAATCAGCCAGATCCATATAAGGACCAGGTCTTGAGCTACCTGCCGGAGAAATAATTGTAACACACACTAAATTAAGTCCAGATGCATCACTGATTTTTCGTTTTCTTATAATATATATATATATATATTATATAACGAAAGTGGTGTGATCAGGAACCAGATGGACCATAATGCACCAGAGTACTCAATACTTAGGGATTACGAGCTGAGGATCCGCTAAGGTGAAACAATCGTTCTCGGTATGGTGAAAACTAACTGTTGTGTAACCACTTCTATATATATATATATATATATATATATATATATATACTTGTATATAAGAAAAAGTATGACCCGGACAGTAGAGCTCAAGCCGATTCAAATGGATATATCTGGACTCAGAAATAGCCCTCGAAACGACTTGAGCTCTTCCGTCGGGATCATACTTTTTACTATTACCCAATCTACTACCCTAAGTATTGAGTAATCTAGTGCGTTATGGTCCATCCGGTTCCTAACCACATCTCCTTCGTTATATTTATATATATATTTTATACATATATATATATACATATATACATAAATACATGTGTATATATATATATATATAGTAATAATAATAAATTTCAAGACTAAAATCCAAAGAGGGCTCGATAAGGATAAATATATATCAAATATATAAGAACCGTAGAGCAAATATTTATTAAAATAACAGATTAAAGTTAAAGCAAAAAATCGCTGCTTTCACCCTTAACGGGATCTTCTGAAACTAACAGAGTCAATCTGTAAACGCAGAAGTGGATATTTCAAAAAACGTTGCAACCGGAGGAAGACAGGAAGACGATACTTTGGTTCGTGGAAACGTTCGCTGGCAAAGAACGGGTAAAAACGAATAAGATACGTCATTAATAGGAGCGGTGAAAGCTATTAGGCGCAAAGACAGAACCACGTTTATGGTATAAAAGAGGTCGTAGACTAATGTTTTCTTAGGTGGTTCAGAGAGACGTTCTCTGGCAATGAACGAAAACAACGAAGATAATACGCCATATGTGGAGCGTGGAGAACAATAGCACGCAAAGACAAAACCACTTAATTGTATAGCAGAAGCCGTAGACTAAAATTCTAACTTGGAGACCGAATGAATCTCCGCTACAGAGTTAAGAACAAAGTAAATAAATACAATACAGAAGAAATAGAAATAAATAAATACATACACGCAAACAAATACGTACATACACAAGCATACGCAAAACACTTACCATAGGTATACAAAACCATGCCCATATAAATATGTGTGTGTGTATGCGTGTATACAAATAAATAAATAAATAATTATATAAACGTATATAACAAGCGCACACACATACCTACATGTAAATACACGAATGTTCGGAGACGTAAGTCAACCAAAACATGAAGTACACATATACACACACCCTACATACGTACGAACCTGCTTACTCACACAGACGCAAAACTCCCGTATACACATAGCGGTTCTGTCTTTGCGCGTAATTGCTTTTCACCGCTCCTATTAATGACGTATCTTATTTGTTTTTCCCGTTCTTTGCCAGCGAACGTTTCCACGAACCAAAGTATCGTCTTCCTGTCTTCCTCCGGTTGCAACGTGTTTTGAAATATCCACTTCTGCGTTTACAGATTGACTTTGTTAGTTTCAGAATATCCCGTTAAGGGTGAAAGCAGCGATTCTTTGCTTAAACTTTAATCTGTTATTTTAATAAATATATATATATATATATATATATATATATATATATATATATATATATATATATATGCTTGTGTATGTGTGTCTATATATGTATGTTTGCATGCATGAATGCATACGCCAAATTGGGTGAATTGGTTGACCAAATGCTTTGGTTAATTGCTTTATATATTTTTGAAATAAAATTATTCTTGCTCTTAGATTTCAGGTATTTTTTGAAAGCAAAGCATTGGCCCTTAAAATACTACATTAGACCCTGCAATGCTACCGTGGGTCTCCTAGGCCCCCGGTAGCATTGCGCAAACTAGCAACCTAGCTAGTCCGCCACTGTATATATATAATAAACACATGTACGTATTTTACGTATATAGTACAAACTATTTCGACATGCTGTCGCGTATGTGTATATGTGTGTGCTTGTGTGTATGTTCATATGTTTACATTCATAAGGATGAGTACATAAGTAAAAAAAGTGCTTACAAAAATAGACACTCATAATTTATTTACTTCCTAACTGTTATGTCAGATATCATAATTTTGTTTTATATTTGAGTTTTCTTATCTGCATCGAAATAACCTGACGATGAAGTGTTTCTTGACGTGGTTTACTTTCTGCCAGGAATATATTAACGATAAATGAATAACTTGGAAGTGCCGAGGAAAATCCATGTCAATTTCATATAATATGTGGATACAAATCATCAGGCATTTCAAGAAGACATTGTGTAACATCCTTTCAAACTAATCATACGATTCAGTGTCTTTGTGTTGCATTCCCATTTATATCTACTAGTACCTTACCAGAATAGTTGCTTGCAACAGTATCAATAAAATGTCGATTTTTGAAAGGCACAATGTGTCCATTGGAAACAAAATATAGATCATCACTGCGAGTCTGATTAAAGCAGTATTTAATGTAAATCACACATCAAGCAATTTGAATTTAACGATCCCTTCGCTTTTGCTTTACCGAAATCCATTTATAATATGTTATTGAGGGAATGTTTAATCAGTATGAAACGAGTTGAGTCAATTTTACGAAGCGAGGCTCTACCATCTTGATATTTTCTTTAGTACAACATGATGTTTAAAATCTACTTAAGGATTACTAACATATATACATATTTATATAATCATGCATAATTCCACCATATTCAAACAGTATGACGCAATCTGGCATTTTGAATGATAGTTTACACACTCCTAATGATTTTATTTTATTGGATCATTAGAGAAGATCTTTTTTTTACTGAACCCCCCCCCCAAAAAAAAAAGGAAAATTGCAGCTCACTAGCTCTGTGTTTATAAGGAAATGTATGTTGGGCAAAGGGTGTAATCCCAAAATTACCGTGCAAATATATTTACTCGATTTCATGATCGAAAAGCTGGCCACTATGTTGGAAGAAGCGGTGTCTCATATCAGGTATTGTTCAGTATAGCTATTTGTATTGTTCTAACCTTTTCATTTGTTATGAAATATATATCTCTTATCATTTATATCTTGAATAAGAGCATAAAATATATTTTGACCAAGTCCTCAATCTATTGACAGGAAATGTGTATTGCAATATATTATCGTAAAATACTTTGACTTATAATGATATAGCGAAATATTAACCTCTTGACAGGAACATATGGATAGCTTAGGAACACTAATACATAAAGTCTAAGTATATTCATATTTGTATATGACGCTGCACTGTCCTAGATAATGTAACAAATATTTATCGAGAGCAAGGAAAAGAACAAAAAAAAAAGACTTATCACAATATTTCCGTTGCAAAATCTATAAATCCCTTCTCGTATTGAGAATATTCGAGGATTGCCATATTAAATATCACTATTCATTTTCTCACTTGCTTGAAATATGTGTAGTTAGATATATTGAAATACAAAAATGATTTATCCTGTTGATATATGGTTAATACAGTCTCCGTTACAAAATACTTGAATGTTCTGAGTTTATAGGAGCAAATTTCGATTATAAGCGCATTATTTCATAGGATATTCTCATTGCTATAGCAAGACAACAATGTTATATATTCTGTGGCAGGAAACAACGTCAGGGTAATCATTCTCATGTGACCTTATTATATATGATGACATACACAACAGATAATAAAACGAAGAACATTGAACCTTGAATACGGCATTATAGAATTGTACTTTGGAGATATAGCATGCTACTTTGATTGTCAATAAAGAAATGTAACTTCCAACCGTACAAAACGGTGTTGTGAATGATTGCAGGAAATATGCATAAAATAAATATTTTTCACGTTTCTAATGATTTTCTTTGCTTATTTTTGTTTGGATATCCTCAGATTATACATTGAGTTATAGAGATTTTGAGGCGAGGCCGCTTCTATTCTCTAATTTGAACATTGCTTTCATTGGATGATTTCGACAAAAAGATTAGTTTTTTTAAGGTAAATTACGACAGGTGACACTTGCATATCTAAAAATTATTTCTTTTCTGCATAGAGACAAACGTATGAAGTTGTCAGTAAACAACAGTTTTAATGAACTGTCTCGTTACATAACTGATATTCTCTTTATCATTTCAGTGTGATAAACGCCAAATATAGCCAAAGTGAATTAAAAATGATAGCATATGTCTAAGAATTAAAGGACATTACACCTTGTAATACTAACTAGTTGACTTGATTGTATTGAGAGAACTTTAAAAGGAATCTCCTCAAAACCATTCTCTTTAAATAGCACTTTTGAAATACGTACGGCAAAGTTCGATAATGGCTGCAAAATTCTAACTAGAAGAATTTCACTAAACACGTGGTGTTCTATGTCTGAACTGATGTGGTGAAACTATCAGTAAAAGATGTGGAGTTTTGGGTTATGAGTTTCAGTTTTCTTTTGTGTTGTGTATAGATGGACATGCGTTTAATGTTTCACAAATTTATCACTCTCTGCTGGGGCCAAGGCGACGTACGTATGGCTATGAAAAGTTAGCATGCATTGCTGCAGATCCAATCAGACAGCTTAAATCATATGCCATTAATGTGTCTTTGGTTAGGGAATGGAAAGGTTTCCTAAATATTTCAATTATAATCTGACAATACATGCGCAGAGACGAAGAACGCTTAGCAGAGGCCATGTTTAAAGATGCGAAGATCGAGGTTATTTTGAAAGATGAGTATCAACGGGCTATGCATCTATAGGAATAAACCTAATAATGATGAAATTTTAAGATTATAGGTTTCCCACAGTGATGGCATGAATATTAAATAGAAGAGGTGTGGGTATGCAGTCACGGAGATAATGATTAACGTAGGATATTTAGATCTTCAAAATTGATATAGATTTACATTATAGTTCTGATTATATATTATTCTCATTTACCAATCGTATTATCTGTATTTTCAATGCTAACATTATATTTAATACACATTATCAAATTCACACGAGATGATTTAATAGTTTGAAATATTTATATTTAACCCATTATAAAGTGTGTCAGTTTAACACGATGATATATTCATTGCTTTTGTACAATTTCGTTAAATATTGCTTAGATATCTATCGAAACGTTTCCTATGAACTTAGCTTATCTCTACCACACGATATATATCAGCGAATACTTCAATAAACATTAACCTGACTAAATATCAGAAACTAATTCAAATGCTAGACATGAAACGAAATCAAGTTTGGCTGATATATTTTTTCATTGTGAAACTTTATTGCGAAAGTCAGTTTGCATAAATAATACTAAATACAAATGAACATAATTATTCGTAGTTCGGCAAAGCATAAAATAATATACAATATGTTTAAGATTATCCATGTCAACTTTCATTGAGTAGATGTATGATGAAAGGAACTACAGTCATGTCAATCGCAACACTTTAGTAAGATGATCTGGTTTCCATTATGAATTGTTCGAGGGTGATTTGAGAACTGTGAATGCTATTCCCTTTGGATCAAACTATAACTATATTTATTGTTATAAAACAAGAACGGTAATAATTGTTTCTACTGTTGGCACAAGGCCAGCAATTACCCGGTACAATGGGTACTTTATTCTATAGATCCCGTAAGGATGAAATGGCATAGTTAACCTCGACGGGGTTTGATCTCAGGCCATAAAGGGACATAACTATGTTAGAAAGCATCGCGTCCAACACTCTACCGATACTGCGAATTCGCGTACTAAGAACGGTAATAATGTAATGTCATGTAGTTAACATTCCGACACTCACATACAAGTAAACATAGAGAGAGAGAGGGAGAGATAGAGATAGAGAGAGAGAGAGAGAGAGAGAGTGTGATAGAGAGATAGAGACTGGGAGAGTGAGAGAAAGAGAGAGAATAAGGTACAGAGCTACGTGAGCACACGTACACACATGTACGTGCATATTGATAAGCAGATACTTCACGAATTCGAAAGAATGATTGCATGCCAAATCTCCTCGTAGTCTGTTTTTGTTGCATTTCATGCAAAACAATGTTTTATTATATATCACGTTGTTCTACTTGCAATTTTGTCACATGAGTACCAGAAGATGTCTGCTTATATATATATATATATATATATATATATATATATATATATATATATATAATATTAAGGATACTATTTATGATTATGTATATACTAAAACATTTTATAGTTATGTATATTTTAAACCCTAAACAGTGAAGGTCAGTAATTTATTACTACCTTATTACCAGTAAGATAAATAGCTCAATGTAATAACATCAGTTGTTCTACAGAACAGTTATATAGAATTCACAAGAATCAAAGCTATGTTCAAAGCATTTATTCACTTACAATTGTTTTATCCAAACTTAGGCTTGGAGTCTTCGGAGCATTTTTCAATGTTTCTACACATAATTGACCTCCTTTCCAACGCAAGAGACATACAGATACATATATATATATATATATTGATGTACAGTGGAGTGAGATATATGATACTATATTATATCTGTATATCAATTCAAATTCAAAATCAAATTTAAAATTAAAATTAAAATTTTAAAAAATTAAAACAAAATTAAAATACATTCGGCAGTTAACACAGATAATGCAAGAGGATAGTTTGTTAGTCAGATGTAGTAGTTAGTGTATGCGTTAGTTACACGTGGGGCATGCAAGTGTGTCTCATTTATATACGATTATTGTGTGGCAGGGTGTTACATGTAATACAAGCACTTTAAGCGGATAAGTAAGAGTATTATGGTGGTTGTAGTGGTAAGGTAGTATGGTAAGTTTGTGTGCAGAAAAATAAAAATAAAAAGGAGAAGCAAAAGAAAGTTATGTACATCAGTATATATATATATGTATCTGTATGTCTCTTGCGTTGGAAAGGAGGTCAAATATGTGTACAAACATTGAAAAATGCTCCGAAGACACCAAGCGTAAGTTTGGATGAAACAATTATAACTGAATAAATGCTTCGAACATAGCTTTGATTCTTGTGAATTCTATATATATATACGATATATATCCACGAACCAAAGTATCGTCTTCCTGTCTTCCTCCGGTTGCAACGTTTTTTTAAATATCCACTTCTGCGTTTACAGATTGACTTTGTTAGTTTCAGAAGCAGCGATTCTTTGCTTAAACTTTATTCTGTTATTTTAATAAATATTTGCTCTACGGTTCTTATATATTTGATATATATTTATCCTCATCGAGCCATCTTTGGATTTTATTCTTCAAATCTATTATTATTACTATATATATATATATATATATATATATATATATATATATATATATATATATATATAAAACGAAGGAATTGTGGTAAGGAACCAGATGGACCATAACGCACCAAAGTACTCAGTACTTGGTGTAGTAGAAAAACGGGTTGAGCTCTGCCGTCGGTGTCATACTTGTTTCTATTATATATATATATATATATATATATATATATATATATATATATATATATATATATATATATATATATATATATATATGATATATATATATAGCTAGGCAGACAGATGTATAGATAGAGAGATATTTAGATAGATGTTACTACCAAATAACCATTACTGTATTTGGATTGCTTAATGTGTGGATTTTCTGAAACCTACTTTTCTGGTGGCCAGCAATTAAAAATATACCTATGTGTATGTAATTGTGATACAAAAAAAAACATTCACTTTTATTCGCTGTCTTGTTTGTTCGGAAATATAGGGGCATATAGACAAAAAACGTATTCTTGGATAGATTGCAAATGAGATAGTGACAAACACAAATAATTTCACATTTAGGTGACGCCGTGCAATATGTAATATGAGAAAGAAATTGTCATGAACTTACCTTTGGAACAAAGAGAAGGCACAATGTGATGGTTGTACAAAATATTATGAAAAGACCTATAATGATGAAAGCTGACGTGGGCTTGTCTTTGATGATTATAGAAACCGCAGCTCCACATGTACACATTATCACCACATTGTAGACACTCATGCCGATATATTTAGAATCGTTTAAGGCAGGGATGCTCACATGACGTGTTTCCCAGGCTAAGAAACAACCAATTACCTGAAAAAAAAATTTATAAATTATAAAAGATATATATTTGCTCCGCCTTCACTTTTGTTCGTTAATTAATTGTGAAAACATTTAGTGACAGCTCAAATGAAGTAAAAATGAAGCATTTACATATTTCGTGAGAATTTTGAACTAAGTTCATTGCGAGGCCAGTCGTCTGCATGTCATGAACTTTAGATTGATGATTTCTGCTTATTTCTATATTCAGCATGAAATATATCACTCTACCTTGGTAATATACTTTAGTACTGATATCAACACATAAACCGAAAATAAACATTCATTTACAGAATAAGGAAACAGTTATAATAATTGGCATACTTCAACAATTAAATATTTTAAATACTTTGTCAACGATTTCCTTGTACTCACATTGTCCTTTAAGAAGGCTAGTACGTAACCTGTGACCCTCGCGTCACTAGTATGAGCAATCTGATTCCAAACATGTGTTTGTGAAAACGCTGGAACATTATTGCACGCATAGATTTAGGAAATCTTTGTTTGAAACACTAGTTATTTGATAAGGAAATACAAAAACAAAAACAAAACATAAACTAAGTAAAAGAAAAAAACCTTTCTAAACATATATCTGGAGTGTAGTCATGTTTCGATATATGTTCGAAAAGAGAATTGTCCTAGACTTATAAACACATACATGTATGTCAATGCTGAGTGTCTGGTAAAGGGAAGAAGGGAGGTAGTCGAGTACAAGCTAGTTAAAGAAGAGTGTGGTTTTCGCTCCGGGCGCAGCACAGCCGACTAAATCTTCAGACTGCGCCAGATCTTCCTGAAATTGTAGTACTATTGTCAAGAATTATATTCTTGTGTTGTAGACTTCAAAAAGGCGTATGACCGCGTTCCTCGAGAACTGTTGTTGATGGTTATGGA
>OZ024740.1:368158909-368196409 GCA_964016885.1 Eledone cirrhosa
AAAACCTTTTATGGTTATATATTTTTTATACAAACCCTAAATAGTGAACGATAGTCATTAATTACTATCTTATTACCAGTAAGATAAATAGCTCAATGTAATAACATCGGTTGTTTTACAGAGCAGTTATATAGAGATTACAATAATCAAAGTTCAGTTTAAATCATTTATTTGCTTACAATTGTTTCCTCCAAACCGAAAACCGAGGTTTGGATTCTTCGGAGCAACTATTTAGTGATCTATAACATATTTGACCTCCTTTTCAACACAAGAGACATATAAAAACATATGCACATATTTATCCACAGTGGGATGACATCCATCAAAATGATATAGCTTGGCAATTTACATATAAAGGTTAAAGGATAAAGATAAAAATAAAAATAAAAATAAAAATAAAAATGAAGCATTGGCAGTCTATGAAGATAAAGCAAGGGGAAAGTTTAGAGTAGTCAGTGTATGAAACAATCTCACGTGTAGCATGCACGCGTGTCTTATTTATACAGGATTAGAGTGCGTCAGAATGTTACTTGCAGGGTCAGGCAGTTGAAGCAGGCAATCGATATTATTATGTGGGCTGAATTATTAAATCATTTTTTCGCATACACCTGTATGATATACAATCCCGAATGTGGAGAAACACCAAAATATCAAAAATATCAAACATATTATAAAACATATTATATCGTAGGCAAAACAGTACCACTGTCTTCGCGCACACCACCACTCACATAATCCATGAGACGCAATATATAGACCACGGGTCTATCATATAATCCACGATGGTTCGGCATATAACCAAGTTATAAACCGTATCTTGTCGATTCTTAATTAATAGATCATGTTGTTTAGTTTTGTGAGATGATACTATATTCCGGAAGTGTATGTATGACCAAGGGGAGTTAATGCGTAAGGGGAGGTAACTAGCTATTCTTCTTAGTTAAATTTATTATCCTAAATTACATTAATGGTGTTTCAAATAAGTTCCTATCATATGCTGTTATAACTAATTTCTAGATTATGTAACTTATCTATAGGTTACAGTGTTGTCTATTAAGAAGTACTAAAGGTGTATATATCAGGATGATTACCTTCTATTAAGGGGTGTCATATCTGAACATTCTATAAGAAGAGTCAGACCCCCAAATCAATGTTCTTTGTAAGTGTAATTCCTCCCGCAGGACCTGGCATGGTCCTATTATTTTATATGTGACTCCCGGTAAGCTCTTGGTCATTGTATGTCTGAATCCTTGGTAAATCTGAATATCTCCAGGGTGGTCTGGAGATCAAATCTCTCATATAAAGACACCAGTCTGGCCATCAAGCAATAGATAAACTCTTATCTCATATATAAATTAAATTAGGTATCTTATCTACAAATTAGAGTGGAGTCTATTAATAAGTACTAAAGGAGTTCATATCATGAAGATTACAATCTGGAGATCAAATCTCCCATATAAAGTCACTCTAATTTCCAGATTGTAATCGATTGCCTGCTTCAACTGCCTGACCCTGCAAGTAACATTCTGACGCACTCTAATCCTGTATAAATAAGACACGCGTGCATGCTACACGTGAGATTGTTTCATACACTGACTACTCTAAACTTTCCTCTTGCTTTATCTTCATAGACTGCCAATGCTTCATTTTTATTTTTATTTTTATTTTTATTTTTATCTTTATCCTTTAACCTTTATATGTAAATTGCCATGCTATATCATTTTGATGGATGTCATCCCACTGTGGATCAATATGTGCATATGTTTTTATATGTCTCTTGTGTTGAAAAGGAGGTCAAGTATGTTATAGATCACTAAATAGTTGCTCCGAAGAATCCAAACCTCGGTTTGGAGGAAACAATTGTAAGCAAATAAATGATTTAAACTGAACTTTGATTATTGTAATCTCTATATAACTGCTCTGTAAAACAACCGATGTTATTACATTGAGCTATTTATCTTACTGGTAATAAGATAGTAATTAATGACTATCTTTCACTATTTAGGGTTTGTATAAAAATATATAACCATAAAAGGTTTTATTACATACATAACCATAAATAGTATCCTTAATACTATATATATATTCTCTCTTATGGATGTGAGTTTGGTTTTTTGAGGATGTTAATAGTTTTAGCTTATTTGGTTAGTTTGAAGTTATCCAGTGTATGTAATAATTTGTGTATGTAGTAATTTGAAGTTAGGAATAATTTGAAGTTAGGAAACATACTAGCGAGTTTGTAGGGAAAGCACGTGTATTTCTATATACTTTTTCCTTATGGGAGTGAACCTTTGGTTATTTGAAGATATCAAAGTAGCGTATATATAGATATGTATTCTCCTTTATGGATGTGAGATGTGGTTATTTGGTTGTTTGAGGTTGTTAAAAGTGTTTGGTTATTTGGTTCTTTGAAGATATGAAGAGAAAACGGGTGGATATAATAATCTGTAGTTAAGAAAACGTACTTACTTACGAGTTGGTAGGAAAAGCACGTGGTTACAAATATATATAAATATATATGTTCGGTCAGATAGGCTTTAAAGCTGTATAGCTTGCTACTGACTTGGTAGAGAGCAATAGAAACACGTATGTTCAGTTCAACAGTCCACTACATATATTATATTGGCAGTATCGGTAGAGGGTCGGACACCATGCTTTGACGCATAGAGTTACGATAATTAAATTGACCTCTTAATAAACACATGGTTTTCTCTGTCACAAACAATAAACATTAATGCGTCGTGTCTGAATGAAATTGCTGAAAAAACAGCTCAAACATTTACCACGAGGTCTGCTAAGCAGATACACAACAAACTAAAACATGTAGAAGTATCTTTCAAACTAATTCAAAACCATTTTGAAAAACTTCGATATATTTACTCCAATGGACAATCACAACAACAGCAACATCAACAACAACAGCCAGACAATCGGGAGCCACCACTACTGAATTCAAGCATAATTAGTGAGTTACTGAATGACAGTATCCCTCAACCACTCACTCAGCCATCATTATCGCCATCACCATCACCACCACCGTCACCATCTTCTGCCACATCAACTGCTAGTACGGGACCACTTCTCACTCTCCCACCACAGTTGTTATCATCATCATCAACGTCAGCACCACTGCTTTCTTCCCCACATCACCACCATAGCCATGCCATAGTCAAAAGAACTTTTAAAAAATATATATGGAGCTGTATGCACCCCCCCCCCCCACTACACATACTAGAAACCGCAAAATATGCCACTACTCACTACGTCAGAGGCTATTTACACGTAGCGATTCTATATTTACCCATTTACCGGGCACTAGGTGCACTAACACTGCCAGCGAACATCAAAGCACGCTGCCCGCACACATAGGTCGGACCCTCAAAATCTGCAAGATTCCCAACGAGAGAGGCTATGTCTACTGACTGACCGTCCCTTCACTCATCTTCCTGGGAAACAACCGATGAACAGAAAAGGGGCTCCATGTCAACACACAAACCATAATAAAGCCACCGCCTGCTGCAGTAATGTTGCTCCAGTCTCCTCACAAAGACACGGATACAACAACAAAAACAACAAAAGAAATGCTGCTCCAGTCTTTTAACAAAGACTCTATTGCAACAACAACAAATACAACAACAAAAGTAATGCTGCTCCAGTCTTTCCACAAAAACACGATTACAACAACAACAACAAAAGAGGGCATAGATACACACACCTTTGCACCACAGCTAACCAACTTTTCTGTTTACTGGCTCCCTATTACAAGCTTTCACACTCTGCCTGTAAATCATGTGCTTGCACTGCTGATGAATTGATGTATCTATGCTTGGTTTGTTTTTTTGGATGATGCTGAGTAACGCCTTCATTCATTTCTTGCTCTCCTCTCTAAACCTCCCTATCTATTGCACCATTTACGTGATAAACTTTTGACCTAATTTTTTAAGATGTAATTTTTCATGATGTAATTTTTTGTGACATTATATGTATCATGTATTGTGTGCCCCCCTTACTTGTCCTTCTTCCTTGTTCTGGTGACTAGGCTCGATGGACCCTGCAACCTTTGATATACTTTTGTTTAGCAAATAAAACAGTGTATTTCTAAGCACTCTTTGATTATTCCTAAACTTATATATATATATATATATATATATATATATATATATATATATATAAATTCATATATGAAGCATAAGTATATATCTAAATAAGCAAAGTGGAATGTCAAACAGCAATCTCTGATCGTAGATATATCAAGAAGAAACGAAACGTAACCAGAAAATGTACCAATACGTAAATAATACACTCAGAAATCAAAGCCAACAATACACAAACACTCATTGGATAACACCATTGATTGCCAAAGTCGTAGCTAATACATTAAGTAAAACAATGCTAATCATAGATGTATGTAAAACAAATGTATTTATACATGCAAACTGAGATGAGATCGCTGATATATAGATCCACTACTTATTGTATTGATAACGTCTTGACAGGGTGTGAGGCCATAAATATGTTAAGCTCAATGTTTCTGAATCGTAGAAATGTTAGTAAATGCCGATGTATAACTAGAAGGCATGTTGTATATTAATAATAATGTATGTGGCACCTACTAAAAATAATATATATATTCTTATTAACACATAAACTGCTGTATTAAGATATTTGGAATAACTCTGATCTCAAATTTCTGGCATTACAAACATATTTAGACGAGAAGTAATACAATCTCTTAATCCAACTGCAGATAACTGAAAGCGAAATCAGCCTTATGTAATGGAACTAAATATATTAAAGATTTTATTTCGGGGCATTGCAGGTTGGCAACATGAGTTTATCAAATGGAAAAAGTAGTAGTAGTAGTAGTAGTAGTAGTAGTAGTAGTAGTAGTAGTAGTAGTATTATTAGTAGTAGTAGTAGTAGTCGTAGTAGTAGTAGTAGTGTGAGATGATAAGCATAATACACACCGATAGATTCATATAAAAGCTGTAGAGGAAAATCAGATGATACTGGTGTTGACGATGACAAGGATGGTGATGACGATAATGGGATAGTGGTGATGGTGACGACGACGATGTCGATGATTTTGTTAATGAGTTGCTGTATATATATATATCCCTTCATTTAAGAGCTATGAATTAACTAATATAAATATGAAAATAGTTGGCAGATGCTCAGTAATCTAAACTAAAATGATGATTCACATCATGTCACTTTATTCACTTGGTGTACACAATTCCTAATATGTAAGTTAAAATAAAATTCTAAGGTTAAAAGTTTAAACCGTATTAAATGACAACATTCATATACTTACCAGAAGTAATCCTTTATAGGCATATATTAGACCCATCCATATTGTCATATACTCACTGGCGCATGACTCTACAACAGGAATAATTTCACTGTCTCCCTTTATCTAAATTACGAAAGGAAAACATAATAATTAACATTCATTATAAAAAATATATACTATAATTTCATAGCAATTCTCTTACTAGTAATAATACTTTTTTTTATATATTTGACATTAATACATTAGCATAATTTCCTGGACTGTGTACAGTACGTATATTATGGTTATGGAAGTATAAAATAAGAAGAGGGTATTAAAATACTATATTTTAGTAAGATTACTTACGGAGTTGTGGCTTTGACTAGATTTTGCTAAATTTTTTTTTCGATATATCGCAACATCTTATTGAAAGGTTGTTATTATATAAGCCAGTGGTTTACATGCAGTCCCCATGGACCACAGGTGCCCATATAAATCTTTTGGGGTCCACAGAGTAACAAATATAAATGTAGTATTATAGGTGTCCATGAACGAATTATTCTTTCAAAGAAAGATCTTAATATTGTAAGAAAAAACAAATGTTTCAATCAATTGAAAATATAAAACAAAGACGTTACCAAATAAATTCCACAGGATGTTAATAGAAATCAGAGGAAATGATACATGGAAAAATAATAATAAACACAAACAGTATCAGTGATAAAGTGGGCTAAATTAATTCATATATTTATACACACACACACTTATATATATATGTGTGTGTATATATATATATATATATATATATATATATATAAAAGAATAGAGGTGTAACACACAAAGTTATTATATATTGGTAAACGGAATAGAAAATGCTGACAAATTGTTCACAGTTGAAAAATGGTTTAATTAGGAATAAAAGAGTATTAGTGATTGTATGGGTTAGTATTCAGTTGTGGTTTAAAGTTTTTAAGCTTTTACCGGTTGCGCATTTCTAAATGCTTTTCAAAAATAATTTTGAGATAGAGTGTCCGTGCTGTTTGCTCTGATCTGATTAGTTTTGGGAATTCTACCTGTTTTTATGTTAAAAAAGTGGCTCCAGCGTTATTTTTGTGTTGCAAAAATGCTTGTGGTCAAAACAATTTTGATTGGTCGGTAGAGGTCATGTGAATGTAAAAAGTTGATTTTGCGCCAAGACTGTTTTTATGTAGAATTCCCAAAACTAATCAGATCAGAGCAAACAGCACGGACACTCTATCTCAAAATTATTTTTGTAAAGCATTTAGAAATGCGCAACCGGTAAAAACTTAAAAACTTAAAACCACAACTGAATACTAACCCATACAATCACTAATACTCTTTTATTCCTAATTAAACCATTTTTCAACTGTGAACAATTTGTCAGCATTTTCTATTCCGTTTACCAATATATATATATATATATATATATATATATATATATATATATATATTCATTAGTTAAGCAAAACAAGACAACAGATTTCACAAGGAAGTCATTATTTAAAGGTTGTCAACATAGTTGTAGTTTAATGTAAGGAATGTAAAGAATAATGCTAATAATACTAATAATGTGCGTTTACAATTGTTTCGCTACTCCATATAATTTTTCTGGATCAAATGATTATAGATCATTATTGATCTGGTTAAGTTGTAGATAATTAACTTTGGTAAAATTGGAGCAGTTCATCGGAACTTCAAAAGGAATATAAATTAAGGTAAAGAAATATATACACACACACACACACACACACACACACACACACACACTCATATATATATGTGTGTGTGTGTTTGTGTGTGTATGTATCTTTGTATCGATATATATATATATATATATATATACATATATATATGTGTGTGTGTGGAGGGGTGTATGTGTGTGTATATATAATTCCCAAACTCCAACATATTTATATATATACATATATATGTGTGTGGGGGGGTATATATATATATATAACGAAGGAAATGTGGTAAGGAACCAGGTGGACCATAACGCACCAAAATACTCAATACTTAGGGTAGTAGAGTGGGTAATAGGAACAAGTAAGACCTCGACGGCTGAGCTCAAGGTGTTTCGACTAATATTAGCCGTCGAAACGGCTTGAGCTCAGCCGTCGGGGTCTTACTTGTTCCTATATATATATATATATATATATATATATATATATATATATATATATATATATATTCCCAAACTCCAACATATATATATATATATACGAATATATGACAAGCACAGTGTAGACGCCACAGTAGAAAGTATTAAGTGTACAATTTGTGGCATGAATGGAGATACTCTATGGCGTATTACCAGTCAATGCGCATCACTAGCTCAGAAAGAATGTAGGAGACGTTACAACAATATATCAAGTATAGTCATTGGGCACTTTGTGGTAGATATGTTCTTGACAGACAGAAAAGTGGTACGAACAAAACCCTGGGGGTGTTATCGAAAATGATGTGACTTTGTGATACGGTGTGACCATGAGATTGAGCATAGAAGACCAGATATGATATGTGTATGATTGAGAAAGAAAGCAAACAGTGTTGGGTAATAAATATAGCCTGTCTAGCTGATAACACAATATGCGATAAAGAAGGAAGCAAGTTGATAGATACGACATGTTAACTTGGGAGGTTAAGCAGTTGTGGTCAATGTAAAAAGAAGTGGTAATATCAATAATAATTGGAGTTTGGGAACAGTGAGTAAACATCTTTAGAAGTAGATTAAACAAATAGGGATTGAAATACGGATGGAACCTACCGAAAAAAAAAAACAGCATTGCTTGGAACAGCTCAAATACTCCGGAGTGTATGCGAAAAATATGTAGTGATACTTCAGTTCACTGGTAGTGAACATCTAACACTAATATTTCACCAGCATTAGAAGCTGAGCGAAGAAACAATAATAATAATAAAGAGGTCAGAGTATTTAGATCTTACATCGGTCTATTATTTACTAAATAGATAGATAGATAGATAGATAGATAGATAGATAGATAGATAGATAGATAGATAGATAGATAGATAGAATGGGAATTACTCGTTTAGAGTAGTAAGACCATAGTCGGCTAAGTCTTCAATATATCTTAGAGGACTAAAAATCAAATAGCCCGAATAAAAAAGGAATTTTGCGTTGATGTGTAGAATTATGTTTCTGCAGTCAAGTAAAGAGGCAAACGCTAGCCAAAGAAGTGAGGAATATAGGTCAATTAGTGGCTATAATTTGACAGCAAAGGAAACATCAGCATGTGGAAGGGAGTCACACGGACGTCACACACACACACATAAACACACACACACACGCACACGCACACGCACAATCTTACCCATGGTCTAATATATACATATACAACTGGTTATAGGAAAGTGATTAGATAGATATTAATGAATAGAGTATCTATAAATGAATGTATATTGATATAACAGTACAAAATAACAAAAATGATACTAACAAGAATGCCGATAATAAAGCTCTCAGTGATATGAATGTAGTGATAACCGCAAACGTAGTGGAAAATGATAGAAATATCACTGGTAAAATCATTACATAATATCAGAAGCAGTACGTAAATTTGGAGTAACACTAATTTTGTGGGAGGGGGAGTCGGCTATGACAGCGGGACATAAAGCTCAGTTGGATGCTGTGGTTACACCAAGGGAAGAAAATTAGTGGAAGGGCATGTTTGGAGGTAGATGAAATTCACTCGGGCGTCACACATACACATATACCCTACGTACAGGAACATACTTAACTACACTCAGACAAATGCATTTTAAGGATGCGCTGATATTTGGTAATAATGGAGATAGGGGGAAATCAGAGATAACAATATTAAAGGAAATATGAATAATCGTTGAGAATAATGAAGGATAACCACAAAACGTAGTTATGGTGAAAACGGTAATAAATGTTTCTACTTTAGACACAAGGTCAGCAATTTGAAAGTAGATTAAATCGACCCTAATGAATTACTGGTGCTTGATTTATCGACCTCGTAAGGATGAAAGGCAGAGCTAACCTTTGCGAGATTTGAACTAAGTACGTAAATGTACGTAACTATATCCTGCGAATAATGGTGTCCGACGCTCTAGCGATACTGCAATCCGCCACCCATGGTGAAATTGGTAATAATACAAATGTTAAAGAACCGTACTAGATAATACAAAGAGCTGTAAGTAAATGTAAACAAAAGCACGAAATCTGGTAGAGCCCAGTTCGGTTAAATGGTGCACAAAACTTGACCAGCTCTAAATCTGTGACTCTCCTGCAGATCGGGAGGCGTGGTTGTCTGAGGCTGGACAGAAATCCGGAAGTCAGGGATCACTACATAAACATAGCTATTTAAGTGAGTGTACATGTGCGTGTATCTATGTGAATATGAATTCCACGATATGTTGAGGGAAGGTTGTGAAAAACCTGTGCTCATTTACAGTATGATCAATGCACAATTATATCGAATATCTATTCTCATACCAAATTTCTCTAACAATATATTAAAGGATTCGAATGACCTGTTGTAAGGTTTAAACTGGGCCATGTCATGCGTTTCTCATGCGTAATCAAATCAGTGACAGGAATATCTCTTTAAATGTAACACCTCTTTCATTATCGTTGAATCATCAGTATATTTCTAGTCAATAAAAGGAAAACCTGAAAATCGTGAACTTTGAAATCCCAGGGAGTAAATCGACAGAAAGCTTCTCGAGAAAGTGTCCGAATTTGATTTAAGTCTTATTCCATACCGTTTTAGTTGAAACATGTAAAAATATCAATAATATTATATTTGAAGAAGTATGCTAAATCATATTTTCGGTGACAAATTTTACATTCCTATAACACAACACTTTCATATTATGAGAGAAATAACCAATGCTTATAAATCTATAAATAAATTACTAAATGTGAGCCTTATGTATAGATGTAGAAAGTAGCAGGCGTGAAACGAATTACGTTGTCTCCATCGATACAATAGTCATATCTGAAAGCTTAGTGAATCGATTATATAAGTCATTTTTCCACAACGTTTATGAAATTGCAGAAATATGTCTCCTGCGAATACTTTCATATAATTTACTATACATCTGCAATAATTTTATTATAAGCAAGTTGTAATAATGTATATTCAAATGACATTTAATGTCAACACAAACCCACTGTTAACACCAACATATATAAACATACATGTATCACATACAAAAACATAAACAACATACAACTATTCAAAGGCGTTCACTTAGGTAATAAATTAAGCATCAGATAAGATAATGAAATGTTATATATATATATGTGTGTGTGTCGGACGATACCAAGCACGCTAGCCGGTTTAAGTTTTTACTGTGTTCGCCTGTTAACCACGTACTTTCAGGGCAGCTTAGACTCATACGATGACTTTAGTGTTAGCGAAATGCGATAGTTGGAAACTTTGTGAATCCACAACGTGTATATATATATATATATATATATATATATATATATATATAACGAAGGAAATGTGGTAAGGAACCAGGTGGACCATAACGCACCAAAGTACTCAATACTTGAGGTAGTAGAGTGGGTAATAGGAACCAGTAAGACCCCGACAGCTGAGCTCAAGCCGTTTCGACGGCTAATTCTGTAGAAACATTTATTACCGTTTTCACCAGAATTAGCCGTCGAAACGGCTTGAGCTCAGCTGTCGGGGTCTTACTGGTTCCTATTATATATATATATATATATATATATATAAGGAACAATGATGAAATTAAAAATGCAACTGGAGTCTTTTAAAAAAATATAGATATTTATTAGGTTCCTTTACCGGTTACGCAGTTTTTGTGCTTTTCAAAAGTAGAATTGAGATGGAGGGTTTGTAGTTTTTCTCCGTCTAAATTCTAGTTTTAAAACTCACAAGAACTGCGAAACCGGTAAAGGAACCAAATAAATATATATTAACAAAAAAGACTCCAGTAGCATTTTCGATTTGTTCTTTTTTCACTTTGTAAAATAAACCTCACTTTCTAATATATATATCAGAACTCCGACGGCTATATATATATAGGAAAAGCGTCAGGAGCCCTATAATTGAGCTGCGGCCGTTTCGACAGCTAGGTCTGAACGCTGTCGAAACGACCGGAGCTCAGCCGTCGGAGTTCTAAATCTTTTCCTATTACCCTCTCTACTACCGAAAGTATCAAGTACACTGGTGCGTTATAGTGCACCTGGTTCCTTACCACACTTCCTTCTTTATATATATATGTATTTATCTATCTATCTAGCTGTATATATACATCCATATATGCAGTACGTACACACTCACACACACACACATACGTACACTCACGCACGTTGACCCGCTAACATGCACACACATAAAACTAAGAATGTACAAAAACATAGATGTAATGACATATATATAAAAACACATACAAACACACATATATATATATATACATGCACGCGCGCGTACATACGGAGGCGTTCGTGTACATATACAGAAAGTATACACACGTAAAGACGCTCAGACACATAGATACAGGTTGTAAAAACACCCTTGTGAATGAGTGAGTGCAAATATAAAAAATATAAAACTGGCTGCTAAATAACAGAAAATATCTGGAGTGGAAAACGCAAGTAACTTGTGTAATCAAGTAGTACAGAAAATAGGGAAGTAAAAGGTGGAGAGTGAAGATATTAGGTAAGTGAATCGGAGAGTAAAGTGGGGGCGATGGTTTAGTGGTGGATGTGAAGTAAAAAAAAAAAAAAAATAAAAAATAAAAAATAAAAAAAAAATAAAAAATAAATAAATAAATAAAAAAAAAATAAAAATAAAAAAAAAAATAAAAAAAAAAATAAAAATAAAAAAAAAATTAAAAATAAAAATAAAAATAAAAATAAAAATAAAAATAAAAATAAAAATAAAAATAAAAATAAAAATAAAAATAAAAATAAAAATAAAAATAAAAATAAAAATAAAAATAAAAATAAAAATAAAAATAAAAATAAAAATAAAAATAAAAATAAAAATAAAAATAAAATTAATAATAAGATTAAAATTGAAAGTAAATCAGAAAAGGTAGTCTTAAAGAGAATAATTTGAGTGGAGAATAAGAGCTTATGGAGGATAAGTATCTGAAAATGTGTTAAGTTTATAAGAGCTGGAAAGCAGGTGTGATTTCATGTGTGGGCAACTGGTGAACATTTCTGTCTTTGTGTTTACGCAGGTCTTTGGTGATTTAAGTTTTGCAAAATCCAATATTTTTCATTTATGCATAGCGTGCACTTTCTTGTTCCTTTGCATTTTCTTTAGATTGGTTCAAAATTGACCAATCCAATTTATATTGGATACCTTGGTCTTTCAAATCCCATATTCTGCTAGCCAGAGCTGTTTTAAATCTTTTTTTCTGGATGTCGAAAGGATGCGACATGTGAGTAATAACGCGTTTTGAATTTGTCTTGTCATACCCACATATCGTTCACTGGTGGCTGGTTGGTTGTTGCTGATGGTTGTCACTTTAGCCGCATATACAATGGCTTTGGTGTTGCATTTACCTTGTAATGGGCATTCACTTTTGATTCTACAGGAGCAATTTTGATGTTCTCTAGGTGATTTGTTGTTGATTATATAAGATTTAATAGGGGGACCGCAGGAGTAGCTAATTTCGACACAGTTTCTGTTAAAGATCTTATAGTATCTATGTGTTCTATATATATATATTAGAATTGGTGCTCTGAAATAGCGATATATATATATGAATGTATATATAGTGTATTTACAATACACTGTATGCTTAATTAAAAGCATTTCGAAGACCTTACGCTATTGTTATAGAGTAGTGACAGTCTCACTTACTTTAAATTTTCATCAAACAGGGGAGATAAATCAGACAGAGCTCTGTTTCGTTCTGATTGGTACTTATCAATAAAGGTGGAGTACTTGGTTTTGATAAGTACCAATCAATATGAATCAGAGCTCTGTTAGCTTTATCTCACCTGCTTGCTGAAATTTTAAATTAAGTGAGACTGTCACTACTCGAACACAATAGCGTAAGGTCTTCGAAATGCTTTTAATTAAGCATACAGTGTATTGCAAAATACACTATATATACATTCATATATATATATAGTAATAATAATAAATTTGATAATACATGCATGTATTTGCGAGTGAATTTATTTATATATAATAGAAAAACGGAGGGTGAATAAGGAGAACTCGAGAGACAGACAAAGAATGAGCGAAGACTGTGATTGAGATAAATGGGGCATACATATATTATCATATACAGAGCGATTTTCTGCCAGGTAAATAGAATTAGGGAGAGTGCACAATATAAATGAAAAATATCACGTTTACATAGATTAATTACCTCAAACAACGATTCCTTCAAATCTTATTCTGGTAAAATAATTACAGAAAACAGTATTTTTTGTTTAGTTGTTTCTTCTGGTCTCAACAGAGGAATTGGGGAATGTATTTATGAGTATGAGATATTTCATATAAACTACGGATAACTAATAATTTACAAAATGTCCTTAATTACGAAGTGCATCTTTCAGAATATCTTATGTTACAGGAATTTTTGTGAAATTGGTAAATATATTTCTAAAATTGGCAATCTCGAAGTTAATGTAAATATCATTATATCGGTACCAACACTTAACTTATATTTTAAAGAACCTGTAAAGCTGGAAGGAAATTTGCATGTGACACAATTTGATAGATTTACACATGTTTCCTTTGAATACATTTGTATAAATTATTTGATGATTCTCGTGATTTTCATAGAGATAAATTAAATGCTATGGCCTTCTATTTGGGATTGAAACATGTGTAAACAAAAAAAATAATGTATTAAACCTTGGTTATGTATTTATTCATGTATTTATATATATATATATATATATATATATATATATATATATATATATATATATGTGTGTGTGTATGTGTGTGTGTGTGTGTGTGTGTGTGTGTGTGTGTGTGTGTGTGTGTGTGTGTGTGTGTGTGCGAGTGTGTGGGATCCTTTGTGAGTTTGTGTATAACCTTTACAAATGGAAATACCTGTATATATACATAAGCGCGAGTATAAATCTGCATTGGCTTGTACATAAAGATCACTTATACGCACACAGAGCAAGAATGTAATAAGTAACTATCTGTAACTTTAAACAATGACCTCCTCCATAGCATCAAATATGAGAAAATAAATTTTCCGAAAAACCGTTTTTAAAGAATTGTTTTTCAATTGATTAATCTTCGGAATTTAACACATTCAGGGAAGCATATACTTTAAAAGGAACTTAAGATTGAAGGGTGATTTGTGATTAACGCTCTAGAGATTAATTTTCTTAACTACAAACGTGACGAAGCTAAGTAATTTAATCAAATATGATCTTAATTACCATGTATCAAATATGATATGTGCCACTTATTTTTCATCAGTTAGTTTTGGTATCACTCTTTACTTCTTGTTTATCTTCTGATGAACGACTAGTGCCCGAAACATTACGAATTTCTTCCTGCTATTTCAAGCGATAAACTAATATATTTCTTCCATGTGCTGTGGATGAGGATGATGATGTCGACAATGATAATTGTTTCTACTTTTGGCACAAGGCCAGCAATTAACCCCAGTGTATTACTGGTACTTTATTTTATCGACCCCGTAAGGATGAAAGGCAAAGTCAACCTCGGCGGGATTTGAACTCAGATCGTAAAGGGACGTAACTATGCTAGAAAGTATGGCGTCCGACCCTCTACCAATACTGCCAATCCACCGGTTGTCGATGATCAATAATGATGATGATGATGATGATTCTGAATTTTTAGATTTTTTTTTTTTTTCTCTGGGCATCTGTTTAATCTGAGCTAACCATGATTTTATTACACTCAAGGTATCAAACGGCGACGACGACGGCGAATAATAATAATAATAATAATAATAATAATAATAATAATAATAATAATATAGGGAAGAAGACACAGATGGTGGATAGAAGGTCGAGAAATTGCTTCCATAAGTTTTGATTTTTTAACATATTTAAATCAATTGTGAAATAACAATTCTTAGTACAAATGTTGCATAAAACATCCGGCTTGAGTCCCAAAAAATTCGGATCCATAATATATTGTTATATCGCTCAAATATTCAATTTTGTATTATACATTTTATATTCAAAAAAGAAAATGGTTATAAATGGAAGAAAACCCCCTCTGTCTACACTATATAGAACAGCCAAACAACAGCAATTTCACCAACACCAGAAACTAGATACACCACCTACCGCATCACCCCTCTGTGTACACTAAACACAACAGCCAGATAACTGCAATTTCACCACCACCAATCTCAGCATAATAATAATAATTGCTATTATTAAACAAAATGTTTAATTCCAATATTAAGAAAAATATGTCAACACATATACGCGACTAACCCCATAGATTCACCGATCAAACAAAATACAGTCTATTCAACAAAACTCAGTAACGACAACGCCATCACTACAGTCACCGCCGCCGCCGCCCATCCATCATTACTAACACTATCCCATCACCGCCGCCACCACTCCTTCATTGCTACCACCGCTATCCCCCCATTACCTTCTGTTAACTTACGAAAGGGGAAGATGGCGGTATCACTAGACAATATTAATAAACAAGATTAATATTTAATTTTGGATCAGGAATGTTAGAGTCGAAAAGGAGGAAAATGACAAAATGACTAAATAACTAAAGATAATTTCACCACCAACACCACCACCACTACCACGATAAAAACTCTGGTTAAGTCGACTCAAACGCTATTTCTACTCCAACTTCAATACCATCACTACAGTACTACGACCACCACCACTGCCTCATTATCGCTACCGCCGCTATTCTCTCCCACTACCTCCTGCTAGTTGCTGCTAGCACAGCGCCGCCACCACCACCGCCACCGGGGCCTCATTATTACTACCGCCGCTATTCTCTCCCGCTACCCTCTGCTACATTGTAGAATCCCCCTAAAAGAGGAAGGCATCAAAATATATAAATAGACTGAATTGATGACCCGCTCAAAATCAGAAAAACAAAAATCAAAATCAAAGCAGCATAGCAACAACGAAAAACGGAAAGAAAATAAAAATGAAGAGAAAAACAAACAGACGGACAGAAAAGGGAAGGGAAAATCTAAGTCAGACATTCAAACAATACATTACAATGAAACTTATGCAGATTCTTTTTTGGGTTTTTTTTTGCCTGTTTGTTTGTTTTGTTTATTTATGTTCGTCTACAGCGTGATAATGCCACAAAAAAATCACGCGGAGTGACAAAACCACCGGAGGCGAGGAATTCACCGGTGGTTATGTAACCATACATTCGCCAATCCTCGATAAGAGTGTTTAAATGTCGAACCTAAACAGTTCGAATAACGGTGAAATGGAGACTAGAATGTCATGTGACAGACTCTCACCCAACAGGTGCTCCCTGGCTCAGCAGCAGGGACCTGGCTGTCAACCAAATACTGCTGGTGTCGGAGGAAGAAGAAGAAGGAAAGGGACCAGAACCAACTGGACGAAAGAATTGAATAGAACTGTTATGCAATGTTACCTGAAGAGTGACCCCCCAAGAAGAAAGGCTATAGGAAACGGATGCATAACATCTGGAACGAGATTGGTCTATTTAAATTAGATGAACAAAAATTGGCCGGGCAGGCTCGGGTATATAAGAACTAATGGGTGGATAAGCGAGCTGGAACTGGAGGAACTGAGCAGAGAGGTTAGCTTGGAGATGGAGGGTGGAGTATGCCAGGCAAACGAGCCAGTGGGAAATGAAGGTGAAGAGGTCGAGAGAACGGAGGAACCACCCGAAGCAGACAATGACCTGAATGATGAGATAAATAATACCTGGAACAGAGATACGGCCACTGAGGAGATGAATGCTGACGGGCTAGGACAAGATTTGATTGATATCCTAAACTTAGTGGTAGATGAATTGAACAATGATAGTGGGAGACCTATGAACCTAAGATGTGTAGACAGGAAAAAGTTAAAAGAAACAACAGCTAAGGTAAACAAAGTCATCCCATACCTTGAGGCGAGGAACCTTCACCAGTGCAACAATATCCTCAAAGCAAAAGCAAACACTGTGAGGAAACTACTTGGTATAAAAGCGAGAGGAAACAACAGACAAGAAAGAGCAGAGCCTTGGTGGAAGAAACGACTGAGTGGTCAAATCAGGGAAATGAGAAATGACATTGGAAAGCTTGAGTCCCTACTAAAAGGGACACTAAAAAACATAAACACTAAAAATAGACTGGAAATAAAGTACAAAACTAGGAGGAAAAAGCTAAATATTATCATAGAGGAACTGAAGCAACGCATTGTAGCAAATAGTGCAAAAATCAGGCGATACGAGAACAGAGTCAGTCAGTATAGACAGAACCGCATGTTCGACAACAACCAGAAGATGCTGTTTGGACAGCTTGAAGGGAAAGAAAGAGGCAACGACTTGATCTTTGATGCGGAACAAACTAAAACATTATGTTAAACATAATGACCATGCAGTGTGGATTGAAACAGTACAGAAGGAGATTAGTGAACAGGCACACCAACAAACTGATTTGAGTATCACAGTTGAAACTCTTAAGGGGCAGACCAAGAAACTAACCAACTGGAAATCACCACCAGGCCGATATGGTGTGCAAGGGTATTGGATTAAAAATATAACATCCCTCCACCCGAAACTGACAACCATGTTCAATGACTGCTTGATGTCAGGTGAGGTACCAGAGTGGTTGACAAAAGGTACCACAGTTCTGATAATGAAAGACCGAATCAAGGGTAATGATGTTACCAACTATAGACCTATCACATGTCTGTCCGTAATGTGGAAACTGTTGACAAGCATTATGTCTGAGGAAATCTACCATCACCTCCACACAAACAACTTGTTACCGGACGAACATAAATGATGCTGAAAGAAGTCACGTGGTACAAAGGACCAGTTACTTATTGATAAGATGGTAATGAAGAATTGCAAGAGGAGACACACTGGTCTTGCCATGGGATGGATAGACTACAAAAAGGCATTTGACATGGTGCCTCGTTCTTGGATCACCAAAAGCCTGGAGATCTTCAAGGTGGCAGATAACAGCAGACAGTTTTTGGGCAAAAGTATGAAGTCCTGGAAAACAGAGTTAACATCAGCTGGAGAATCCTTGGGAAGCGTGAAGATCAAGTGATTTATGTTCCAGGGAGATAGTCTGTCCCCTTTGTTGTTTGTCCTTGCCCTGATGCCCCTGGCCATTATACTGTTGAAAGTGAGAGCAGGATACAGGTTGGGAAAGGGAGGGCTTACCATCAATCACCTCCTCTTCATGGACGATTTTAAGCTCTTCGGGAAGAGTGAGAAGGAGTTGGATGTGCTTGTTGACACTGTCCGTATTTTCAGCAATGATATATGTATGCAATTTGGTATTAGTAAGTGTGGAGTCATTGTGATGAAGAGGGGTAAGTTGAGCAGAAGTAACGGAATCCAGGTACCAACAGGTGAGATGATAAAGGAAATTGACTCTGAAGAAGGATACAAGTATTTGGGCGTTCTGGAGGCTGATGACATCAAGAACAAAAAAATGAAGGAATTTATAAGAACTGAATACCTTTGGAGAGTAAGGAGCGTATTAAAGTCACATCTGAACAGTAGGAATGCCATAAGTGCAGTAAATTCCCGAGCTGTGTATATTATTAGGTACAGTGTGGGAATTCTGAGATGGAATGTTGCTGAACAAAAAGAAATGGATAGGAAGACTAGGAAGCTATTGACTATCTACAACATGTTCCACAAGAGGAGTGATGTCGATAGACTCTACTTAAGGAGATCTGAAGGTGGAAGAGGTCTTATCAGCACAGAGGACTGTGTTCAGATGGATTAAAACAACCTACACAAATACGTGACTGATAGTAAGGAGCCAAAGCTCAGAACTGTAATGAAGGAGGGGACAATAGGCCAGGGGATGTCCAAGGAGGAAATAACATCAAGGAGAAAGAGCAGCCTTCAGGAAAAATCCCTTCATAGTACCTTCTTTGAGAAAACTGAATTTAGAGATCCACAGACATGGAACTGGTTGAAAAGAGGAGACCTTAAAAAGGCTACAGAAGGAACGTTAATGGCTGCGCAGGAACAGGCCCTCAAAACGAAGTGGTTGAAACACCATATTTACAAGGAGGAGGCTAACCCACTGTGCAGAATCTGTGGAGAGAGAGAGGAGACTGTGGCTCACATTGTATCCGAGTGTAAACACCTAGCCCAGACTCACTATAAGGGCTGGAGACATGATGTGATGGGCAGGGTGATCCACTGGCACCTATGCAAAGTAAACAATTTACCACATTCTGAGAAGTGGTATGAGCATAAGCCAGAGACGGTGATAGAAAACGATCAGGTGAAGGTGCTGTGGGATTTTAGGATACAGACGGACAAGAAACCTGAACACAATAGACCTGACCTGGTGGTTTTAACAAAGAAAAAAGATCGTGCCTGATTGTGCGCACTAGGGACTATCTCAAAAAGTTTCCAGTTCCAGTCAAAAAGTTTCTAGTTAAAGAAAATTGGCCCCTTCACACTTTTTGGAACGCTTCAAAAGGCATGCTTGCTGGGGACAGCAAGAACCCTCCGATACGTCATGAATATCTGAGGCTGCAGCTAGTGGCTTGATATTCATTTCAACAAACATTCCAGTTAACTAACATCAATCACTGGGACTCAAAGAGTAATAACAATAATAATAATAATAATGTTTTCTTTATTAACCACAAGGGTTTACATAAAGTAGACATTAAGGACAGTACAGGACAATACAGGACGGTACAAGTGGGCATTTCTGCGTGTAAAAATTATAGAGGATGTACTAAAACAACAAAGAAAAATTCCCTAATACGGGGGAGACTTCCGAGGGACATTTGTGGAGAAAGCCCATTAAAAGACCACAGTGACCCTGACAACCAGGGCAAGTGCCCTCTCCCAGTTTTCCACCTTTACTTTACAGACACATATTTAGAGTAGGCCCATTCACTCGGGCTGTACTTGCTTCTCTCACCCATCTTTCAACAAAATGCTGGGAAGAGAGTACTTCCCTCTCTACCCTGATTTTCCTTTTCAAATGAAATTTGAAAAAGTTAATCAGGGATTCACCGAAGAGGTAAGTGCTCGTCTTCAGCCCTTTCAAACGTGTCCAACATACTATCTCTTTCGCCATGGCCACCAGACAGATAAAAACTGCCTGCCCTTCCCGGCTAAAGGAAGAGGGCGGGGTAATCCTCACGATGGACTCAGATGATAGCCGGTGTTCGACATAAACAGCAGGTGTTCGACATAAACAGCAGGTGTTCGACATAAACCCACAAGTCAGCAATCCTCGGACACTGGACGAGTGCGTGCAGGACGGATTCGTCGCCCTGCGCGCATCTCGGACATTCCCGGCTGACGGCACCTCCATGCCTGTAGAGTTTATCCGGAACTGGCAAAGCTCCCCGGTATCACTGCCAGGCCAGGGATTTCTGGAAGTTGTCCATAGGCCCCGGCCCGAAAGTCCTTCCGAAGATATTGGCTAGGTGATTTTCGTCTACGCCTAGAGTTTCTCCAAGTACGTCATCGCTCTTCCCCTCCACTAATCCTCTATAGAACGCCAAGGTGGAGTTTCCACCGATCACATTGCCCGATTGGTCGAGGGCTGTGACCGCCTGAAAACATTCCAGTCTCCAAGCGCTCCCTCTCGGTCTTCGCTTGACCCAGGACTGAAGCTCCGTCAAGGAGACGAGCTGGGGAAAGACGTGTCTAGCAAACGGCGACCACACCTGATCACCGTCGAGGAAGAGGTGTAGATGTCGTAGCCTGAGGGCGTGTCTGCGCATCATCAGCCACGGCATGCCCATCCCTCCACGTAGCGGGTGTTGACAGCAGATGGACCTCCTGACCATCGGAGCGCGTCCCTTCCACAAAAAGCGAAAGAGCAAACGCTCCAGCGCAGTCAGGCGGGGATTAGGACAAGGTACGAAGGTCAGGCGGTAGTGTAGATGATGGACGCGATGTACGCGTTAACCACCTCCGCTCGACCTTTCAGGGATAGCTTTCTCTCGGCCCATTTCTAGGTGCGAGAAGCCACCCTGCTCGTCACCTCGCCCCAGTTTTTGTCCGTCTGGAGGTCCGGACCGAACCAGACCCCTAGCAATTTAACCGGTCCGTCCGTCCAGCGCCCGACGAGGCTATTGGACGGCATGGACCTGCCTCTCCAGGTGCCGAGCTGCAGGCCCACTGATTTTTCCTGGTTGATTATTGCTCTTGTCACCGCTTCGTATTCCCTTAGTGTAGTGCCGATCGCCTCGATGCGTTTGGCGTTCGACACCACTACTGTGACATCGTCCGCATATGCTGACCCGGATCTTCCGCATCCTAGTTCGCGCGGGACCACCCTCAACGTCTCCAGTTTGTGCAGTAATGGCTCGAGAGTCAATCTGTACAAGAGGGACGAGAGGGGACATCCTTGGCGGACCGAGCGCATGATGTTGAACGGTTCCGAAAGGTGACCGTTCACTCTCACCACAGAGCAGATGTCGCTGTGCATGGCAGCGATCCAGTCTCTGAAGACGGGCCCAAAGCCAGCCGCCCTCAGAACTGCCGCTAGATAACGATGGTCGACCCTATCGAAAGCTTTCGACTGATCTAAATTGATCAAGGACCCACCCGTGCTAGGTTCCCTAGCTACCCTCTCTACGATGTATCGCATGAGGTGAAGGTTGTCGTGGATGGATCTGTCGGGAATGGCGCATGTCTGTGCCTCTCCCACCAGACCACCAACGACAAGCGTCAACCTCTTTGCTAGCACCTTGGCCAACATCTTGAACTCTGTGTTTATCAGATTTATGGGCCTGAAATTATCTATGTTATCCCCCTATTTCGGATCCTTTCTCAGCAGCGCCACCGCTCCTCGGCTCAAAGTGCCGGGAATTCTCAGGTTCTGTTGCCAGTTGCAGTAGACGGCCGCCAAGAGGCCTCCGAACAAGTCTGGCATTTGTACGTAAAGTTCATAGGGCAGACCATACAAACCAGGCGATTTACCCCTTGTGCAGCCAGTCATTGCCTCCCGGACTTCAGCGGCTGTTATCGGCTTTTCGCAAAACTCCGCCTCAGTGGCTGAGAGCTGCGGCAACCCGTCGAGGTAGACACTAAAGTACATCACTCGATCCGGCCCGCCGCTGCCACCGAACAGTTGAGCGAAGTGTCGCTGAAAAGCTTCACACATTTGCCCGGAATCGAGTAGCATGCGCCCGTCGTGGTCCCCCAAAGACCGGATCGTGGCTTTGTTGCCACGACGCGCCTCCGCCACTCAGGCCCATTGAACGGCTTTCGTCCCTTCGTGTCTGAGAGCACGCACCCTAGCTCTGACAATGCAGCCTTCGTGCTTTGCATTGAAGAATTGGTCAAGGGCCAATTTCGCCGCAAGTACGTCGGTCGCGATGCCTTTGCAAACCGCCTCGTCTAATTTTCTAACTAATTCTCTCTCTGCTCTATTTTTCTCTATTGCTAAAGCCTTACTAAACCTAATGGACTCTATTCTAATTGCTCTTTTCAGAGCTAACCACCACTTGTTGTTGACGATGTCCCCCGTCAATGCCCGCTCAACTAGTTCGCTAATCCGGTCTCTGTAGGCCTTGCACGCTGGTAAGGACGAGTTTAGCTTCCAGTAGCCGGGTCCTCGTCTATGAAGCCTATATAAGTTAAGCACACAGATCACAAATTGGTGGTCCGTGTAGCTGAATATCTTGAATTGTTAACAACCTATGCTAGACCTATCTATTTTCCTACAAAATACTCTATCTAGATATGATCTGGATGACCCTATACGATTTGTCCAAGTCCACATTGGTACATTCGGGAAATTCAATCGGTACCTGTCAGACAGTTCAAAACGCCTGAGCAGGTTGGTGAGACTCTTGCACCCTCCTCCCCTATCCACTAATCCCACACAGTCCCAGCGTGCATCTAAGATCCCGTTCCAGTCGCCCACTAACACTAAAGAGCGGGACGTTCCAAGAAAGGTCTCCAGACGCCGGAAGAAATCAGGCCGCCCTGCTCCTGTCGGGGCATAGACGGCCACTAACCTGAAAGCTTGGGCGTCTCCGCTGGTCACGTCCAGCACCACCAACTTACCTTCTGGGTCCAGGAAGATGGCCCGTATGGCAAGATCCAAACCTCTCCGAAAAAGCACAGCAACTCCACCTCCCGATCCCGGACGGCTGGGAGATGCGTACACATCGTAGCCCTCGAAGATCGGTGCGAAGGCCCGTGCTTCGGAGATTCTAGTTTCGCTGATGGCCACTACATCTATATTTAATGACCTGAGGTCGTTGAGCAGGTGGCCCTGCTTCCATGGCGACACCAAGCCACGCGCATTTAAGCTGCCTATCCTGAGGAGGTCATGTTGAAATGGAGTGGAAAAGTTGGGAAAGACCACTTACCTTACTTCTCGTAGAGGAAGGACGGTTTTTCCATCCTTTTCATTGCTTGTGGCCTCCTCAAGAAGGATGTCCTTATAAATCCTCCTGGAGAGTGCTTGTCGGATGTCTTTGGGGAATTTTTGTTTTAGTGTCATGTACGTTTTCTGTGTGATGCGAGTGATTTGTATGTGTGGAGGTGGTGTGAATTTTTGGGTTGTTGTGTAGTCTTTTTCTGTGATGCTGGTGTTGTGTTTGATGTAGTGTAATAATTGCTTGTTGTTCAAATTTAATGCTGTATAGTGTGTATCGTTTTGGTTGTTTTGTTTTGTTCGCGTTTGTTGTGGGCTTGTTTCTGTTTCGCATTTTGGTGACTTTTGTGGTGTAGGTGATGGTGGTGTTGGGGTTAATGATGGTGATGGTGCTGGTGTTTGGGGTGATGGGGTTGGTGATGCTGGTGTGGATGGTGGCATATCTGTCCTAACTTTTTTGTTTGTTAATTTATTTGTTTCTTTCTGTATTTTGTTTTTGGAGGGGGAAGGAAGAGATTTTTTCTTTTTTGGTTTCTTTTTTTCTTTTTTCCTGATACCGTTTCCCACTCCTCGTCGTCACAATCTGTCTCCAGCTGTGATAGGCCGGGGAGTGGAAAATCCTCCACAGGCGTTAGTTTTGGTTGTGGCGTGGTGGATGGTGGTAGGCGCTGGTGTTAGTTCTGAAGCGTTGGGTGGTGGTGGTGTTGGTTTTGCTACTGTTGCTGGGGTTGTTGCTGTTATAGTTGCTTCTGTTGTTGCTGCTACAGTTGTTGCTGCCATCTCTGCTACTGGTTGTGTTGATGTTTGTGTCACTGGGGTGGGTAGGAGAGGTGGCCTCATCCTTTTAGCCTGAGGGCAGAAATACTTTAGGTGTGTTCCTGCACCACAAACGACACACCTAGGCCTTCTGCCCTCGACAATTCCGGTGAGGTGGCTGCCGTCAGTGAGGTCTATACCTCTGGGATCTCCTCAATGCTTTTTTGGTCGGCTTGGATCAGGAGCTCCATCCCAGATCCGGACCAGTTCTCCTGCTTTTCTTTTGCTATTGCTATTATCTTTGTGTTGGCTTCGATGCCGGCGAAGACAGCCGCTATTAGCCAGGGAATTTCGATGGCCAGTGGAACGTGGGTCACCCTGATCTTTACGAGTCTCTGGCCACAATAGCTTGGCACGAGTGTGAAGTCGGTACTTCTTAATGGGGCCACGGAGTGTTCTCTAGCCTCCTCTGGTGTTTCAAAGAACACGTCCACGGTTCCATAATTCTGCCCACGTCTGATGCGGGTTTTTCTTTCCCACACATGTCCGAAAGCTTTTTGCATTTGGGACTCGGATGCCCGTTCCACTCGGCGCGATTTTACATTAATTGTTCGGTACGACACGGTGCATAGGCGCCGATGCTCCATTTTATTAGGTGTGTGTGTGGGGGGGGGGGGGTAAGGCTGACCCTGTACCCATCTTTCTTTACCATTTTGTTGGCATTTTCTAATTCCTCCTGAGTTACCGTAAATGCTTCGCACTGTTTTGCTACTCTGGCAAACCTCAGGGTGGTTTTTTTAATGTCATTGTTGCTGTTGTTGTTATCGTTATTTTAGTTATTATTAATTTTAGTTTCAGTTGTGGTGGTGGTGACGTCAGTGGTGTTGGGTGTTGAAGAGTCCATTTTGGTTGAAAACATTTGGACATCACGAGTTGATTTATTTTTTCCTTTTGTTTCTGTTGTCGCAGTGGTGGTGGGGGTGGTGGTGGTGGTGGCGGCTTTAACACCTGCAGTCATTGGTAATGGCGGGAAATGAATGTCTACCTGAGACAAATTTAAAATATTGCTACTGCTTACATGTTTTGTGTTGGCAAACGTAATAATATTTACAATGGTGGTGTCGGTGTGAGGTGTTAGTTTGTGAGGAAGGCTATCAGCTGCTTGGTGCATAGGTGAATTAGCCATTTTTTTTCAAAGAAATTTTTGAAATTCATAAAAGTTTAAATTTTGGGCACAAGGCCCCAATCTTTTTGGGTGTCCTTATCGGAAAACAATGTATGCGCGCTTATAAACAGTTAACAATAAAATTTTCCATAAATGGCAATTTTTAACAAACGAAAACAACAAACCTTTGCGGAGCTCACGATGATACGATTTACTACGTAGGTCGCCAATAATAATAATAATAATAATAATAATAATGATAATAATAATAATAATAATAATAATAATAATAAGAAGAAGAAGAAGAAGAAGATAAGGTGGTAGAGGGGAAGGTGAGGAGAAAAGGGAGGAAGAAGAAGAAAAATATGAGGAGGAGGACCAGGAGGATGGGGGAGAACGGAAATTATATAAAAGTGATAATGAATGAATTAGTCATACCTCGGGCCATTTTTTCTATCTATTCTCGTAGTATAATAAGATATGATTATCTCATAACAATGAAACACCTCATCTTTCACGATAATTACAATGTCCTTCAGTCATGTAACGTAGTAGAATGTGATGGAATATAGCGTAAATATACATTACGAATTCATAATTGGGAGCGCATCATATTGCCTGAAAGCATTTGAGTGTGAAACTTTAAAAGAAATTTGCATGTAGAGATTTCATATACTGATCAATTCCCAAAGTTTTATTTCTGGTTTAGAAAACAAGTCAATTGATAATGAAAAACTCATATATATATATATATATATATATATATATATATATATATATATATATATATATTTCCACAACAAATTAGCAAACGATACTCGAGGACACCGTTTCACCGAGCGGATGTTCAGCCCGTAAATGGCTGCGGTGAGACCGTAAGTGTATATGAGCTGACAAGATTCATTACGATAGACGGCGAAATGTCGCTATAAGTGTAACAACTCAAATTAGACTAATGTTGGGTTAACAATGTTCGTTTGAATTAGTTCAAACATAATTGGAATTCTATAAGAATCCAGCTTCTATAGCCAATAGCAAAGGCGAAAGGATATTCAGTCTTGACATACACTAATAAGTGAGAAACATTCATCGTCGATTACTTCTCTTTGTTTTTGTCGGAGCTGGGTATGTGAAGTTAGTCACTACCTTACATTTATAGCAAAAGACCTTCAAAATGTTTTTAAATAATCATGCAGTATATTATTAGATATACAATACGTACATTCATATATATATATAATTGTAGACACATGGCCATTTCGGCAGACCTACCAATGAACAGTCATTGTTAACTTAAACGAACCTTAAAAATCAGTAGTGTCGCCCCCCCCCCCCCTGTGTCTCTTCATGCACTTAGCTTGCATCTTTTCTGCCTTTGTTACTCTAAATATAGTTTTTTTTAAATTCTCTTTTCTTTAATTCCATCAACCAACGACCTCCCCCCCATCCCAATCACCACCCTCTTCTACCACCAGAAAAGGTATAAATACCACCATATTACTTGGACAATCGGCTTCCTGGAGATATCTCCCGAATGAAACAGTTCTAGTCCTGTAGAAGCCATTTCTATATTAAATATATATATATATATATATGCATGTGTGTGTGTGTGTGTGTGTGTGTGTGTGTGTGTGTGTGTGTGTGTGTGTGTGTGTGTGTGTGTGTGTGCGAGCCTGTGTGTCTGTATGTGTGTGTGTATGTCTGAATAGGTGAGTGTGTTCTATATATATTAACGAAATTGTTTTCTATTTTGGACTTCTTGTTTGTTTGGACATCGATGTCAAGGATCACTTTATTTCCTGTTTTCCATTTCAAAAACATCTGCCCCATTAATCCCACGCCATGTAGATATTTCTTTACAATTTCCTTTGCTGTTTCATATAAAAGTGTTCATTCATTTTCGTTTGCTCGCTTCTGACACGTCAATTATCATTAATACTGATTTTTAAATCGTATACACGATTCTTCTATTTCTAAAGGCTATTACAACCCTCATATACACTATTCTTAAATATCTATTTATTGATTCAGCTTGCTTGATTGACCAAACAAAAACTGTATACTGGTTAATTCTCCTTATTTACCATATACAGGGTGGATTGGCAGTATCGGTAGATGGACGGGCGCCATGCTTTGACCTATAGAGTTACGGCCCTTGCCATTCTGTGTTCAAATCCTGTCGAGGTTAACTTTGCCTTTCATCCTTACGGGGTCGATGAAATAAGGTACCAGAAATGCACTGGGTAATTGCTGACCCTGTGCCAAAAATAGAAACAATTAGTTACCATAAAGATAGGGCGGTGAATTGGCAGTATCGGTAGAGGGTCGGACGCCATGCTTTGACGCATAGAGTTACGGTCCTTGCCATTCTGAGTTCAAATCCCGCCGAGGTTAACTTTGCCTTTCATCCTTACGGGGTCGATAAAATAAAGTACCAGTAATTTACTGGGTGACTGTTGGCCTTGTGCCAATAGTAGAAACAATTATTTACCATATAGATATAACAGAATATGATAACTTATAACATTCAAGTATATTCCATTGTTTTGAGAAAAAACCAAGAACATTATTTACTTGATAAAATAATTGTTTTATCTCATAGCATCTCATCTGTCGTCCGTATTCAACATCCTTCTGAATAACATCCAAACAGTGAGATAGAAACTGAAAATAATGATCGTAACACTTTTGTAAAAAAAATAAAAGAAGAAAATAAAATCACTTTTGCTGCATTTCCATTAAGCATAAGAGTTTTTGATTGAACACAAATTCCCTTTTAGATTTATCAAAACGCTTTCTCAAATAATGCTCAGAGAAAATCATTTTGACTTAAATTCAACAATGACAAATAACATTTACTCAATGGAAATATGTCAAATACAGGCAATGGACGTTACAAGGAATGCTGAGATAATGTTATGAATGCGGTGTGATGAAATAAGTCAGGTTTCGCAATCTAACCATAATATGAATGTCCTGTTTGAATGCACTACACGGGAAAGAAGAATGATAATTTTTCTATGTGCGAATCAAACATTTTTTTAAAGGAGTGTCACATACATTGCACGAAATCTAGATCAATTTCTGCATCGAATTCAGTTAATATACCCAGTGATAAAAACAATGACTGAAACCGGATAAATAATTGTTTCTGCTTTTGGCACAAGGCCAGCAATTATCCCAGTGTATTACTGGTACTTTATTTTATCGACCTCGATGTTACGAATGAAAGGCAAAATTAACCTCGATGTTACAAGTGCACGAGTACACGTTTGACTGTACACAAGATAAGAAGAGATGAGCGGTGGTACTGATGTGAATTGCTGGGAATGTCTAGCATCTATCAGCAAAAAATGCTTGTCATACCGTGTACACATTTGAGCTTTCAGATTTCAACCCATTACAATAGTATTCCATTCACATCCATGATCTCTCTTCCCTTGTACACCGCATGTCTTCCAGAAAAGACGGATTCATCTCCACATTAAAATAACTGTCGTCACTTACTTCCTACGTCACAATGTAACATTTTATTTAGCCCACTACATACTATCACACTGTAAAATGTTAGTGCGCTAGTGCCAAAATAAATTCACCCATAATAATATATTTGGGCTGGTGCCAGTAAAACTATATGCCAGTAAAACTATAAAAGGACCCAGTAAAACTATGTTTGGCGTTAGGAGTGACATCCAGCCGTTGAAACCACGCAAAAAATAATATATGTGCAGACATTTCTGACATCAGAACATGATATCACCTTTAAATCAAAGAAACCTGGAAAATAAACGCAAATTATGATGATGATGATGATGATATGTAGGATGATGATAAATATTTTCAGTAAACCGATTCAGCATACAACGATTTATTTAATAATGGACCGAATGCATTTTAGATGAAGGTAATATATTTATTACTTTAGATTTCAAATTTACGCCTAGTCAAACATTTCCTTCTCTTTGCTGAGTGTTGTTAGAGGTAAAATTGTGCAAATATGCATGTTTCATCGCATTTGTACAGTCCGTAATAACAAGAAAGAAAAAAAAAAAGAAAATATGATAGAAACCAAAAACTGCAGGGAGCCTGGTTTACATACAAAAAATTTACAAAACAACATAGATTAAATATAACGTTTCTGGTTGAATTTGTATCAAAGGAAACCAATCCGATACACATACACTCATAGACATAGAAACACATAGATATTCACTGAATGATGGCGTTCATTAGAATGAATACTGAATCCCACTGCATATTCTCTATCAAGGTATAACAGACGCACATTTGTATAGAAAATTCCAGAGTATATATATATATATATATATATATACATATAACTGTTCGTTGTTTCCTTGAATTATACACACGTAAACACAAACACAGAAACACACACACACATATATACATATATATATGTATATATATATATTTCTCTCTCTCTCTCTCTCTCTCTCTCTCTCTCTCTCTCTCTCTCTCTCTCTCTATATATATATATATATATATATATATATATATATATATATATATATATATATTTATATATATATATTTCTCTCTCTCTCTCTATATATATATATATATATTTATATATATATATTTATATATATATATTTATATATATATATATATATATATATATATATATATATATATATATATATATATATATATATATGAATTTAATTTCGCGGGTTTCGTAGGACAATTCAAATAAATCCAGGTGACTCATGGCACAGAATTATTCCTTTAAAAATAGCAGTAAAGTAACTCTGAAATAGTAAAAAAGGACTTGATAATATATATAGTCTAATATATATTGTGCCGGAAAAGATTACAATGTAATGTTTACTTTTACTTTTTTTCTGAGTGTTTGAATCAGACTTGGTGACAATACCGACTAGTATTAACAAAATGATACATCTTAATAACGACAAAATAGACGCAATTTGAAAAAAAACAAAACAACAACAGAATAGTGAACTTGTTAAAATAATGCGATATTACGAGTTTATCATATTTATTTTAACAAAAATCACTAAAAAACATTAACATTGTGAATATTCAAGTACACAAATAAATACAAAATGAGTGCAAATACTTACCGAATGTGATAATTCTTTACTTGCAATGTGGAAAGGATCCATGCCCCACCACGTACCTAACATTACACCGTCGACAACCAATAGAACACCGACGATCAGGAATAATTTATAATCTTTTATAACCTATTGTATGTTAAAAAAAAAAAAAATAGGATAATAATTATTGCATGTATATATGTATGTGTATATGTACATATATACAAACACATATATATTTGCTGTATATATATATATATATATATATATATATATACAAATATATATAGTAGACAGACAGACAGATATATAGATATATAGATAGATAGATAGATAGTTAAGTAAATCGACAGGCAATTACATAAATAGATCATAATTTAAAGTGTTCAGGAATATATGAGTGTATTCATTCAGTTTCATGCGTAGTTTTTGTCAAATTCGCTTGACACATCAGGCACCCAGCGTGAAAGGTACTGTACAACAAACTCGTCGCATTTTAATTTCTACCAATACGGCTAACATGACGGTTTCACTGGGTCTCGCGAGAATATCATGTGCTATGTGACGGTGGATGAGGACCATTCTGAAGGTAGCATTCAAAACGTGATTTGATTAGCGACTAAGTGTGTGGAGAAAAAAGGTGTCTAGTTTGCACCAGCCTCCAGTCCGATGCAATGCATGTGTTTGTGTTTGTGTAGGTATGTATCTATACAACTGTACACGAGAAGAGATATATACCCCCTCAACAGACTAAACGTATTTTATCTTGGGAAGTAACAATTTCATTTATAGCTTCTAAATAGAGAAAAGGATTTTACGGATTTGTTTAAAGTACTTCGTAGATATTTTGATTATATTTCTTAAAAGTAATTCCCGATAAATAGAAATTCACTCCATTTTTCACCATTTTTCTAATCTGATAAACATGCGAATCTCCAGTGTAACAAGACTCACTAAATAATATTAAACTGCTCTTCGGGATTGAATAGTCTTTTCTCGCAGCCGTCCCCCATTTACGGATGTGTATATATATATATATATATATATATATATATATATATATAGAGAGAGAGAGAGAGAGAGAGAGATATCACAGAAACGAGCAAGGATTTGCTGCCAGATTAATTATCTTAAACACTGTCTGAAGAACGATTTAATCCCCAACATCATCAGAAATATCCGGCTCCGCCGAGCCCTCAGTTCATCGGGATTCATTAAACGTGTGCATCACACCTGCTTAAAAAATTCACACGTAATTTATACCACCAGCTCCACCTACACACACAACCAATTTCACAACAGATGATTTTACTAAGAATAACACTCGATAGTCTGCTCTATACTACTACAGCGCTATCGACCAGTGCTACCATGCCCGGGTCCATTTTGAGAAAGAACGTCTCAAACATAAATTCGACTGGACCCTTAAAGAACAGACTAAAGCCAATAATAGCGTTACACGTGATAACAGCACTCCTCTCTAGCAGACAACCTCTAACACTATTGGAGTCGGGCTTCAACATGTTCAACGCCAGAAACACGACAACAGCAACCCCACCGACTCTATGAACAGCTCCACTCTTGACCCGCAGAATGATGACAACCTAAAACTCGTCACAGATCTAACTGGGTCTCTTTCCAACGATGAAATGCAATTCTTCCGTCGGGAACCCAAGTTTATCTTGACGTAGTAACTCGATGACAGACTCAAATTCGCCATCGAGGACAATTTCTACAGAGCCGCCTACAAGCTAAAGTGGCTGCCTTTCACTGAGACTACCACAATGAACTCAAGATTCCCCACTTTCAATCGCGACAACTTACTACACCCTCCATCCGCCAACCGTGATCTAGAGACTAAACTCTAACGGTTAAAACTTACCATTACTAACATCATACAAAACACACACATACTCACCACAAACTCTCCAGATCACAACTCGCTACCCTAAGCAGCCTTAGAACAAAGAAACTTGTATACCTCCCGTCGGACAAGGGAGAAGAGATTTATGTTATTACCAGAGAAGCCTACAACAGACTAGCCTTCCAGCATCTGAAGGACGACAATATCTAATTGGAAATCACTAGCATTACACCCACTCTGATATAGAACTGGATCGACACTGCCTGGACAAAATTCTGCGACCGACGAAGGCTCCCTAACTGATTCCGGTACCATTACATAACGAGGAACAGTAGGCTGCGCAACTTATACCACTTGATCAAAACCCACAAAGAAGGACCTGACCTGGAAGATGGACCCATTGTCCCCAGTGTTGAAGGACCATCTTATAAAATCTCTTGGCTACCGACCAGTTCGCATGATGTCATCCATCGACTCAACCAACTTGAAATTGACACTCTCAAATCCAACAGATACGCCTAGATCTAGTATTCGCTACACATCGGCAACAGCACTTTCGGCAGTGGACATACTCACTGAATGTGGAGGTTTCAGCGAGCTGGATTATTTTGGGCTCACCACCATCGACATCCAACAGCTCCTATCCATCATTGTAAACAACTCATTTTCCAACTTCCTTGGACAAACATGGATTACCCATGGGATCCAGCCACTCGGGTTTACTGGCCATTACGTATGAGAAGAGATGTGAATGCCGAGATCTTTCTGCACTAGATATGTGGATAATATACTCACCCTCACACCCACCAAGGAGAATGCCACAAGATTTTCGAATATTTCAACATGCTGAATATAACATGAAGTTCAACATCTAACATCCCACCGACTCCCGGTCCCACACTGTACTTGATTTCAGACTGAACATCTCTGATAGTGGTGACATCTACACCGGTTTCTACTGCAAAGCAGCCAGCAAGGACCTGTTTGTGCATTAGAAAACTGCCCTCCCCAACAGATCTAAAAGACGGTACATTTTCAACGAAATGGCTCGCATACGCAACCGATGCAGCAACGCTGCTAATGGAGCCACCCATATCAGACGATTCCACAAGGTAGTAGAGATTAACGGCTACCTAACTTCCTTCACCACCCCACGATAAACCCAGACCCAGCGACCGGACCAACACAAACAACAGTTGCTTCTTCAAGATCTCACATCACAGTGAGGTAACCATCAACGCCATACGCAAAGCCATCAGGAGAGGGCCTCAATATCCAACTAGCTCACTCTGGACCTTCCCTGCGAAGATGCCTCTCCACAAGGCACCCCCCCTCCAACGAGGATAACGGATACACCCTAGGCAATTGCCATATCTGCAACACTAATAGTTGCCTATGTACCTACGTAGTATACAGGATAGCATGTAACAAATGTTATCTACTTTACATAGGCAGCACTATTCGACTGTTACATCTCCGTATTAAAGAGCATGTTAACACCAACTTCTCTTACTTCCGCAAACACACCATCAAATGCAGAAACCTGGAAAACATTACCACCACAATGTTAACTACTATAGGCACGCTGAGAGTTAAGGAAGCCCTCTTAATCAAGCAATTAAAACCTAGGATCAAATATCGAATGGAAAGAAGTGTACCAGAATGGCTGTATTCTAACATCCCAGTGGTCAGTTTCATTCTTTCTGTCAAATTAAATCTATGTCCTCACTCGACAAACACACTTAGACTCACACAAACACACACACACATATCACACATTTTTTCCCTTTTTATTATATACATATTCGCACACTCCCTTCACTAGATAAATGTATATTCATGCACACACATACAAACATCCCACTAAGCACACTTACATTCATGCACACACATTCATATATCAGAAACTTTTCCACAAACATTTCACAACGCTCACGTTCGAAATTATAACGTCTTTTCATTTCATTTAACTTGAGTATGTTTTCCAAACAAGTCATTACCGATCGATCTTTTAAGTCTATCCAAGAGATACTCCTTTGATAATTGGTATTTAAATCCGAAAATATTTGGTATTATTAAATTTGTTAATGTGAGATTATTTTGTTGTTTTAGCAATTTAATTTTCTTTCTAGTGCATTGTATGGTTTCCAAACTATTAACATTTGCGTTTACGGTTCAAAAATGCTTCAAGCAAATTACAGCACTCTGATACACACATACATATACACACACACACACACGCGCGCGCGCGCGCACACACACATACACACATATATATATATATTTATATTTATATATATATAAACAATGTGTTGATTATCATTCAACAAAGTTAATTTTATAACAGATTTGAAGCACTCTACATAATTTATCTGAAGTATTATTAATATTAACAAGTTTAATAAATGTAAAATATATATACCATATTTATTATATTATACGTATTTCATGGACACACAGTTTTAGTATTCTTTCATCAGTTAGCGACCTTATACTATTAAGTCTACGCTAAGGTATGTCTATATCTTAACGCCAAATATTATGTTTTATCTGATGAAAGCACACTAAAATGTTGTGTCCTTGAAATACGTATAATAAAATAAATATGGTATTATAAAGATATTTTCCATTTATTTATATTATTAATATCATATATATATATATATATATATATATATATATATATACACACACACACACACACACACACACACACACACACACACACATACACACTCACACACACATATATATATATATATTAGAATTGGTGCTCTGTAATAGCGATGTATATATATGGATGTATATATATAGTGTATTTGGTAATACACTGTATTCTTAATTAAGGCATTTTGAAGACCTTGCGCTATTGTTTTAAAATAGAGACTATGTCACTTAATTATTTTTTCAACAAACAAAGGGAGATAAGCTGACATATCTCTGTTTCATACTGTTGGTATTCCTCAGAGCTTAGCACACCCTTTGTTTGTTGAAAATTATGAATGTTGGATTCTTATAGAATTCCAGTAATACTCAGGAACTGATTATACAGAGCGGTTGCCGGTCCAGCAAAGATTGAAAATTAGAATTGGTGCTCTGAAATAGCGATGTATATATGGATGTATATATAGTGTATTTGGTAATACATTGTATGCTCAATTAAAAGCATGTTGAAGACCTTACGCTATAGTTATAAAGTAGTGACTTTGTCACTTAATTCTTTTTTCAACAAATATGTAAGTAAACGGTAAACAGAAATATCAACACAATCGGTACAGTATATGTAAGGTATATATTAGGTTAACGCTTGATATAGCAGGAAGAGGGTCTTAATTTTTTCGGACGTTAGTCCTTCATAAGAAGAAATAATGAGAAATAAAATAGATTAAGGGGACGGGCGGGATGGAATTGGAAAAAATGTATTTAGATAAAAATAATAGGTCCATTCATGTTAATCATGGGGCAATTAGCTTGAAAGGCAATATGTTTTTCGTGAGTCTTTATTGTATCCATGATGTTTCACATAAAACCATTCAATAAAATATTCAAATATCTAAAGCTCCACTTTGCATTATATGTATGTGTTTGTTTAAGATACATATTTTCGAAAATCACCACAAATTAACCTTTAGTTTGTCGTCTCATTTTTTCATTCATTTTCTTCCCACTTTCAAGAGTTTATGCATTAAACGAATTATAACTGCAATCCCAATCTTAGCCACTTAAGACATTCATCAGGACATAATTAAATGTAAAAGTTTCACCCGTGGAATTTTCTCATCAAATAATCATCGGTAATAGCGACATTAAATTACATATTACTTAGCTTATATAAACATGTGTACAGGATTGAATTTATTAGAATTCGTTTTTCCATAAAATTCCGCATACACTCGAATCTCAAAAGTTTCAAAACTACGTATGCACAACTGCCAATATTATTGGATATTATGTTCTTAAATGATATTCAACCTCGATTTGTTATATGTGGGTGTTGGAAGGAGAGTTGGTGAGTATTTCTGTATTATTCACAATAAATGTTTCATTTGAGCGAGGCAAATAAGCGTTAATGACAAAATTTTCGAAAGTTCGTTAATATAATAAAAGGTATTAAACCTCTTATTGCATACTTTCCTGTCATTTTCTCAATGTTACATATATATATATATATAGGAACAAGTATGACCCCGACGGCAGAGCTCAAGCCGTTTCGACGGCTATTTCTGGACTAAATAAGAATTTTTAGCCAGGTAAATAAATAGCCGAACTTCTCAGGGGTATTTCATTATATGGGAAGATATAATTGTCAAGAGGATTGGTCAAAAATGTGTTGTAAAGACAGATAAATCTATCATGACATTTGGTGGGAGGTAGGGGTGGCTGAACTTGTCAGTAGAACAAAGAGGGAGTGGAGGAAACCCAGTCAAGCGTTGAAAGTGAAATCTATACAGCAGATTCTAAGGATTATTTAATAGGTCTAAAAAAGTGTACTGGCGAAAAAAGGCGAGGGGGAGTTGAAAGAATAGGTAAATCAGTACCCCCCCCCCCTAATTTTAAGATAGAATTGGCCGATTACGCTTTTTATAGCAGATTTGTTAGACCCCAGTAATTTTTTTTCTTTCTGGTTGCTGCTCCATTTCTATGGTTTCTAAATTTCTTAGTGGTATTTTTGAATTAATATTTTTGTATTAGTATTTTTGTATTAATATTTTGTTTTAGTATTTTTGTAGTAGTATTTTAGTATTTTCGTTTTCAACTTATTAACCTGTCATTGTAAGATAGAATTGGCCTATTACTAACTATCTATAGCAGCGGTGTTAGACCCCCTGTAAAGCCGGCTTTATAAATT
>OZ024740.1:368201409-368213909 GCA_964016885.1 Eledone cirrhosa
ATATATATATATATATATATATATATATATATATATATATATATATATATATAGTAATAATAATAAATTTGAAGACTAAAATGCAAAGAGGGCTCGATAAGGATAAATATATATCAAATATATAGGAACCGTAGAGGAAATATTTATTATATATACATACTAAGGTTCGTCTGTATACATATATGTATGTACGTATACATACTTATATATAAATATATATATATATATATATATATATATATATATATATATATATATATATATATATATACACACACATACACACACATACACACACACACACACATATATATATATATATATATATATATATAATATGTATATATATATATACATATATATTTGTGTGTGTGTGTATAAATGTGTGCGTGTGTGTATGAATGTATATAAATATATACGTTTATGTGTGCTTCTATTAATAACTAGCATTAAAGCCCGGCGTTGCTCGGGGTCAGTAAGTTACCAAAGTTAGGTTGCACCACCCATTTTATGGCAGCACTTTTTTGTTTGCCAGGCACTGGGTGAATGAATTGAAGACCTGGACTGCCGAAGCAGGAGCTGTGCCAGCATTGACAATTGTAGTTTCGCCTATGGATATTATCTCTGTGCAAAGAAGTGTTGAAATTTATTGTTTCACAGTACTTGTGCAACACGCGCGTAGACGATGCCAGCCGAACAACAGAGCTGCGATGGAGTTGTTCTGCATGGTTGTCTAATGTGTGTTTTCTAAATTAAAGATAGTAGGGAGGGCTGTGATATGGGGGAGAGTTAGCTGCTCTTTCTAGCATGTTTAGTGACCTCATAGAGGACATTATTGTGTTAGTAAATGAACTGACACTTCTTTCTTCCACGTTCGTTGATAGATGTTTTAAAACAGATTTATCCCGATTTTTTTTGTTGTTGAATACATTTTTTGTTGCTTTTGAATAATTGTTGTTTCGTATGAAATGTAATAAGTTCTCTTTGTCATTGAAGTAAATAAATATTTGACCGTTCCACACTCAAAAACAAACGTTCGTTCTCTCTCCCTCTCCCTCTTAAAGTTTAAGTGGAGTAGAGAGAGGTAATCAGATGCTATTAGAGGGGTAAGGCATCATGTATTTATTTTTTATCCATTATTTCCGTAATTGTGGGTGACTGTGCATGAAATAAATAGTCGTTTACCTAAGTTAGACATTTACAACTTTGCTATAGACGTTGAGTCGAATCGGTTTGAAATTGTGCAAATGTATAAACATGGAACATGCACACACACACACACAACAACAATAATCTGCCTCTTATAGATAATGATTATCCGATGTGATAGTGCACCGTGCCGGCTTTCTTCGAGACAATCTAATAATTCAGGACATTCTAATAATTTAAGTTTCGTCCACTCTGTGACCAACAGAAGTATTTGAATGATATTAGCAAGTAAATCTCTGTGAAAGGGAAATTTGGATATCGATAGAAATGGCTCCACGAAAGTCTAAGTGGTCAGTCCGAGGGAAAGTGAGTGAACCTGCTGAAAGGTGGAGTAAATATTTCTAGTCTGATGGTCTTCAATTATGATATTATTTAGCCCGTTAATTCATAAATAGTAGAAGATTATATGATTTACATATATGAGAAACATAGGAGAGAATATGCAAAATAAAATGTTTCTGTGTCTAGTAGCGTTTTAAACACAGGAGCATTACTCGGAAATTTATGATTAATTACGTACAATATCCATTAAAGACTTCAATATATATGTATGAGGAAAAGTCTATTAACCGTAAGTTGAACCTTGAATATAACTGAAATCTCTCCTTTCTGAAATATATATTCGCCTCCACTATAGACATTTAGAGCTTCTCTAATCAAAATATGTGTATATATGTATGTATATATATATTTAGCGCCGCTAAACTGATACGTGCATATATGTATGTGTACCTGTATGCATATGTATGTATATATGTGTATATATATATATATATGTGCATGCTACTGTACGTCTGTATACATATATGTATGTACGTATACATGCATACTTACATTTAAGTAAGTGCCATACTAAGAGTGAGAAATGAAATTTCGTTTTCATTTTGTTTCAATTTATATATATATATATATATATATATATATTTATATATATATATATATATATATATATGTGTGTGTGTGTGTGTGTGTGTGTGTGTGTATATGAATCACTTCGAATTTTGTTCGATAAAACACTCTAATAATGAAAAAAATCAGAAATGTTCACCAAAAGTTTGCACGATATCAAAAGTATACCTATGCCTCATTCTAACACACGGTACTGAAGGCCAATATCCCATACATACCAAGTGACGAAATCCCGAACTATCCGGCATTTAAGCTCGTGCACTGACTTGTACCTAGGGTAAACTCCAGACTACACACCTGTGCCAACAGTTACGATTCCACCAGAAGCCAAACTGTGGACAATTGTTTCAATATCGATCAGCTCAATCTATAATCTCAATGATACGGTTCGACTTTTCTTCTAGATCTCCACAGATATGCGAGTTGATGTGTGCAAGTACACAGCTACACTGTTGACAGAGGTCCCGGAATGATTTAACCACTCATATATCCTCGTACTCCTTTATTTAATCTCTCTAAATTATTTTTTATTTTACTTTACCCCAATCCTTTCATGAAATTATTACTTGATATTTTTATTCATGCATTTCTACATAAAACCTTTTAAAACTGATACGCGAGTGTGCATGCAGTATACATACATAAAATACAGACACTTTACCACAAAGTACCATCCCATATTATTCACTTAACTATTTATTTTTAAACCCTTTAAATTTTACTTTATTTTATTTTATATCTTCTTATTCACCCAGTTACTTATACATTTAATTATTTACTCATTTACTTCTATATAACCTTTTGATGAAATAATCCTTTACATTCTAAGTCCAATCTGTACATAGTCTTAACTAACCCTTTCTCCATTCTCTATTCGTATGACTATTATACCCCTTCTCCTCCTATTACTCTCCTACCCACTAACTAACATACCCCACACACATTATTTCCATCCCCTGCCCCATAGCTTGTTTAGATACACTTACCATTCTCTGCCCTCCTCCCTTATACCATCTTTTTCTCTCAGCTTACTATGAACATTTTGATCGCAGCACTAAAAACGTCTAGTGCTGTGATCAAAATATTCACACATTTTGCAAACGTTCCTAAACCATTGAAAAACTCACTGTACACAAAAGCTGAAAACACTTTAAAGTTCTAAGAGACGGCGGGGCTGGTTCTTTCCAATGGATGTTTGAAGCAGGCTTATTCCTGCATAGTTTCACTACAATATGCTTAGCTCTAGCAATAAGAATGAAGGAGAGAAAGTCATCTGCACACAGGTTAAGGGAAGAAGCTGAAATAGCATCTGGGAGTATAGCAGCTTATATCTAGGAGGCGGGGATTAGACCGTCATCCCTGGCAGGCTAATTAGAGGTTGTGGTAGAATATTCAGAGTGTATAAAAGTATACCAGATCAGTTGCCCTGACACAAAAGACACATGCAGTTAAGGATGTGTTTTATCTTCTGTAGTTGGTGAATTTTAGAATAAAGATTAATGTAATATTTTCATTTCTTTAATATCAAATACTCCATTAGGAACAATCCACTATCTGTTTAATCGTGGTGATTGATGCCATACCTACTTGTAACCATATACGAACAGAAATCGATGTGATCTTCTGGCATGGATTTAATGATATAAACTCTGACATAGATATTCATAGGCAGAACCGCACTAATAAATACATGATACTGTCGTATACATATGCACGCCCATTCACTTATATGCAAGAAAAATAAAACATAAGTTAAAGCATATGTGTAATTTCATAATTTCATCTTGTTATTAACACATCATCATATATTTTCTTCACCCAATTTGTTAGTATATATACGAAACATATTTCATTAAATTGAAATTTATGTGCAAAATCGTTATTGTTGATATTAATCAAAGTGTTTACAAAGCAAATATTTTCAGGGTTTAGATAAATATTCTATGATGCTTAATCTCAATTAAATTCAATTCACCCCCATTCTCCCTCCGCACCGATATGAGAACCATATGTCAACCATCCATAAATATCCATTTACTGTATCCATTTCATTGACTTTTCACACCATTTAGTAAACTGCAAACACACGCTTACACTGACACATGCATATGTATATACATATATATACACGAAGGAACACTCACATATAGCACAAATGAAGAAAGATAAGCATGTGTATATCATCAGGGGATTTATATGCTTCACCAATATTTAATAAAGTTGTAGTATCATTTCATTAATGATTGTCAACTATTCCTATCACATTGCAAATAATATTGAAGTATTCTCCTAAAAGCGCAAATATGTATGACTTTATCACATACTCACATGCACACACTCAACATATTTGTAAGTATATATATGTGTGTGTGTGTGTGTGTGTATGTGTGTGTATGTGCCTGTGTGTGGTGTGTGCGTGTGTGTGTCTGCGTGTGTGTGTAAACTTCTGTAGGGGCATGCATGTATAGTTGTGTGCGTAACTGTAATATATAATCATAAATTGCTTGATGCACTCCATTTAATACTGATATCATCGTTTATTTCCCATATGATTCTATTTATTTATACCTAGATAAATAGAACTAATTTCCTTTGCAATTTACATAATAGATACAATGATTTGACCTCGTATTCGGTCACGAATCTCATGTTTGTGTGTAGACATTTTATATTAATCATGTTTTGCTTTTCATATATTACGCCTTCGACCTGTTATATTAGTATATGGAATTAATACCTGATCCATTATCAATATATAATATATGCAGTAAAAAGCATAGTAATAAATGTCGGTAATTTGGATGTTTCGAAAACTGAATGACGTTACACAGGAGAATTGTCTATGAAGTGATGAAACATGAATTAAGAACACTTAAATACGTGTGAACAATTTTAAACTGGAGTTAATGTAGGGTGTTATAATGAGAGCATAAAATAGAGATTACCTTTTTATTTAACTTAATATTGGTGAATATAGCGTGAACCCGCCATGTTTTGCTAAACATCGCTCCAAAGGCTAATGTAAATCCAATGCTTAATACCCACGCTCGAGCCTGAAAGCATACAGAGATAATATACAAAGAGCATTAGAAGTACATGAATGAAAATATATATATAATAACAACATTAAAAATAATAATAATAATAATAATAATACAAAGAAAAAAAGAGAAGGAAAAAACAAAAACAAAAACGTAAAAGAAGAAGAAGAAGAAGAAGAAGAAGAAGATATCAAATTGTTTTATGGCATTTATTTAGATATAAATTCAATGGGTAATTAGAATATGATATAAAAATGTCTAAGAGAAATAAATCATACCAATCGTGGTATTTTGAAGAAACAATTAAAGTTGCATGTATTCTATTTCTGGAGTTTATCTACTTACATAGAGACAATCTAAGTTTCAAAAGTTGATAATTATTGTGGTTATAATGTACATTATGCATCGAAACTCCTGCAACATTTTAAAATAAGAATTTCTTGCTAAATGTATTCAGTGCAACAGTCTTTATATACAAGGTTAAGTTAAAGATTATCCGCACGTTCGACATAACATATCTTTACGTCTTTCACTCTGCCTTCTGCCCATGCGTGCTTGGTATTATTGTGATTATATGATCGATGTTTGGGCTTCATCACGCCGGTTTTCTTGATGTTGTTACAGTGTAAGTATGGCTGCTATGTTAGCAGTGTGCTACAAGGAGAAACAATGAGCAGTGATCCGATGTATCTAGTCGGAATGTGTCTCAAGGCCTGAACTTGAACGCAGGCGTTTAACACAATACGAAGTATTTCCACTATTGCATAGAAGTATGTATGAGTGAGTCAAGAATTTTAAAAGTAGCCGGACATGCATGACGTACGGGAAAGGAACAGGACGCCAGTGAAATTCGACCAATGAAGAGAAAATTCAGCAAGCTCGAGATTTTGTAATTGTGAACCGGTAGCATGTTATGTGCATATTAGTCATTGTTCTGCCTGTGTAATCATACTTGAGGAGATCGGCTTCTATAAATTATGTGCGAGATAAGTGCCAAGAGATCTTACCACAGAACACAACCGCAAACGTGCTGAGGTCTGTCAACGTTTACTTGACCACTACCAAAAAGAAGGCGAAGAAATTCTGAGCAGAATAGTTAGAGGAGATGAAATATGTGAGCCAGAATCCAAATGATAGTGTATAGAGTGAAAACATCCTGGTGTACACTGCTAGTGTATCGTTTATATCTACACTGTAATACCAACACGAAAACTGGAGTAATCAACTTTCGATCATTGGTAACAACTATAGTAACAACTATAAGCATGCATGAACTGAAGTCAGTGTAACAAACCTAAAGACATGTTATGGGGAAAGTGCAAATTATTTTTGACTTACCCTCGTATATATATATTTCAGTTATTTTATGTCACATACTATGCCTGCTGTAACCGGAATGAACAACATTCCTTCAACGGCTAGCTTATCAAAAGCAAAAAAACAACAACCAAAATGCAAAACATTTTTTACATTTTTAGCACCTGTCTGACGACAGCGCAAGTATTGTGTGTTAAATAGAGACATATCATTGCGTTTAAATGTGCGTGCATAGCAGGTGGTTTGTAATATAATAAACTTTTCTTGTGTCTTGATATAAATGCTCCGTCAGATACCATATACCTAATGCCTTATGGCTACCTATGATGTGCCATTAAATTAGTATCAAAACAAGAAGATGGATCGAATTAACCCAACAGCTGATATCAAAATTATTAAATGCACATTACCAATTTTCTTCCGGATGCTTTCTATCATATTCATTAAATGATTGCAGAAACATCGGATAGCGTTTGTTTGCCACTTTTGTACATTTTTGGAAGACATTTTGTCTCTTTCAATTAATTACATGTTTCGGGAAATAAAGTCTAAAGATACTTTTCAAGAATTCCTAACTTTCGCATGAAGCTTTGAGGACAATATTGGCTTTGAAGACAATATATATATATATTTCTTTGTGTATATATGTATGTGTGTGTATGTGTGTGTGTCTGCTTGTGTGTGTGTGTAGTATGAATTTGGCGTATGAGAAACCCGAACAACCTATATAGTTCATTCAGTTTGGATGTTTATATCGAGTATAATGTTTCAGACCTGCCAAGGATTTGAAAGTATATCCACGGATCACGCATGGTTTTGGTTTCCTGGATAACAATGCAGTTAATGTTTGATAATACTTTACTCCTCCCTCTTACTTTTTGTAGCCTATGGATATAACCGGACCTGAAATGCCAACTCTCATTATGTCACGTAGATCTCCAGTCTCCCGCTAGGGGCCCATTAGCTCAAATGTTTTATACAATATATTGGTGAATGAAAGATTACTCTTTAGATTGTCGTTGTACCTAAGACATGGCCGTCCAACACTTTTATATCCACAATCAAGCTGGCTGTATAGGAGGACTTTTGGCATTCTTTTGTCACTTATTTACCGTTAGATATTTTGTCTTTAAATGTGTATTTACAGATTGCGCGAAGACACCCTTTATGAAAGACGCCCAGTTAACTAATATGTTACCTACATGGAGTCCAATAATCTAGTCAGTACAACAGCTATATAAACATGCACTTTGGTTTTCAGTTTAATGTCTCTATGATTGCAAAAGAGACGACAGAGTTTGCCAAATGTATTTATGGCTTCCCCTCTTCGATTAATTATGTCGTCATTATAAGATGGTTCACCTTACTGGCAAGATATTTGAAACATTTCCTATACAGGGGATTCTTCTCATCGACTTTTATAAATATATCTGGGAACTGGCAGTTACTGCTTCACTCCTTGCATTTGTTTGGACATAGACCATGGTTTGCAGGTTACGAGTGTTTTATTGATGCTGATGTTAAGCCTGAATGCGTGTTCGCTCTAAAGTATCGAATACCATATCTGCTACTTTGATCGTCTGGGAAGCTCACTTTGGCGGAATTGGTGTAGCTCGGCCGCCTGAGATACGGCAGATGTGTATGCGAGTATGGGTGATCCTATCAATTTTCATAGGCTCAGTGAATACATAGCGAAATTTTAGATTATTTTTCATAGTTAAAAAGAACGTTAAGCGCCCAAATTTTCAATATGTATATATATATATACATAATCACGCACACACACACACACACACATATATATATATGTGCGTGATTGTATATATATATATATATATATATATATATATATATATATATAGAGAGAGAGAGAGAGAGAGAGTGAGAGAGAGAGACTGACTACTACTACATATTTAACCCACCAGTGTTCTACTATTATATATATATATATACAACAAAGTAAGTGTGGTAAGGAATCAGGTGGACCTTAACGCACCAGAGTACTCGACACTTAAGGAGGCAGTAGTGTGGGTAATAGGAAAAAGGAGAAGAGTCAGGGCTCTGCTGACTCTTTTTCTATATATATATATATATATATATATATACATATAACAGTTTACATATATATATACATATATATACATATACGTGTTTTGCAACGGGTCACTTTGTGGCTCAATAAAAAATTAATAATCAGAGCTATATATCATAAAACATGTCTATAGAATCACAAGATAAAATATATACCATTTCCTCTCCCAATTAGCACAATTAACTATATAAACAATCGAATAGACCAGGCTAAAAGAATGAGGCTTCTATGAAGAAATTTTCAACAAATAACCGAAACTAGTCCTTCGCGTCGGCCGCAACGGAATATTTATCGAATATTTCGACAGCGTAATCGCACAGATACAGTCAACTAAACAGAATTAGGTGTAAAATAAACTAGGAGAAAATAGAATACATTTAAATACCTCTACCATCGTTTCATCCGCATTTTGAGTTTTCCAATAATTATGTAATAATTATATAAACTCGAGCCCCGGATTTATCAGGAGATTTGCTCTTATCTAGACACTAAATTTTCCAAAGTGATCGCGCCAAGAATACATTCAAAATGGCTAAGAATCGTGACGTAGCCGCGGTCAGGTTGGAAGGGGTGTGGTAGTTGCTTATGACTGGTGGCATTTTTGCTAGAAAGCACATCACAATAAAGCCATATTTGTATCTCAACCTAATGGGAGATTATTACATATAAAAGTTTACATATATATATACATATATATACATATACGTGTTTTGCAACGGGTCACTTTGTGGCACAATGAAACATTAATAAATTAAATAATCAGAGATATATATCATAAAACATGTTTATAGAATCTCCCATTAGGTTCAGATACAAATGTGGCTGTATTGTGCTGTGCTTTCTAGCAAAAATGCCACCAGTCGTAAGCAACTACCACACCCCTTCCAACCTGACAGCGGCTACGTCACGATTCTTAGCCATTTTGAATGTATTCTTGGCGCGATCACTTTGGAAAAGTTAGTGTCTAGATAAGAGCAAATCTCCTGATGAATCCGGTGCTCGAGTTTATATAATTATTACATAAATATTGAAAAACTCAAAATGCGGATGAAACCATGGTAGAGGTATTTAAATGTATTCTGTTTTCTCCTAGTTTATTTTACACCTAATTCTGTTTAGTTGACTGTATCTGGGAGATTACGCTGTCGAAATATTCGATAAATATTCCGTTGCGGCCGACGCGAAGGGCTAGTTTCGGTTATTTGTTGAAGATTTCTTCATAGAAGCCTCATTCTTATAGCCTGGTCTATTCGATTTTTTATATAGTTAATTATGGTAATTGGGAGAGGAAATGGTATATATTTTATCTTGTGATTCTCTAGACATATTTTATGATATATAGCTCTGATTATTTAATTTATTAATTTTTCATTGAGCCACAAAATGACCCGTTGAAAAACACGTATATGTATGTATATGTATATATATATGTAAACTTTTATATGTAATAATCTCCCATTAGGTTGAGATACAAATTTGGCTGTATTGTGCTGTGCTTTCTAGCAAAAATGCCACCAGTCGTAAGCAACTACCACACCCCTTCCAACCTGACCGCGGCTACGTCACGATTCTTAGCCATTTTGAATGTATTCTTGGCGCGATCACTTTGGGAAATTTAGTGTCTAGATAAGAGCAAATCTCCTGATGAATCCTGTGCTCGAGTTTATATAATGATTACATAATTATTGGAAAACTCAAAATGCGGATGAAACGATGGTAGAGGTATTTAAATGTATTCTATTTTCTCCTAGTTTATTTTACACCTAATTCTGTTTAGTTGACTGTATCTGGGCGATTACGCTGTCGAAATATTCGATAAATATTCCGTTGCGGCCGACGCGAATGGCTAGTTTCGGTTATTTGTTGAAGATTTCTTCATAGAAGCCTCATTCTTATAGCCTGGTCTATTCGATTTTTTATATAGTTAATTATGGTAATTGGGAGAGGAAATGGTATATATTTTATCTTGTAATTCTATAGACATGTTTTATGATATATATATATATATATATATATATATATATATGAGCAAATATGTTTCCAGAGCCGGGCCCGATCGCTAGTGATCGAACCTTGACCTGATTGATCGCGAAACGCGAATCACACCTTAATTAACATAATGATAATTTGACACCTCATCCCTACTTATTATGACTCTGCCTTTCATCCTTACGGGGTCGATAAAATAACGTACCAGTAATGCACTGGGTAATTGCTGGCCTTGTGCCTAAAGTAGAAACAATTATTAATATGTATATATATAAATGTATATATATATATATATATATATATATATATATATATATATATATATATATATATATATATATACATATATATATATATATATATATATATATATATATATATATACATATATATATATATATATATATATATATATACATATATATATATATATATATATATATATATATATATATAGAAAGATTTGAATGGATACAGTTTAGTTGAAAGGAAGTTATTGACACGTGTTTCTATAACAGCTACATAACCTGAAAACAGCTGCTATCTACAAAGTATTAGTTATGCAGACATTCAATATTTCAATGTTATTATTTACTGTCATTTCATCAGAATAATATTACTAAATATATATATATATATTTACATATTAATAATAAGTAGGGATGAGGTGTCAAATTATCATTATGTTAATTAAGGTGTGATTCCCGTTTCGCGATTAATCAGGTCAAGGTTCGATCACTAGCGATCGGGCCCGGCTCTGGAAACATATTTTCTCATACATATATATATATGGCTGACTTGCTGGACCACCTAGAATGATGCGAATCATATAGACGCCATCATCAAATTAGATAACAAGTTAGAATTCATATCTTTTCAGAGGACTGTATTAAACTTAAGGATCATAATTATGACTTCATCAATAAATCAAATTGCAGGCTCATAGAATCTGCCAAATCGGAATTAGGACTTATTTGTAAAGACGTAATATAACCTTTAGACAGCGTTCCTATCTTTATCCGTGGGTTAATAGCCAAATAGTTGTAGGTTGGTTTACCATACTCAAACACACTAACAATGCAAGGTTCATTCAATTTAATATAGTTGATTGTTTTTACCCCTCTATATCCAGGAGTTTATTTAATAAGGCCCATGATTTCGCTAACAATTTCAGCGATATAGATGAGTTAGACCGACTAGCAATGTCCCACAGCGGAATTCTTCATTCTTTAATACTGATGAAATGTGGATAAAGAAATCCACGCCCAACTACCTATTTGATGTACCGATGCGATCATTTGACATTGCTGATATATGCGATATGGTGGGCTTTTTTTCTTTTAGACACACTACGAAACTAATTCGCTGACTTCCATACGGATCTATCTCATGATGATGGCCTGGCACTATTTAGCGATAACTGTGACCATGATCTCGATACATTTAGAAAAAAAATCTAATTATTATTTTCAGTATCCTAGGCATAACAATGAATATATTTGCCAACCACACCAGTGTTAACTTCCCAGGCGTCAATTTAGACATACTTAAGAAACTTAGCTACATTCCTAAGTACTCTAGCCACCGCTACAATTTGTTTAAATCTTATGAATATCATCAGTACGAGCTTGTCCGCCATCTCTTCGAGCAAACCATCTTTGATTGAGCAGCACCCTATGTGTGTAACCTTAAAATGACGGCACACATTTTTCCATTAAATGGAATATATTAGAAAAATCTACACTATATTAACAGTAAGAAATGTTGCCGGCTATGTAACACGTAAAAGTGGAATGTACTCTCACAACTAGCTTCAGAGAAACAATGTTTAAATACTCGGTTTCCACTCGAACAGAAATTCATTCTGAGAAATTGGTATAGACCAGACTAACTAATTTTATATTCAAGGAATTTAATTTCTTTCAATTACTAACTTTTCGCAA
>OZ024740.1:368218909-368271409 GCA_964016885.1 Eledone cirrhosa
CAGCGACATTGGTGTGGATCGCAGAGCCGGGGGCCGAGCCTCAAGGAAACGCCGATGCGCAGGCTATTGTTGTTTAGCTGCCTACAAGTAAAGAAGGTGGCAGGGCATGGAGCAAGGCACCACTGTGGGGTTTGGAGGCCACACGAAAGCAGGTAAGGCTGTGCTGGTCGAGCTGGTGCGTGAGGCTGCCTGAAGTGCTTTCGAGGGACTTGACGTCAACAGGGGTAGAAGGAGTAGGGACGTCTACTAGGCTAAGTCCCAGCCGATCCCACGGCCCCGCATTCTCTGAACACAGAGGGTTCTAAATATATTCTTCTTCTTCTTCTTTTTCTTCTTCTTCTTCTTCTCCCTTCTTCTTCTCCTCCTTCTGCTCTTACCATCTGTCCCATCTCTTACTATCTATACTCCTATCCATCTTTTTATTTATTGTCTTTGCCCTGCTATTCACCCACTTAGCGACCTTAAATGACATTTGTGCATAGAATTCCACTATTTTCCTCTAACATTTGTATCAATCTAAGTTGGCAATCCGGATCATATATTTATATGGTATATCTATTTTTATATCTGCCCTGTTTATATACTATCAATAAGGATTCTAACTTCATTGTTTCCGAAGAAGACGGTCTGATCGAACCTATATATGAGGTTTGATATTATAGAGTTATATAACTGCTATAGATCAGACAATATATCTATATAATCGAACCTTCGAAATGATCGTAAAACAATGATATGAATAGGTAAAATAACTTGACTTTGTCGCTTCTATATTCCTTTGATACAGAGTCAGGTATTAGGTATTAAATTAACAACGAAAATAAAAGCGACAAAGTCAAGTTATTTTACCTATTCATATCATTGTTTTACGATTCAGCGAAACTCAGAACATCTCTATGGATTTCACTGGATTACTCGCCATCAGATTACATTGAGTTCTATCTACGGTACGGACGCTACCACCGGAGGTAGACTGCACTGAAATATATATATATATATAGTAAAGAGAAAGAGAGTGAGAGAGAGTAGAGAGGTGAAAGAGAAAGATATATATATATATATACTTATATAACAACTAGAAATTGATTAACATATAAATAAACATATGAAACAATCACAGGGGATAATTTTTACAAGTGTGTAAGCACACATAGCTAGGTATTAATTTAGATTAAATTCACTTTCATTTATCTTAATTTTGGATATAGTTATGCATATATATATATATATATAAATATATATATAAATTGTTTTGCAAGGTTTTTGATATGAAATCGTGTGTCGAAACAAATGTTGTTATACTTGGGGAGGGTCATATTGTTGTAATATTGCCAGAAATAATAACAGAACACACTCACTGTTTGGTCGGCTTTCGCTTCTTTATATTTTATATCTCCATAGTTAATTTATTTATTCATCACTGATTGACCAGCGGTTAAAAATACAGATATAAATTAAATAAAAATGGCGTAGACATTACAATACAATAGGAGGGAACATAATAGTACCACTGATGATGTTACAGGTGTGCAACGAAAGAACTTTGATAGACTATATATATATATATATATATATATATATATATATATATATATATATGTATATGTATATGTATATATATATATATATGTAATAGGAACGAGTAGGACCCCGACGGCTGAGCTCAAGCCGTTTCGACGGCTAATTCTGGACTAAATGAACATTTTTATCCTGGTACATGTATAACCGAGCTTCTAGGGGGTAATTCCATATATGGTAAAAGTGATTGTCACAAGGATTGGTTAAAAGTTTGTTGTTGAGACACATAATTCTATCATGGCATTTTGTGGAAGGAAGGGGTAGCTGAACTTGCCAGTAGAAGAAAGAGGGAGAGGGAGTGGAGGAAACCCAGTCGTGCGTTGAAGGTGCCAACTACAGCAGAATCCTAAGGATAGGAGGTCAAGAGAAGTATACTAGGGAGGGAGAGGGGGACTAAGTCGAAACAATAAGTAAATCAATATGGAGTAAATATATAGAAGAATAATAAGAATGTTAAAAATATAAAAAAAACAATGTCTGGTTACTATTCCCTTACCACAATCATCAAGTCTCTCACTGGTACTGCCAAACTATAGAAAAGTTGAATAGGTGGGACGGAATACTAGATACGAGATTGTAGTGAAATAATTTTATGAGTTAGAAGTAATCGTCCAAATCTATCTTACAGTGTCAGGTCAACAAGTAGGGGGCCAAAATACTAAAGAAACTACTACGAAATAATCATTTAGAGTCCCGAAACTAATACGAAATAATAATTCAGAATCCCGATACGATATATACGATATATAAGTGTGCCGCTACGAAGCAAAAATTCTAATACAAACTACATAAATGCTCGTACGATATATATGAAAAATTTGATAAGAAAAATGAATTCAGAATCCCCCCCCCCCCACCCCCACCCACCCCCCAAAAAAATACTGATATACGTGAAACTAAAGCAGAGATACCACTAAGAAATGTAGAAAGCATGGAAATGGGGCAGCCATCGGATAAGAAACCAAGTATCTGGGGTCTATCACATCTGCTATAAAAAGCGGAGTCGGCCAATTCTATCATAGAATAGAGGATGGGGTGGGGGTACTGAGGCTACAAAGGACCGAAGGGCTGCCGCGGGGTGGGCGAGAAAGTGAAAATGACGACGATAAAGAAGGAGAACTGAGTGGAAGGACTCGGAAAGGATGGGGGAAGAAGGAAATATAGAGGAAACGATAAAAAAATACATAAGATAATCTTACGTCTACCTTTGCAAACAGGGGTACCCATTACAAAGTCGGCAAGTGGGGTGTTACAGCCCTTGTCTACCCCCCCCCCATCCCGGTCATTATGGGGTTTGAGGGCGAGGTAAGTCCTACGCAATCTGTGTTTGCATGCAGTTACCAGTTCGTCTTTCTTGTTTAGGAGTTGGTCCGTCGAAAACAACATTTGTAATGTTTCCTCCGAGTATAAATTACACGGACGGCGTCCTCCCGTGTAAGAGTTGGCTCTGGACAGTAAGCTCCAAGTGAGATCATAGGTTATATTGTTATCTTTGAGGTCCCAGATGTGGGCCGAAAGTGTGGTGGCGTGACGCAGGGCCGGGTTTCGGAAAGTATGTCTGTGTTGGTATAGCCGGGTCTTGAAGTCACAAGCGGTTAATCAAATATAAGCTTTGTTGGAGGTGTCCGTCCTCACGTTGCACTGGTAGATCACATTACGATCGCTGCATCTGCTGTGGAGGGGGCAAATGGATCCATCAGGACAGCTGCATCGGCTCTCCACTGCTATTTAGGTTATTTCTTCCATAGCGGTTGAGTTTTTTGTTGTTAGAGGAGACGATGTTTTGTGCAAAGTTAGGTGTGGTGCTGTACGAGAGTTTGATGGTATTTTTGTTGATTATGTTGTAGTAGCGGTGTTGTAGTGGGAAGTGTTTTTCGATGAGCCTAAAGAAGATTTCCCCGATAGCTGTTGTCACCTCGGCGTTGACCAATTTTTATGACAATCACTTTTACCATATATGGAATTACCCACTGAGAAGCTCGACTATTCCTGTACCAGGATAAAAAATTTCATTTAGTCCAGAATTGGCCGTCGAAACGGCTTGAGCTCAGCCATCGGGGTACTTCTCGTTCCTATTACCCACTCTACTACCATAAGTATTGAGTACTATGGTGCGTTATGGTCCAACTGGTTCCTTACCACATTTCCTTCGTTATATATATATATGTATATATATATATATATATATATATATATATATATATATATATATATATATATATATATATATATATTTATATATACATATATATGATGGCTGCCCCCTCGTTATCGAGTATGGCCATTGCACGAGAAGAAAAAAAAAATAAAATAAAATAAAATAAAATAATAATAATAATAATAAAAAAAAAAAAAGAAATATATATATATATATATATATATATATATATATATATATATATATATATATATATATATATATATATATACATACATACATATATACATACACACATACATACACATACACACACACATATACACACACACACACATAGATTAATAACAATAATAATAATAATAATAATAGCAATAATAATAATAACGACAACAACAATAATAATATACATATTCATATATATACACACACACACGCACGCACATAAGCATATCTACACACACACACACACGATAACAACTAACAGTGCTGCGATCGATTGTGGCTTTTTAGCCCAGCCAATGATCTACAATATCTTGCACATAGTCGGCAACCAAAACTTTCACTGGGAATAGTCGGCTGTGGTTGGAGTTCGTGTACTTTTGCATGTCGCTTGAGCCCTCCTGCTGATTTACATTCTCTACCACATGTTTGGCAAGCATGATGAGTAGCATCTCCAACAGCAGCTTGGTAGTCAACCACTGGTTTTACTTTATGACTGCGAAGATGACTTTCGAGTCCAGCTTTGCTTAGGCATAGTCTCGCACAGACGCTGCATGTCAGCACCATAGGAGGACCCTTGCCGTCTGGAAGTGCAACAGCAATGCCCTTCCTCACATCCCGCTTTACTTACTCGTGTGCGATTCGAGATGCCTCAAAGGTAACTTTTCCCCCATATACAGTCTTTCTCCATCTATTACGATCAGCAGCAATATTTTCCAATGTATCAGCAGAGATGTTAGCGTCTTTCAGAGAGGCTTTCAAGGGATCCTTAACCTCTTTTTTGGTTTATGTGGCGGTCGATTTCCTTTAACCAACTCTCCATAGAAGATTTGCTTTGGTATTCTAGAATCCTTCATCCTGGCAAGGTGACCACTCCAACGGAGTCGTTGCTTAAGCACAAGAGCTTCTATACTGTCACACATAGAGCTTTCCAAAATCTCGACATCACTGATGGGGTCCCTCCGTTGAACGCCATGGATACGTCTGAGACACATCTGATGGAAACGCTCCAATTGCTTAAGGTGGTGTCGATATGTGACCCAGGTCTCGCAGGCATAAAGAAGACAAGAGAGTACACATGCCCTGTGCACCTTTACCTTTGTCCTCCTGCATATGTCTCGCCGACCCCAGAGTCGCCTTTCTAGCTTTCCGAAAGCATCACTTGCTTTCCTAATCCTAAGTGAGATTTCACTGTCAAGGTTTCCGTATCGATTGACAGTGCTTCCCAGGTAGACAAACTGATCAACCACTCCAAGTCGTTTGCCATACACATAGATGTTTGGTTCAGTGTACTGCTTACTAGGGGTAGGTTGGTACATGACCACGGTTTTCTTGAGACTGACAGTCAAACCCAGGGCAGTGCAAGCGTCAGAAACTGCATTCAAAATGTGCTGCATATCACTCTCTGTGTGCACTACAAGATCGCAATCATCTGCATACAAGAGGTCTCTTATGATTGATGTAAATACTTTTGTCTTCGCAGCAAAGCGCCTGATGTTAAATATGCTGCCTGAGGTTCGATATCGGATGTAAACACCATGCTCGCAATTCCTGAATGCAATACAGAAAACCATTGCAAAGTATATGGCAAACAGGGTCGGTCCTGGAATATCCCCCTGTTTCACTCCATTTTTTACTGAGATAGGCTCCGACATGTTACCTCCGACATTAACCCAAGCCTTCATGTCGTCATGGAAAGACCTAACTAAAGCAAGGAACTTATCAGGGCAACCAAATTTCTGGAGAACCTTCCATAATGCCTCTCTGTTGACAGTATCGAAAGCCTTTGTCAGATCGACAAAAACCTGATACAGATCCAAGCCTTGTTCAATGCACTTCTCCTGGATCTGTCTAGCTGAGAAGATCATATCAGTAGTGCCGCGTCCAGCACGAAAACCAGATTGACTTTCAGGAAGAACACAATCTGCAATGTGTGTCAGCAGACGGTCCAGAAGCACCCTACATAAAACTTTCCCTACGACAGAAAGCAATGATATACCTCTGTAGTTCCCACAATTATTCCTGTTACCCTTTCCCTTGTACAAGACCACCATTACTGCATCTTTCCAGTCCTCTGGCACGGATTCATTAGCCCATATCCTTCCAAGCAAAGAGTGAAGATGTTGCAGGAGTCTCTCACCACCATATTGTAGGAGCTCAGCATGTATGCCATCCATACCTGGAGATCTTCCACTGTTCAACTTCGAAATAGCCACTGCAACCTCCACAAGCGTCGGAGGTTCTGCGAGAGCTACTTTCACAGGACTTTCTGGAATGAGATTAAGGAAATCTTCACTGACGACAGACGGCTGATTCAAAAGATCATCAAAGTGCTCTCGCCACCTTCGTAGAATTCCCTGTGAGTCACGAAGAAGTTCTTTGCCATCCTTGCTGCGAAGCGGTGTCACCAGAGAAGAAGACGGTCCATAAACCTCACGCAAGAGACTGTACAACAGCTTTGTGTTATTGGAATCTGACGCAGTTTGTATCTCACCAGCCTTCTCACTCCACCACTGATCCTTCATCTGAGAAAGACTCCGCCTAACACGTGATTTTACATCCCTGAGCTCCTCATGCAACGTATTCCTCTCCTGTGGTTTTGCCGTCAAGTAGCGTGACAGAGCACGCCTCTTATCAGCCAACAAGTCTTCTATATCTACATCATTCTCATTAAACCAGTCCTGATGTTTTCTCTGCACCTATCCCAGAACACGCCTGCCTACATCATAAACCGACTTTTTAAGGGTCGGCCAATCCTCACCAAGATCTGCAGCTTGCATCTCTTCTTCCAATGTCCTCTTCACATTTTTATCCTTAAGACGAGCAGCATTCAATCTTTTGGGCAGGGTAACACCAGGAGCCCGGATTTTACATTTGGTGATTAGTTTCACTTTTGCGCGTACCAGGCGGTGGTCCGTCCAGCACTCAGCTCCACGAAGAACACGAACACACTGCACATCCTATCTGTCACGCATCCTGACTAGGACGTAGTCCAAAAGATGCCATTCCTTAGATGCAGGATGCATCCATGTGGTCTTGAATTTGTTCTTTTGTTGGAACATGGTGTTGGTAACACACAGATCCAGCTCCTCACACATCTGCAACAGGAGCATACCATTGCTGTTACACGTTCCCACCCATGCCTTCCGATTACATTCCATGTGTTAAAATCCCTACCCACTCTAGCATTAAAGTCACCAAGCACGATGACTTTGTCTGCCTGAGGGATATTTCTTAGAACACCTTTCAAGGCATGGTAAAAGGACAGTTTTTCTTCATCGACAGAATTCATAGTTGGAGCATACACACTCACCAGGGTAGCATATCTTCCTTTGTCCAGCGGAACTCTCATGGACATAAGACGCTCACTAATCCCTACTGGGAATTCTTCTAATTTATTCACAAGTACAGTATTAACAGCAAATCCTACCCCAGCCTCTCTTCTGGTTCCTTCATCTCTTCCTTTCCAGAAGAATGTATATTCTCCACAAAATTCCGTAAGATGACCATCTCCAGCTAACCTCGTCTCAGATAAAGCCACGATGTCAAGATCGTAACGTCGAAGCTCCTTTGCAACAAGAGCGGTCCTTCGTTCAGGACGCTCCAAGGAATCCCTGTCAAGCAGCGTCCGTACGTTCCAGCAGCCAAGACTAAATGCCTTCTTTGGCTCTATTACAATGGCACGATGACGAGCGGGCCCAGGCTGTGATAACTTGGGGCCCCTGCCCTTATTGCCAATGATCTTTTTTGTTCCAGAACCTAAATTGCCAATTATCTCTTTTACATTGTTCTGGAACATCATTGAATAGGCAAAAAAAAAAAAAAAAAAAAAATTTGATAATAATAGTAATAATAATAATAATAATAGTAGTACACTATTAATAATTATTAATGCACTCGTGCAATGCCTGTGCGTGACGAATATTTTTAAAGTGAGGAAAGACTGTGCACTGAGCCAATCCCACTCTCTGAGCGACAGTAGCTATAACCCGAAAAGAAGAAAAGATCAACATCATCGGTAACTACTGAGCCGTTTATGAGGCAGCTTATAGATAGGACAACACACGCTGTCTTTTCGTGGGGTAAGTTTTTAATTAATTTTTGTATTCTGAAACATCAAAATACAACAACTTTTTGGTCACTGGACTCGGGAATGTCACGACAGAAGTTTGTGGAAGTTACACAAATATTTTAGTATATTTTAGCAGAGCAATCCTTATTTATATCTTACATTTTACATTTACTTACATCTCAATATAACATGGCTAAAATTCAAATTTTGCAAAGAGAAGAAAACGGTCAAATGAACTAGATACATCTCACTGTCCCCACCACCACAATAACGTCTACACTCTCTCCCCACCATCACATGTCATTACCATACCATACCCTATCTAGACTAAAGTCATCGACTTGTTCTCAAACTCTCTACTCTCTGTTGAATGTGTATATATATATATATATATATGTGTGTGTGTATGTATATGTGTGTATATACATCACTCAGTCAAACGACCAGATTTCAACCCCAACATCTACAACAACAACAACACCGGCACTAATGTTTACAGCAACAACAGCTTCAGAATGAACTGAAATGAACGTTTAAAACAACAACAACAGCGGCATCAAAACATAAAAAAAGGAAGGGAAAAGAAAAGAAAAGAAAAGGGAAGGAAAAAAAAACAACTCAAAATAACAAAACACACACACACACACGCGCACACAACACAACAACAACATCAACTGCCACCACCACCACCACCGCCACCGCCGCCGCCATCACCATCACCAGCGACCGGGCCTTAAGAAAACAACTTTAATAATAATTTTTCTGCTTTTGGCACGGATCCAGCGACTGGTGCAGCGCATCACTGGTACTCTCTTTTGTTGACTCCGTGGGGATAAAGGGCAATGTTGATCTCGGCGGGATTTGAGCTCAGAGCGTGGGGAGCCATAACTCTATGCTTTTTGCAATCATGATAATACTGGACTGTAATACGATCGGCTTCAACTATACAAACTCTTGAAAGTCAACAGTTGACATAATCTTGTAATCTTGTATCAGTAATGACGGTAATATATATATATATATATATATATATATATATATATATATATATATATATGTGTGTGTGTGTGCGTGTAAGTGAGTAGAGTAGCGTGTGTGTGTGTTTGTTTGTATGTATGTGTTGCTGTGTGCGCGCATATGTATGCGTGTGTGTGTATGTCGTACGTATAATGTGTCAATAAGTGAGTTTTATTTTCTTTTTTTTTTGCGCGCGGGGACATAGAAATAATCGGGCTGGATGGCTGATCGCGCAGTTAAACCACTGGGAGTGAAGAACCCCTAGCCCTTGTCAGGGCATTCTTCTAGGAGAAGGCATCTCAGGAAACTGGGTTAACTCCGATATAAAACATACATATATATACATAGATATATACATACATATATATACATATATATATACATACATATATATACATATATATATACATACATATATATACATAGATATATACATACATATATATACATATATATACATACATACATATACATATATATACATACATACATATACATACATACATATACATATATATACATATATATACATACATACATATACATATATATACATACATACATATACATACATACATATACATATATATACATACATATATATACATACATATACATATATATATATATATATATATATATATATATATATATATATTTACATCTGCATTTTTAATTGCTGATTGGCAGATAAATTAACTATGGAGATATAAAAGATACAGAGGAAAAAAGCGAGCCAAACAGTGAGTGTGTTCTGTTATTATTTCTGGCAATATTACAACAATATGACCCTCCACAAATATAACAATATATATATACATACACATACGTACACACATACATACACACACATATGTATATATAATATATATATATATATATATATATATATATACAAAATTAAATTAAGATTGTCATATATATATATATATATATATATATATATATATATATATATATATATAAAATAAATATATGAAACAATCACAGGGAATAATTTGTAAAGTGTGTAAGCACACATAGCTAGGTAGGTAATTAATTAAAGTTTAACTAGAACTTCAAATATAGATACCTTTTAAAATGATTAATTTCCTTTGTATATATTTATTTAAATAAATTTATTTCACCAATTAATCGGTAAACCGCAGTAGTTTAATCCCGCGTGGTCACCCAAGGAGAAGATCCAACTATCTGTGTTTACACAGCAAATGCAAATCTGTGAATGACTCGTACCACGTGTTGCATTAAAAAAAAAATACACTAATCGCACAGCGTCATCCCGGTGGCGTGAATAGGATTCTAGTGTTGATATATATATATAAATATATATATATATATATGTAGGAGGTGAGTTTTATTGTAGTACAATAAAGCAATGCAGATATCGGATAAGAAGCACTCTACAGTTTGTAGGACTGGAGTATACATAATATAAGATCAAAAGATGGTTAAAAGAGTTCCATGTATTCTATTATGCGCATTTCAAAAGCAAACATCATCATGCAATAATATTTGTGTTTTCATCAGATAAAACAGGAGAACATGATATGAAGGCTAAAAAACACTTGTGGATAGTGCAGTTTTAAATCAACATATGAAAAGTGGTTTTAGAATGATGTGTGATATTGGGAAAAATATTTTATTTAGAGAGGGGGGGGTGGAAAGGATGAAATAGGGGAGGAGATGAGAGGGAGAGATGGGTGATAGAGAGAAAGAGATAGTTTTTATAACTGAGAGAAGATATATTGTTTTACATAGAGAGGTTGAAAACCGTTGGAAGATAATGTATAAATTAAAAGAATTTGAAAATTAACGAAGGGAAAGATATGTACGAGGAAAAAATATTTTATTTAGGGAGGGGGGGGAGGATGAAAAAAAGGGGGAGGAGATGAGAGTGGAGAGGGAGAGATGGGTGATAGAGAGAAAGAGATAGTTTTTATAACAGAGAAAAGATATATTGTTTTACATAGAGAGGTTGAGAACAGTTGGAAGATAATGTATAAATTAAAAGAATTTGAAAATTAACGAAGGGAAAGATATTTGCGAGGAAAGAGAGGGAGTTTATGTATGAAGATAGAGAGAAAAAAATAATAATTGTGGATGAATATTCTAACGTCAAAAAGGTGTATGTTGATAAGTATTGTGGCAATTTCAAAATTAACGAAGAGAAAAAATTATTAAGGTTTGTGTGTAGAAGGATTTGAGAAAAATAATGTGAAGTTAAAGTTTGTATATTGAAGGAATTGATAATATGTGCGAAGAAAGAGTTAATATGTATTAAGAATGAGTTCGTTGATGGGGAGTAAAAAAAAAAAAAATAAATAAATAAATAAATTAAGGATGAAATTGAGATTAAAAAGTTTTATGATAGAGAGAAAAAATAATAATAATTGCGGATGAATATTCTAACGTCAAAAAAACAAATGTATATGTGATGAAGGATTTTACAAGGTGAAGATAGAAAGAGGTAATGAGTAAATAAGTATTATAGAGTGTATAATGCCCTTTGAAGTAAGGTAGGAAGATGGGTATATTTTAAAGAGGTGTATGTATATGTGCCTTTGAGAAAAGATTCTAAATTGATAAAGCTCGTCTCTATAATCACCATTCATCTTTCAAATACAAACTTAAAAGAACCAACACGGCTCTCTCAGAACTCATATGGTCCTTGAAAGACAAAAACATTAAATATACCATCTTTGGAAGAAGGTTTCTTCTGCATCCTCATACTTGAACAGCTCTCTATCTAAAATCTGTAATCTCTGCCTAAATGAAAAATTTACCAATATCTCTAATCTAGATTCTATAATAAATAGACGTACAGATTTGTTTTCTATCTGCCTGCATAAATTCCATAGGACTTTTCACAAAGTATACAGTTAATATTCAATTCTTTATCAATTTAGAATCTTTTCTCAAAGGCACATATACATACACCTCTTTAAAATATACCCATCTTCCTACCTTACTTCAAAGGGCATTATACACTCTATAATACTTGTTTACTCATTACCCTCTTTCTATCTTCACCTTGTAAAATCCTTCATAACATATACATTTGTTTTTTTGACGTTAGAATATTCATCCGCAATTATTATTATTTTTCTCTCTATCATAAAGCATTTTAATCTCAATTTCATCCTTAATTTATTATTATTTTTTTTTTTTTCTTTCTCCCCATCAACGAACTCATTCTTAATACATATTAACTCTTTCTTCGCACATATTATCAATTCCTTCAATATACAAACTTTAACTTCACATTATTTTTCTCAAATCCTTCTACACACAAACCTTAATAATTTTTTCTCTTCGTTAATTTTGAAATTGCCACAATACTTATCAACATACACCTTTTTGACGTTAGAATATTCATCTACAATTATTATTTTTTTCTCTCTATCTTCATACATAAACTCCCTCTCTTTCCTCGCAAATATCTTTCCCTTCGTTAATTTTCAAATTCTTTTAATTTATACATTATCTTCCAACGGTTCTCAGCCTCTCTATGTAAAACAATATATCTTTTCTCAGTTATAAAAACTATTTCTTTCTCTCTATCACCCATCTCTCCCTCTCCACACACATCTCCTCCCCCTTTTTTCATCCTTTCCACCCCCCTCCCTAAATAAAATATTTTTTCCTCGTACATATCTTTCCCTTCGTTAATTTTCAAATTCTTTTAATTTATACATTATCTTCCAACGGTTTTCAACCTCTCTATGTAAAACAATATATCTTCTCTCAGTTATAAAAACTATCTCTTTCTCTCTATCACCCATCTCTCCCTCTCATCTCCTCCCCTATTTCATCCCCCCCCCTCTCTAAATAAAATATTTTTCCCAATATCACACATCAATCTAAAACCAATTTTCATATGTTGATTTAAAACTGCACTATCCATAAGTGTTTTTTAGCCTTCATATGTTCTCCAGTTTTATCTGATGAAAGCACAAATATTATTGCATGATGATGTTTGTTTTTGAAATGCGTATAATAAAATACATGGAACTCCTTTAACCATCTTTTGATCTTATATTATATATATATATATATATATATATATATATATATATATATATATATATATATACATATTAGTAAAAGGAAAAGAAAATGGTGACGAATTTTTCCCAGTGAAAAATAGTTTAATTAGGAATAATAAAAAATTAGTAAAAATTAGTAAAAAATTAGTAAAAAGTATTAGTTAGTATTCACTGGGAAACATTTGTCAGCATTTTCTTTTCCTTTTACTAATATATCACAACTCGTGTGTTATACCTCTATTCTTTTAAATATATATATATATATTTATAGCCGTCGAAACGGCTTGAGCTCAGCCGTCGTGGTCCTACTTGTTCCTATTACCTACTCTACTGCGTTATGGTCCTTCTGGTTCCTTACTACATTGCCTTCGTTATATATATATATATATATATATATATATATATATAACGAAGGAAATGTGGTAAGGAACCAGGTGGAACATAACGCACCAAACTACTCAATACTTAGGGTAGTAGAGTGGGTAATAGGAACGAGTAGGACCCCGACGGCTAATTCTGGACTAAATGAACATTTTTATCCTGGCATATGAATAGCCGAGCTTCCCAGGGGGTAATTCCATATATGGTAAAAGTGATTGTCACAAGGATTGGTCAAAAGTTTGTTGTTAAGACACATAATTCTATCATGGCAATTTGTGGAAGGAAGGGGTAGCTGAACCTGCCAGTTGAAGAAACAGGGAGAGGGATTGGAGGAAACCCAGTCGTGCGTTGATAGTGCCAACTACAGCAGGGCAAGTGGTCAAGCAAGTATACTAGGGAGGGGGAGGGGAGGAAGTCGAAACAATAAAAAAATAAATATGGAGTAAATATTTTTATTTTTATTTTTTCTTCCACATTGACTTTTTATGTTCTTCATTATGCACGTTTTTTTCCTTTTTCTTTCTTCTTTTCACTTCATAAACCTTGTTTGTAAATAACATTATGCTTTCTGCACCTTCTGTTTAACATGTGTGATACCACACTAATACTATCACTATCATTTGATAATGCATAACAATGCTGAAACCGGTAATAGACATTAATTAAATATATAAATAGATAAATAAATGTGATTGTTAAATAATAAATATATCAGCCAATACTCCACACAAAGTAAAACATTTCGTTTTAATCATTTTCTAACCCAGAAAAAAGAGAGAGAGAAACAAAAAAGAAAAAAAAAAATATTTTTCTTCCTAATTATCGTCCCTTTCTCCCTGTTTTCATATATATACATCTATATATATATATATATATAGTAATAATAATAAATGTGAAGACTAAAATCTAAAGAGCAGCGATTCTTTGCTTAAACTTTAATCTGTCATTTTAATAAATAAATATATATATATATATATATATATATATATACTTATTTATTTATTTACTTATTCAACGGTCTACTATTGTGGTTAGTTTAATTTTCATGGAAGCGTGGCTTTTTTCCTGTTGCCGCCGTCGCCGTGGTGGGGTCATCACTGTTGTTGTTGTTGTTGGCGGTGGTGTTACCAATGGCTCAATACTGACATAGATGAGACCACCACTATTACGACGAACGGGTGGGTGATGGGCAGTGTTGGCGCGTGTTACCGTTGCCATTGTTGTTGTTGTTTCTGTTGATACCACCAACTCTGTGTACCAACCTACCTCTAAAATCCTTTTTATTGCTTTGGCGTTGTCGCTGTTTACGGTCAACAGGGTGTTACTGTCACTGAGACGACTGTGACCTGTATACACGACATTGGTATGTGTTTTGGCTTTTGATTTCGGTTGTTGCTGTTGTTGTCGTTGTAAGTGTTTTACTGTGGCTGTTGCTTTAGCTGTTGTTGTCAATAGGGTGGTGGTATCACCACGACTATTACGACCAATGTAGACAACTAAGGTCGGTGGTCTGGTGTTACTGTTATCGTTGTTGTTGTAGTTGTTGTCTATAGGTGGTTGTCATCTAAATATATACCCCCCCCCACCCATCAGAGCACCTTTTATTGCTTCAACTGTCTACTGGGTTTTGGCTGCACACAGTTCTTCGTTTTTGTCGTCTATTTTCGTTGATAGCTTTTTCTAACAAACGCGACGGCTGGCAAACCCTTCAAGGAACTCATATGTATGCTGGGGGCACAGGCATTAGGATGTGTGTTTTACTGCCAGCGACATATCAAGTATATCGATTTTCATCTGAGGAAACCGTTCTCATAATCAACAGAAAATGTATGAAGGACATCTCGATTGCACGGAGAACCCTGGAAATAATTATTATGATTAAACGATATATATAACCTCAGCATACCTTTTTGTTATTTTTATAAAATTCTCCATCGTAACTAAAAACAACGATTGTTGAGAGCTTTCTCCTGCTTACTCCTGCTTTTACCAAAACAATCTTTTCCAAACACACACACACACACACACACACACACACACACACACACACACACACACATATATATATATATATATATATATATATATATATATATATATATATATAGAGAGAGAGAGAGAGAGAGAGAGAGATGGAGAGGGAACGTGAAACTATCCGAAGTTTGGTGTAGATACGTAAAAAACCCTTTATTAATTATGCTGCCATACATATTTAAATGGAGATCTTTCGTTAATCTCTTTGATTAGTCTTAGCATTTTAAAATAATTATGTTCATGGATACCGTTTTAATAATTGTTAGGGCATCGCACAAATCATCTTATTTATAATTATATCTACTTGCCATCCCATTTTCATCCAACTGTGCCCGCCTCCTCCAGAGATTAGTTGCAATAGGTTATTGTCAATTTCAATTAAATACACCCTTCTAAAATGTGCATGATTTAATGTCAAATTTAGGATTGGTGATCTAAAAATAAATAGTTGTGCATGTTAATTAATTAAAATATTACATGGCCTAAATTATGTTTTTGTCTGTGAAGCTTCCAACTACTTAACTTTATAATCTAGTACATTTAATCAACAAAACCACATTTCACACGACATGGAGTCGTGCCAAATTGTTATGGATTATTATTCTATTTTCTTCCATGTTCCCAATGGCGTTTACGTGTTGCATCTTTTAATATTACGGCAACATATGGGATCGGCTGAAACTAATTCAGTTAACTGTGAGATATGTACAATTATTTCACACGTTTGAACTTGCTTCAATATATAGTTTACATTCAAATCAGATATACGAGTGTTATGATATTGATACACTTGAGGGCGACGTAATATCCTACCGCCACAAGGAATAATGTGTGTATGTATGTATTTACGTGTGTATGTACCTATGTATACACACATACACACACCCACACACATATATATATATATAGTATAAATAGTGTATTAGGAAAAATTAAGCAAGAAGAGATAAGATTTGAAGACACAGATATTATATTATATTCCCTAACGCGTGTTTAATCGCTGATACGCAATCACCTACGAGGACAGACATATGTGTTAGAATATCTTATGTCATAAATCTTTCATCAAATCTCATCTCTTCTTTACTTGTTTTATTCTAATACTGAATTTTTACTCAATTACTCCGTGAAATTCTTGTTGGAACCTTGTACCATACTCCATGATTCAACATCAGGATCCATGTTGAGCAAAACTCAATGGTAGGTTGTTTATTTACCATATGTTGATATATTTACTCAACAGAAATACGAATTAAACAACATATATAGTGTATATATGTATGCACCCACACCCACACATACATCTCTCTCTCTCTCTCTCTCTCTCTCTCTATATATATATATATATATATATATATATATATATATATATATATATATATATATATATATATGTACATCATGCGTATTCCTGTGTTTATGAGTAATTACAATTGCATATTTAAATAGCGTTACGCCTTTACTAAAATTAAAACAATATGCCACATAAAATATCAAAAGAAACTCAATTTATACCCATTGTTTAATTGTGAATATGTTAAGACTATCTCAATTTAGAAAGAATTAGACAATATTTTAATGTAATGGCATGCAATACCTATTACACCTTTTCGTAATGAAACGTATGTAACTATAAATACTTAATAGTTTCTGGAACAATATGCATAGAAGCTCTTAATGAAACCATTATTCATAATACCCTTCATGTTAAAATCAAATTTCTTTCCGGTTTTTAAGATACGCATAAGTTGTTTGATGGTATTTAGCCGTCTCATGCGGTTCTCGGCCTCCCGATCTGCGAGCTACAACAACGTCGCTGTGAATCCACCCTGGACTCTCTCGGCCTTCACCCGCTTTCCTGTCGCCACAGTGCCGGCCGCCTTCCACGCCATGCTGCCCTCAACGAGGTCATAAAGCATGGCTTGGACGCTGCAGGCTTCCCTTCGCAGCTCGAGCCGGTGGGGCTGGACCCAGGGGACGGCAAAAGGCCAGATTGGATGTCAAGCTTCCCGTTCCGCGGTGGCAAACCCGTCGTCTGGGATGCCACTTGCACCGACACTTTCTGCAACCGCAACCTGGTGCAGTCTTCGACTAGCTCAGGTTCTGCTGCTCGTCGGGCTGAGGAGGCCAAACTCCTCAAATACCAGTCGCTCTCCGACATGTTTGCGGTTGTATCCTTTGCAGTGGAAACTTGTGGTGTCCTCGGCTATAGGGCTACCCCCCTACTCACCACCATAGGCACTGAGCTGGCCAGCCGCTGGTGTGAGCCCCGCGAATTGGAGTGGCTTTTCCAGTGCGTCTCCCTTGCCAGCCTCCGAGGAAACACCTTCTCCATTCTGTCCGCCGAGGCTGTGGGGATACAAGCCGATTATATTACGAATTCTTTTGAATAGTCTTAAATACGTTTACTTGAGTTCAATACGATCAGAAGCCGACGCAGTTGAGGCTGTGTAACTGGTGACGAAGGGGGAGATATAGTTATGGTGATGCTTCATTTTTGTCAAGATATCCTTGGGTACCATTTGATTAAATCGACATCTAAATCTGACTAATGGGCTGAAAAATAATATACAACGCCGTCACCACCACAACTACTACAGTTACTACTAATATGCTTTAAAATAATATAGAGTATAAATTAATGTGACTTGGCTAGCAGTGTAAATGACACGCATATACTTCCATTTCAGCTTTTCAATGTACCTCTAATATGCAAATGTCGAACAAATTATTACTTTAGATATCTGTTATCAGTAAAGTTATGTCTTCCCAGCAGGTTAAAATGTCAATGCTGCACAAAATATTCCGGCTTTAAAATTCATAGAATATCACTCGGTAATTTGACTAAATTACAAATTATGAACAATTTGACGAGTAGAAATTATACAGTATTTTTGTATTAAAAAAACAACAAGCAGTTAACACCTTGAAATGCAAAGCCATAACAATTTAATATTGTCAATTGACAATCGTTTGTATAGTTGTTTAATAGAATTGGAAATAATTCTTAAAATTTTGGGCGTTAGTCTTTCACCGGAAAATTGAAACAGAGAGCGTGAAGATAGTAGTAATTTATCGAATACTTTTCAAGAAATGTATGTACAGATGCATTTTAAGAAGCGTACTGTAGGGGAATAGTGCAATCCAGAAATTCAAGGAAGAAAAGAGAAATGATAAATATCAGTTTCTTTTAACTATAACTTTCTCTTGAATTTGAAGGAGTGGTGGAAATTCTGTATTTATTCATATCGCTTAGGGATGTCTGAGAATCGGCTAGAAAACTTGCGTGTTATTAGTTCGATTTGGCTCTGCGGGTATGTTATGAACAACAACAATAAAGCAGCTTGTTACTGTTTAATATGGAAAGAATCTTCTCCCAGGACATATTTAGAACGCTTCCCGAATGTTATTTATGAGATGAAAGCCATAAACTCTGAAGAGAAGGACTTGTAACTTAAAACATTAGCAATCAGTTTTGAATAGTTTTCTTCTGTCATGGGAGATGCAAAACATACTTTATCTATGTTTGATAATAACTATTGCCGATATTTCTTTTCGATTAGCTATCCAGTGATATTACTTGGTTTTATCTTAAGTATTCTATCGAGTACACAACACAGTGTGAAAACATCGATAAAGAAAATTATATAATAGATGATGGATATGAAAAAAATATTAAATATGTTTGTCAAAATATGTAGCGGTGCTTAGTTATATGCTATATTACGTTGTCAGTTTGAGCACTGCAGAAATCAACATTTCACTCTTGTGGTATTGAGAAATAGAAGTACAATTTAAATATTAGTTTCTCTATAAATGGGTTTTCCTCTCACTCGAAAATATGTTCTTTTTGATCTAATCAGAAATCAATTAGATTATAGAATATAATATGTATTCAATGTTTTTCGCATCTTCCCAGTAAACATATCTAGCCGTCATCTCACCGGAATTTAGCCCAACTTTATACATAACATGCATCCGTAGTTTCAGTAGTAGATTTTAGTTTTTTAAAAAGAAAAAAAATCATTAATATGTCTTTGTTGAATTATACAACTGACATTCATATCAGAGTTGTGCCTGCGCTGAACCAATTTATCCTTGCAATAATAATTTCAATAAAACCTATTCTCCGTTACTTGAATTAATAACAATAAAAAAAAAAGAAAAAGAGAAAAGTTGATTCAATCTAAATGCGTAAATAATACCATCTATGAAATAGAAAATTAATATCCAAAGCAACCTCCAGAGAAACTTATACACTCATATAAATTGCTTGACAAAATCCTTTGAGATTATGATCAGCTATATTCGAAATCAAAGGTAAAATTGATATGGTTTGGAATTAAAACATCAAGATCAAGTGTTAAAATCACAAGGGATACAACAATAACATGGGGTCTATATTATTGCAAGATTCCATTCTTATATTATATTTGCATTCATGTTGTTTTTAGATGACAGCTCTATTTGATAACCTTACTCATATTGATTGGTGTACTATTCATTTTGCAAATAACCATACGTTTATTTGTAAAGAGACACGACAGCTCGCAGTTATATGTTGCTTCAAATATCCTGGTGTGTATCATGCATTGAATTTCAGTATTTATATATTTCTTTAAACGCACACGCATATCTTCTTCCATCTTCCTATTACATTTTCTTTTCATATCTTTTAATATCTCTTTCACCCTATTTCTCCCTCCCTTTTCTCCCCTACAGAAACACGTTCATATTCACACACAAATAAATACACACACACGCACACACATACACTAACATAGATTTATTGTCAACTTGTATTATTTTCCAGTTCCTCGTAAAAAGCGTTTGTAGTTTATTCATACAAGGAGAATACAGAGAAGAGAAATAATAAAGAGAAAACAATTAAGGCACTTTCCATGAAAATAGTAAAATAATGTATTAGTGCTATATGTATATACTCAGCAAAAATATCATCGTGCATTTAAAGATTACATCAGTTCTGCAATCATTCTATCATCTTACACATTGCTTCACTATCTTTGCCCAAACGTGTTTGCCGTTGTAACACACTTTCAGATCAATATCCATAGAAATTAGTTCAGGTAGTTAATGAACCAACATCCATTATCTATTTTCAATTGGAATATTTATCAAAAGAGTACGGATGGAGCGATATTGATATTCTTTGAAGATCAAGTTTATTAAATATAGGCCGAACAAAAAAGGCGGCTGTTTACAAAATATTATTATACTTACACACGGGCGGTGGATTGGCAGTATCGGTAGAGAGTCGGACACCATGCTTTGAAGCATAGAGTTACATCCCTTTATGATCTGAGTTCAAATCCCGCCGAGGTTAACTTTGCCTTTCATCCTTACGGGGTCGACAAAATAAAGTACCAGTAATGTACTGGGTAATTGCTGGCCTTGTGCCACAAATAGAAACAATCATTATACTTACACAAACATAACATTGATGGATTAAACAGTAATGTTATGATACGAACAATGTTTTAATTCCATGATTCTAAAATTTATAGATCTCAAATTCAGAATAACGATCGACTTCTTAAAAAACTGTTTGTTTACTGAAAGATCAAAATTATAAACATTACCTAATTAATTCATTCTAAACAACAATAGCGTGCTAAAACCCGTCTGTTCGTGAGATATAATATGTATGATATTTTAATGGTAATTACTGAGAAAATATGATTCATGAAATAAATATGGTAGCGTAGTTTTAATATTGGAAATTGGTTTGAAATATGGTTTCTAAGTTAGGCAAAAGGCCAACAATTTTGGGCGAGGAGACATTTAATTCAATCGACTCCAATGCGTTATTGGTGTTTTATTGAATATTTAGATGAAAAGGCAAAGCTAACCTCGGCGGGATTTGAACTCAGAATGTGAAGAGATGTCACTCTATGCTGCAAAGAAAGACGTCCTACTCTCTACCAATACTGCCAATCCACCACACTACATTGATTTAAATAATGATTCTTATCTAGGCACAAGGCCAGTAATATTCTTTGGGGGGAGTGGATTAAATTGACCCCAGTACGTTACTGGTGCTTTATTTTATCGATCCCGTAAGGATGAAAGGCAAATTAACCTCGGCGGGATTTGAACTCAGAACGTAAAGGGTCATAACTCTATGTTACACAACATGGCGTCCGACCCTCTACCGATACTGCCAATCCACCACCCTCACATTGATTTAAATAATAAAAAGCGAAACTAACATGAGATTTATTCGTTCTGTATTCTTAGTGTCAGACGAACTTACGCAAAATCAAATAAGATATCTTGCAATTATTATTCTATGCTGTATTCTATGAAGAATGACATTGATTATTGTAATTATACAGATTAATGCATGTCACCAACTTTCCCTCCTAACATATCTTTACTAAGGAATCCAGCCCGTCAACATAAAGGCATTCTATTTGTTGGTTCATATATAGTGTTTTTATTTAAGAAATATGAATAGGAGTTAATGCAAAACTCATTGTTTCAGTTTATCTTAATCACTGCTATACTCTCTGTTAATTTCTAATTTGCATTGTTCTGGACTTTTTGAAATACGTTTATCAAGATAACACACACTACTCCGTTTATACTCTGCTACATTTTTCTACCTTTTGTGTTAATTTTTGCTGTACACGTCCCCATTCAATTTCGTGAAAATGGTTATCTGCTTATGGCTTACAAGGTACGAACTATGATCTTATTTTAAGCACTTGATTACATGCAGAGATTTACATACACGATGGAGTGACTAGGAAGAGGTAGGTTATCGTATATGCTCTATATTGACGCACAAAATAACAGAACATGAAACGCTATTTAAAATTAACATAGGCATATATAGAGTAGATATGTTAACACTATCTATAATAAATCAATCATACATGTATTACTAGTAAAATATATACATATTTCTCTTTCATATCTAAATAACTATTAAATATGTTTTATTTATTAAATTAAATAAACTGATATTCATATTTGAAATTTCTCTGGAAGATTGTCTCTATATATAATTAGTTTTCATATTTTTATGTCATTTTCTTATTAATGTGTCTACACTCCCCACTTTAATACACATGAAAACAAGAAAATATCATCAAATTGTGACGGTAATTTGAAGCGTTTGTCTGAAATACGATAAGTAGCAAAAGAATATCCTGTAAATTACCATCAAGGAAAATTCAGTGACGTTCGAGTATGTTTTCCCGATTATAAGAAATGACGAATGGCTGCACCTCCTTTTGGTTATCAATCTGATTGAAAAGATTGGATCTTCGTCAGCAACATATATTTGCTTTCCTGAACTTATGAAAATATTAACTATATAGTTAAATTCTATTTTCATCATTTCATAGTGGTTTTGCAATCCCCCGCTAGATCACACTTGCCTGGAACAATACTATACGTCATGAAATTGTATGGTGTATACAAACTTCGGTACATATAACCACAAGCCAGCAACGCGTAGGCAATTAAAACTCTAATACACACACAGACACACAAACACACACATACACATACACAGACACACACACATACATAAATGCATACATAAAATGCATACATACTGCAAATAATCCTTGGAGGAAACCTTGCACGCTTATTAGGAAAATGTCATGCATGGCTATGTTTCCAGGACATTCCAATGTGAGTGTACCACAGATAAACAAATCAGACTATCTCACACAAGAACCGATATGGTGACTCTCACTTTGAAGATATACTTTTATAACCCGAGAACAGAAATTAACAACGAAATAGCAAATGCCAAAATAGGATAGATATGCATGCCCAAAACCTCGATGTGACAACAGATGCTGGCTGCGGAAAAAAACATCGAAAATATAACCCACATCATAAGCTGCTATCCAAAGATGTTATCACGACACTATCTGCATGTGAGACATCGAACATTGTCGAAATCACTATACAGCGTGATACATAGAAATGATATCGCTGAGAATATACGTATAAGATGCTACAGTGATATGGAGGACATATGCGTATAATATATAAAAGAGTTTAGTTTTAATGTGTCAGACAAATGCGATTATAACACATCAGACATAGCGATATAGCATAGAGGAAAGAAAGCATGCAGAATAGTGGAAATTAGCTGTCAAGCAGATGTAAGTACAATGTTAAAGATTAGCAAAAATGAGAATAAATATATAGATACTAGACACTGAATATACTTTTTCATGTTTAATTGTCATAGTTGTGGGTCTGGGATATGTTATTAATTGTCGTCCGAGCTTTATATGATAAAATGGAAACAAGTCCTTTGCGATGAATTACTGTGCGATCACACTCACCTCTCATATTATTAAGATAGTTGAGAGAGTGGTGAGATCACGAATAACTTACTTCCTTGAAAGCAAAAATCTGCTGAACTCCAACCAACATAGGTTCCGTAATGGCAAGGAATACCTAACGCAGCTCTTGCATAAATTTGATGATATTCTAAGAGTTTTAGGAGATGTTCCAATGCTGATGTCATATACCTTGATTTCAGCAAGGCTTTTGACAGGATTTATCACAATATTCCATTGAAAAACTATTGACGCTAGACAAGTAGTTGGTTTTGATTGTTTTATGGGACTTTTTTTGTGCTTGCTTGTTAGAGACAGTAATAGTGGGAAGATGGTTCATTAGTTTAATAGCAGAGGTTGATGCTGTGTGGCAACTTGAAGATGTTTTTTTGTATCTCTTTTGCCAAGTTTATCATGGCTAAAATAATTGTTTCTACTTTTGGCACAAGGCCAGCAATTTTCCCAGTGTATTCCTGGTACTTTATTTTATCGACCCCGTAAGGATGAAAGGCAAAGTTAACCTCGGCGGGATTTGAACTCAGATCATAAAGGGAGGTAACTCTATGCTTCAAAGCATGGCGTCCCGACCCTCTACCGATACTGCCAATCCACCGCCCTATCATGGCTAAAATAATGAAAGTGTGGGCCAACATTAGTGCTGCAGGGTGTGATTATACTCTGGGGAAATTGTTGGTTTGGAGCCCTTTTTCAGTTAGTTCATCGAGTATTTGGAAAATGGCTGAAGGGAAAGTCACGCTGTTGGCATAATCTCTTGCGTAGGAAATACCGGATGATTTAAGAATTTCGGGTTATGCGTGTTTTAACGTTTTATTTAGTATTTTGTGGTGTTGGTCCTTTCGTGGGATGTGTGCTTTGTCTGCGTCTGGTATTGTTCATATGAACTGTGCAGCTCGTCCCAGGTACATGTGTAGAGAAGCAGTCAACTGCGTGTTCAGAGCCTCTGGCGTGGTGAATGAAGACGTGTTTCAGGTTTTTGTGTTTGTGTTGGGGAGGCGAGCATGTGGTTTCATAGATTATGTCAACATTTTCGTAGTACTGTTTACTAAACATATGGATTGAGGTGGAGATGTAGGGAAATAAAGAAGTAGTTTATTATTAGTTGAAGTGGCAGAAATGTTAATAGTATTAACAGTAGAAGAATATGAAGTTGGTGATGATGATGATGATGGATTTGTTGTGGTGGCTGTTGTTTGTTTCATGACGTATTCAGTGAAAGTGATATATATATATATATATATTATATATATATATATATATATAGTATGTATGTATACGTACATACATATATGTATACAGACGTACAGTAGCATGCATATATATATATATATATATATATATATATACATATATATACACATATGCATACAGGTACACATACATATATGCACGAATCAGTTTAGGCTGTTCGATTTGTTGACAAACAAACGAACAAAGCAGGCGTTATAATAAACGTCGGCTAAACTGATGCGTGCATATATGTATGTGTACCTGTATGCATATGTGTATATATATGTATATATATATATATATATATATATATATATATATATATATATATATATATATATATATATATATATATATATATATATGCATGCTACTGTACGTCTGTATACATATATGTATGTACGTATACATACATACATTTAAGTAAGTGCCATACTAAGAGTGAGAAATGAAATTTCGTTTTCATTTTTTTCAACACATATATATATATATATATATATATATATATATAATGAGACACCTCGGAATATATATTCAACAGAAAGTCAGAGATATTTATTGCGTAAGCAGTTGAAACGTATTACATACAAACAATTGTAAGTCATACATATACACACACAAGCTCACACACATGCACACACACACACTTATATATATATATGTGTGTGTGTGCTTGTGTGCATGTTTGTGTGTTGTCGTGCATGCGTGTCTGTGAATAAATATCGATACATATACAGAGACTCATATGGGTATATTTTTCGTGTGTTAGACTTCACTCTTCTATTTTCCATTCTATAATGCCTAAATTTCTTATGCCGTTGCTGTGTTTTCTAATGTCATGATTCAGTTTTTGTTTGTTTTCGTTGTGTTCTACTGAAATAATATTATATATAAAATTTGTCAATTTCTAACCCTCTTTTTCGCTTTCCTTCATTATGGAAATATATATTGTATGTTATATATTATTTTCATTTTGGTGCTTATGATTCGCTTGGTCGGACACTCTGTAATTACTGTTTCAGATAGATCGTGTCATTCAGTCAATCGATATTCAGGCAGTCAGTTGTCCTGTGCATAAATAATTGTCGGACTCCTATTTTGTTGAATATTTTAGAGGGCTGTTTATATTTGCAGTTCAGGGGAGTGTTTATTCTTACTTTCGTTAATTGGTTTTCTGATGTTCTCTTATGTTGTTTTCTATACGGGCATCCAGTTCCTCTTTAACATTTATTCTAATGGAACAGTCATGATGTGTTATTATTCTGTTTGGAATTAGGTGTAGAGATGATGTTATATTTTTGTTGAGACTGTTATATTGTTGTCTATTTCTGTCATTCCGACGTTTGTCATACTTTCTCTTTATTTGATTTGTCTTACTGAACTATATGCATTTTCATTTTTTGTTGTATGTTTTAATATTACTGTTGTATTCCTTTCTACTATTGTAGGACGCTATGTTTTGTGCTAAAAGTAGGGACCGTGTATACTGTGCTTTTTGCCCCAGACGCAGCACAGCCGACTCAATATAGAAACTGCGGGAGTTCTTCGAGAAATTGTGGGAGTGTTGCCAATATATATATACCTGTTTTTCCACCTTGAAGATGCATATGACCGTCTTCCTCGGAACCTGCAGTAGAAGGGTGTGAAGGAGTATGGGATCGATGGTCAACTCCCTGCAGCCATGATGTCTCTATAAGAATTCCCAAGTATTTGAGTTCGAATAAATGGTGCCAAAACTAAACCATTCAATGTTGAAGTAGGACTTCACCAAGGGTGCGTAGAGTCATCTCTACTTTTCATTATTTACGTGAACATGATTGATATGTACAGGCGGTTTTTAAATGGTATGACAGGCGTGTATATAATCAGTCGACTTGACTTTGCAGACAAATTAGATCTCTAACTTGCACTCGATAGGCAAGATGCTGAATGTATGGCTGGAATGAACATCAGTTCTTCGAAAACTGAGACGCTCGTCCGCTCAAGGAAGCCTTCGCAGTGCACTCTACATGCAGATGGAGTTACACTGAAGCAGGTAGAGAAGTTCAAGAATACCGAGGTCGTGTTCCCGAGTGATAGAAGCTAAGAGGCTGAATTAAGTGCAATAATAGTAAGAGCTGTTGCAGTAATGCGCAAACTTCAGCATTCACTAATCTGAAGAAGAGAGATAGACGCAAAAGCCAAACACTATCTTCAAAGCAGTATTCGTGCCTACTGTTTTCTGTGGTCATGAATATGGGGATTCCCGGAAGAAAACTATCACGAGAATAAGCGGCAGAAATGGGGTTCCTTCAAAGGTTCTTTCGAATAACGTTACTAGATAAAGTGTACAGCTCGGAGATCAAGGAGTCACTCCAAGTAGAGCCGCTACTTCTCCGAATTGGGAGATTACAGTTCCGATACTATGAGCATGAAGTTATAATCGCTGGGCAGATTTTCCGGGCAAAACCAACCAGCAGGAGACTCAGTGGTAGACTCCGAGCAATATGGTTGGATAACATCCAAGAGCTTTGCTTGTCTAGCTAGAGGATCCAGCTGGATCAGTTGGAACCGGTTACGTCATACAATAATTATATTTCTTGGAGTATCAGGGGGACAGTTCCCTCAAATCCACCTTCCAACTAGTCCTGGCATAAGCAACAGTCTCCAGTCAACCTTCAATATTCCCAAGTGAAACCACACAAGCTCATGAAAGATATCCATCCATCTTGCTCACAGCTTATACCTGGGTCTCTAGACGGTTGGCTTTTACCAATAACATCTGTCCAGCGATTCTCTCCTGAGATATTCCAGCCCTATGATCATAGTATCTGAGCTGTGATCTCTCAAATCGAAGATGTAGCTGCTCTGCTTAGGACAACTATCCGATCTTCGTGCTACGGACACTATCGAGTAATGTTACTCCGAGGAACCTTTGGAGGAACCCCATTTCTGCCACTTGAATTCGCGATCATATTCTTTCGGTTATACCCCAGGATTCATGACCATATCTATGGGTTGACACGAATATCGAATTGAAAATCGTGAGTTTGGCTTTTACACTTACCTCCTTTCTGGTTAGTTATGCAGTACTGGGGTATTACTGCACCAACTCTTGCATTTCTTGCAAGTAATTCAGCCTGCTGTCTGGCAGCGCTTGTGATCATGACCACGAGATACTTGAAGCCTCTATCTGCTTTAGTAGAACTACACTCCCGTAGAGTACATTGTGCAGGATTCCTTATGAGGATGAGTGTCTCGGTCTTTGTATCCTTGATTTTCGTTCCAGCCATGCAGCAATTAGTTGTAATACCAGGTCATCTGCATATTCTATCCGTCTAAAACTACACCCGCTAGTCAGAATATCATTTCCAGTCTAGCTACGCCTCTCAGTCTTATTCTGACTCCCATATTGGATGCTTCGATTTCGCACCACTGATCCGAATACAAATACTTGGTCTTTCGTATAGAGACATCAGTTGAACATAATGTTGTCCAGCGACCCCTACACCCATGCAAGATGTTCTACAACAGGTCCGGTGGAACTTTGTCATCATTCTTTTCAAGTTATACGAAGCAAGCATACAGACCTTCCCACGATTTCTCAAAAACCTTTGGCAGTGTAAATATTCTACTGCGTCCAGCTTTAAAACCAGACTGTTCCTCAAATAATTTGGACTCGACATCTCCCTACATCTATTTGTCAGAGACTTACCATAAACTTTCCAGGGGAGGCTTAACAATAAGAGCTTTCTGCAATTGGAGCATTCAGTCTTATTTCCTCTTTTGAAAATTGGGATTATGTCTCCCGATTGTCATTTCTTAGCTGCATTTCCATATGCCTTTACCACACGGTACACACGATCCAGCAAGAGAATTCGTTCTCTGTATAAGGCTTTTAACATATCGAGTCGAATTTCATCCTCCCTATCGACCATGCCATATTTGGGCTCTTTATATGCTCTTGTGACTTCAGCCTCCGAGTAATTAGTCATCGTTCATATAGGCACCTCGTGTACACCAGAAATCTTGTTGTGACCGGGTTTACGAGGTCGGCAATATAATTTATCCTCCTCTAAATGATGCACCTCCCTGGAGAGTGGAAAACCCCAGACGCGTTCCTGGTAGTTAACCAGGAGGAGGACTTATAATGGAGTCACGTTTGGTCGGCCAGAACATTTTATATGCTGATCTGAAGTTGAATTCCAGCTCAACCCAAATTTCTCCGATGGCTTAAACAGTCTAGACGCCATTTTGGACAAATACTGCTCGATGGATTGTATATTTCTTAATATATGTTTATCTTAAAGTCTTTATCAATTGTTTGGTGATTTCAATCCTAGACAATAATCTAAGTTAATAGCTGTAGTAACACAAAACATCTTGTGTTCCGCTTTCTGAAGCTAGGAATATCATAACTGTATTTGTTGTCAATCTAAGCCTCTCCTTCGCGGTCTTCTCTTTTTCGTATATCACTATTAATAATGGAATTCGCGACAAGGCAATTTATTTTCGAAACATTAGCTATTAGCTTTTAGCTGGTTATAAGGTATCATATGTATTATATATTATTGTATTTCCCAGGCCAATGAAATAAATATATAAGAATGGAAGCACTGTGTGTGATACATCGGAGAGAGATTATATATAGCTTCGTTTCAGCAAATATTTCTTATACTAAGTTACTCGGCCTGCTCTTCAGAAGCTCTGGGCACTATTTGGAGAATAAAAAAGAAACATACTCGTATATCCACTCCATCAGTTTGTTATTATGAACGTTGATCCATACAGTATTATGAAATATCAGAATAAAATATTTTCTAAAATATTGAGTTTTAGATCGTAAATCATGCATCAGAAGGAATAAACAAGCCTATACACTGTTGTGACTCTACGATAATATATATATATATATCTAAAGCATCAGGAATATTTCTGAAATTTAGATTTGGGAATGATATAAATACATATGAAATAGGAGGAATTGTAATGTGTGGAAGATGACCAGTTGACATGCATGTATTAAATCAAAGCACTGCCATAGCCAGTATGCTAAAGTATTTGGTTTGTCAGTCACACCATTTAGAAAACTGGAGCAGGATGACAAATTCTAAAAGAAACACGCTTTCTAAATTGTCGATTTTAGATTCCAAATTTACCCGACCACACCGATTTAACTCTAGGAAAGAGAGAACAGTAATGCTGTCATTTCACCTGCTACAATTAATAGCAAATCGTCCATGAAAAGACAAAAAAGGAAAGAAAAAGAAATGAATATTCGATACTTTAGTTCAAAATAAACTATGCTGAAAGAAACATATGAGATAGACTATGAAACAAATCGATTAGGGTTTTCTGTTGCTAATACGCAAATATATCAATAAGAAAATCATCTTCAAGCATAATGGATTATGCCATAACATATTAAAGAGGAATATCTGAAAATGAAACACAAAGATAAAAACGTGTCCGATATAAAAAGAGAAGAATGTACTACCACCTGCGTTTCCTCATGGAATTAATTCATGAAGATGCGATATTTTCATTGTTAAAATATAGTATGTACAAGAAACGTATATATTCGGCAGCGAACCACTTTTTGAACATCCATGAAGTAATTTCCTTGTAGACGTGTCCGAATATACATCCTAATTAATCAATTGTTTGCTTTTAATAACTTTATGAAAGTAGCGATTAATGAAGGTAAATGAGTAGGAGAAAATGTAATTAAATATGTTCGCTCTGAGATATAATTCGTAGCGTAAACACGTATATTGTATTAAAAGAACATAGTTTTTACTAAGTAGGACACTATATAACAAATATCTTAATAAACGATATCATTCCTTGTATTGATTCATAATCAGAAGATTCAGTATATACAAACACAGTCATACACAGACATTCGCAGACAAAGACACACACACACACACACAAACACAACTACACGCCCGCGAACACCCACCCACACACATACACACGCACACACACACAAGTGTCTGTGTGTGTGTGTGTGTGTGTGTTTGTGTGTGTGTGTATGTGTGTGTGTGAGTGTATGTATGTATATATATATATATGAATATATATGTATATATATATATATATATATATATATATATATATATATATATATATATATATATATATATATATGTGTGTGTGTGTGTGTGTGTGTGTGTGTGTGTGTGTGTGTGTGTGTGTGTCTGTGTGTGTGTGTGTGTGTGTAACTGAAGTAATTCCGTCGGAAAGGTCCAGGAAAAAAGAGTGCTGTATGTAGGTTACAGAGCTTAATAGTTATTTAATAAACAACATAAGGTAATTATTTCATTTACCAGTGGTTTCTTGAAAGCAAACAAAATTTGCTTTCAATCATCACAATGAAAAAATCCTGGTGTATTTATTGACATCGGTTTTTAAAAACAAAAATATAATCTATATGAAAGTGAGGCTGGAAAAGGAAGAAGGAAAGGAAAAATAAACACACATGCACACACACACATATACATACACACACATATATACATACACATATATATATACATACATTTATATATATATATATATAAATATATATACACATACATACGCATATACATACACGTACACATACACATACATATACATACACACATATATATATATATCCACATATCCATATATACACATACACACAAATACACAACCACACACACACACACACATGCATATATATATATATATACACACATAATCCTACATATATACCCACGTACATACACACACATACATACACACATATACACGCATACATACGCACACACAAATATAGATATATGTACACACACCTACATACGCACACATACAAATAATTATAAGAACAAATATAATAATAAAAATAAATAGACAATAGGCGACCATATAGGCCGTCACATAAGAATAAAAATAAATGTAAAAATTATTATTATAAAGGTGTCCGCGATACAGGAAACAAATAAATGAACAAACACACGTGGTAAGCAATACACACAATTACACATACACATACATATGAATAAATACATACACACACACATACACATACAAATATATATACACATACATACACACATATATACAATTACATACATATATATATATATATATATATATATATATATATATATATATATATATACATATACACACACACATACATATAAATACATACACACATGTATGTCTGTAAAACTCATTCTTAGATGTATTCAATGAACCTTGTTTAACTCTAAAATATATATATATATATATTAAAGTGTTAAACAATATTCAATGATTATGTCAAAGAATGAGTTTTATAGTAGATTGGAAGCACTCTACGGTAAAATAATTTTCCGGAGTTATTAATATTAAAATATAAATATTAATAAAATAGATGTTCTTTTGATCAATTACATTTTACTATACATATTTCGGATGTACAACAGTACGTCCTCATCAGACAAAATATAATGGTACATGTCATACCCTGAGATGTTAAATGGTTAAGATTTAATCAAGGTAGTGATTAACCCAAGAGAACATTAAAACATATATACCCTAATTATGGGAAAATGCGAAAACGTAATAAATTCATTAGAGAATGTGCGAGTAAGAAAAAGCGTTGCTTAGTGTAACTGTTCTAGAGATTTAAAAATGTATGATACTACGATATATCTAGGAAAACATCTCATGAATCAAAACAGCCAGTGATAGCCACATAACATTATTTGATTATTTGATACACATAACATTAATTTATTAACTTTTATTAATTTTGATCAATACCGTCATTTCTTTATTTCTTTATTTCTATATCTATCTTCCTATCTATGCTTATAATTTAGTCTAATACCCAATCCTTACATATTTACGGAACTTATCTATAACTGTGAATTTTTAATGAGTTTTTGATCTCTGTTAAATGTTAGTTTAATACCCAATCCATACATCTTTACGGAACTTATCGATAACTGAATTTTTAATGAGTTTTTGATCTCTTATTTATAGTATAATAAAATATAGTATATGTATATATTTTTAAAATATATTTACTGCACTTTAAAATATAAAATTTAAAACAGACTCAAACTTATATATAAATGTGAATTTTTGCTGCGCTTTTGATCTCTTATTTATAATATAATGTATTATAATATGTATGTAGTTATATTTTAAATATTTTTAAATGTACCTACCACATTTCTGTATATATGATTCAAATATATAGAAAATATCCAAACTAAAAATTATTATAGACATTATTTTGAATGCATGCACTCATTATTGTTTTTCTTATATATATATATATTCAAATGTAACACGTTGAAATCTACTTTATAAAATTATAACTGTTATCATTTACCTAAAGTATACTACACCACTAATACCTAATATATATCTATATATATACCTACCTATATCTTCCTATACACAATTTTTACTTAACTTCTAAATCTCTTGATTACGTACACTCTGAACTAAGAATAGTTAATACACTTACGCCCCGATATATACGTGTATATTTAGCCGTAACACGCCTCAATTTATTTTTATTTACGTTATCATTTACCTAAAATATACTGGGTCAATAATATATATCTATATACATAATCGTTATTTAAATATTTCTAACAATAAATACTTCAGAAGCTTTACATACCTAATATGTTGATATCTTCGTTTAAGAATAATTAATACATTTACACCCAGTTATACATAGGTGTATATTTAACCTTAACACGCTCAATCTATTATCTTATTTTATTTTTATCTTCGGCGTTATTATTTACCTAAAATATACTGGCTCATTTATATATACCTATATACATAATCGTTATTTAAATATTTATAACAATAAGTACTTCAAAAGCTTTACATAGCTAATATGTTGGTATCTTTGTTAAAGTTTAAATTTAGGTAAATAATCAACACTATAATATTTCATTCTTTATGTGCCAGCTAAATCCTTTGAATGTTACCCCAGATTTCGTGGTCAGTGAAAAGACGCGTGGCTCAAATCCCCAGTGACAGAAAACACTGCAGATTATGCCTGTCTGAGGCGGCGGAAATAATTAAATTAAAATCCGCCATAAACTATAGGTCGGACATAATTGTCAATTGCAGACATACCAGGCTGAACACCTTTTCCGCACAAACATTCGGGGGAGGGCCACGCACTAACCATGACTCACCATAATAATAAACACATCTGCCCCGTATCACCATCGCCCATCTCAACGAATTTATGAATTTTGTTTTATTTTATCTTATTTTATTGTATTGCATGTAACCATCTGTAAGCCCGTATTTTGTATATCATGCCGCATACATCACCCCCACCAAAAAATTACACTAACCATGACCCAGCATAAAAATAACTATCTCTGCCCCGTCTCACCATCGCCCATCTCAGCGAACTTAATTTTTGTACTGCATGTAACCATTTATAAGCCGGTATTTTGTATATCATGCCACATACATCACCCCCACCAAAAATCACATCACCAACACCCCTCATCCTTGCAACATTGTGTTCGATCGGTCTACTATGATAGGTTTTACCTTACAATCCATAGTAACACGGGATCTTGTAAATACAATGTCGATCATATCACACCATCGCCACCACCACCACACCACACATCGTCATATGTCTACCATACACACCCGCAACCTTATCCCCCATGTCTCCTCTGTCTAACCTAACCTATAACCCCACGCTAAATTCGACACTGTAAATGTACTGTCGCGCGCACACACAACCACCGCCACCACTAGATACATCCACATACTTCAACAATCATTAACATCATTAACATCATCAACACATATCATCCCTCACTCCCAGATCGACTGTAATATACCCCCCCCTCTGCGTTACCCTGTAACACACCGTAACTTCTGATCATGTAATCATTTTGTCGAACATTTCACCCCAGCACCACCACCACGACCACAACACACATCGCCATACGTCCATAAACTATTCCCCCCTCCCCGGCGTTCCCTATGTCACCTTTTAACCTGTAACCCATCGCACTATTCGATCCTGTATATTTTTGTTCCTCACAACTCCACCACCACCACCACCACAACACCTCCACTCCCGAACCAACGCAAGGTGTCTGTGTGTAAGTAATTTTTACATATACGGGCGTATAAATATGCGTGCGTGTACGCATATATATATATATATATATATATATATATATATATATATGCGTACACGCTCGCATATTTATACGCCCGTATATGTAAGAAATACTTATATATATATATTTTTGTATATGTCTACATATAAGTATATAGGTGAATCAGTTTGTATGTGTATGTGTGCGCGTATATGTGCATGTATGTGTATACGTGTGTGTCTGTGTATGAGTGTATATATATATGTGTGTGTATACGTGTGTGTGTGTGTATGTGTATGTTTTGTATACGTGTGTGTGCGTGTATGTGCCCATATTCGTATGTGTGTATGAGGGTATGTATGTGTATGTATATATGTATAACACCTTCTCCATTGCCTCTCACCTTCCCGCCATCTTTGTCCATTGCCACCCCCACCGATACTCCCCCGCTCTCCATATTTGTGTCCACATGCGCGCATGCACATACATGTGTGTATATACACATATGGTTGTGTATGCGCGTGTCTCGATATGTGTGGGCGAGGGTGTGCGTATGTGTTTTGTGTCTGTTTATACATCAATATATGTGCGCATATATACATGTGTGTGTGTATACATATATACAACGTGTTTGCCAGACGAAGAGCGTCTAGCTATGTATCTTGGTAAGGACTTGAGACCACCAACACATTCACCACACCACCACAAACGCCACTACCATAAACAACAACACCACAACCACACTCCCACATACGCCACCCCGTCTACCGACAATCCACTAACCTCATACCACAGCCCATCCCAGTAAGCGACCATAACGACCATCATATCATCACATCCACCCACACATACTCTACAGGCCAAGGCCAACCCACCACCACCACCACACCCCATCTCATCCACCGACCGTCACCAACATCTCACCATCACATTCCCCCCATATACACTACAGGCCAGTACATCCCCTTGATCCTTCCTACCAATCAAAACAACTCATTTTGTCAAACACTTGAAACTCTGACTTTACCACATAGCATGTATTTCATTTTCTAATAGCATTTTAAGAGTGTCCGTCGAGCCGCCGATTATTGAGTCGGGTAGGATCGATTCAGATTGAACCTTGAGCTGATCAGTGGCGGAACGCGCGTCACCTATCAATAAATGCAATGAAGGAGTAATCAATCGTCCTTGTTATCTTTTCAATATATATATATATATACATATATATATAAGAAAATACATAAATATTATATATATATAAAAATAAAAAAAGTGAAAGGGATAAACAATTAGTTGCGTATACGACAAATAATAAATAAATAAATAAATAGATAATGGTATAAATGTTTATAGCTGATTTAGAGCATTCAACAATTTCCTGGAGCAAATAATCAATAAAAATAAGCATTAAATCACTCTGTATGTAATAATGCATATACATACACATACATATATATATATATATATATATATATATACACATACACACGCACTACGATTTTTTTGACTTTCTGAACTCACTTTCTGTACTCTTATATTCTTTTTCTCCTTTATATCCCCTTATATTTAAACTTTTTCCTGTCATTTATTTTCCTTATTCCCCCTACTTTCTACCTTACCCTTTACATACCCACCTTTTTCTTTTTAGATGACTATTTCTGTGTGTGTGTGTGTATGTTGTGTATATGTATATATATATATATATATATATATATATATATATATATATATATATATATATATATATATATATGTGTGTGTATATGTATATATAATTATTTATATCTGTATGTATATGTATGTGTGCATATAATTGTATTTTATATGTATCTGTTGTAATTGTGTTTGTGTGTGTGTATATATATATATATATGAAAATTTTTGTTCTTCATCAGTGATCTTCCAACCATCATAGGCATTTCATCGCTTTAAAGACCATATACCTCCGGTTGGTGCGAGCAACGGCTAAAAAAAGTCGTTGGGACACGTAAATAAAGGGGACACGAGGGTAAACAAACAAAATGGTTTAAGCAACAGAAAGTGATGACGAAATAGACAAGTCGCAGATTTCTATGAATTTAAATTCGGTGAAATCGTGAACGAGAGAATAAAGACCATCAAACCTGGTTGAAATGTGAGCAAGGAAGGAATTTCGCCCCTTCTTCTCCCCGTTAGACCTGTGCGAAATTCCTTCCTTGCTCATATTTCAACCAGGTTTAATGGTCTTTATTCTCTCGTTCACGATTTCACCGAGTTTAAATTCATAGAAATCTGCGACTTGTCTCTTTCTTCATCACTTTCTGCTGCTTAAACCATTTTTGTTTGTTTACCCTCGCGTCCCCCTTATTTACGTGTCCCAACGACTTATTTTAGCCGTTGCTCGCACCAACCGGAGGTATATGGTCTTTAAAGCGATGAAATACCTATGATGGTTGGAAGATCACTTATGAAGGACAAACTTTTCATATGTAACCCATTTGCAACGCCGCAGCTCAATTATTATCATATTTACACATATATGTTTTCCTCTGCTTCTACCCGTCTGTTTCGTTCTTTGTATTTTTACCCTTTCTAGCAGTCCCTCTCTCTGTTAGCCTCTTCCTCACCCTTCACTCACTCATTCTATGTCACTACCTCTCCTCCTCCTCTTTCTTCCCGTTTGACCTGCATGTGATTCTTTTCTCTCGCACGCTGGCCAAGCTGGTATGAATGTTTTTTTCTCTCTCTCGTCTACGATTTCACAGAACTTATGTTTACCGAATTCGCAGACCAGACCACTTCTTCCCCCCGTTAGACTTGTGCGAAATTCCTTCCTTGCTCACATTTCAACCAGGTTTGATTGTCTTTATTCTCTCGTTCACGATTTCACCGAATTTAAATTCATAGAAATCTGCGACTTGTCTCTTTCTTCACCACTTTCTGTTGCTTAAACCATTTTGTTTGTTTACGCTCGCGTCCCCTTTATTTACGTGTCCCCACGACTTGTTTTAGCCGTTGCTCGCACCAACCGGAGGTATATGGTCTTTAAAGCGATGAAATGCCTATGATGGTTGGAAGATCACTGATGAAGGACAAACTTTTTCATATGTAACCCATTTGCAGCGCCGCAGCTCCATTATTATCATATATATATATATATATATATATATATATATATATATATATGAAAGACGTAAAATAAGAAAATAAAAAAAAAATTAAAAAAATTAACTTACTTACTAAAATTTTCACTCCAACTAATTATTTTCTGTAAAGGGATAAAGACAGTTACGTAATATAACCGTCGAGAATTCATTACGTCATCAGGAAGTCTATTCTCAGCTAAGTCTCCAGGCAATGCGCGGACACTGGGGACCCATATAAAAATAATAATAATTCGGTAGATGGAACAGCTAGCGGGGACTGGATTCCATGCACTGAAAATCTCGCTGTCTCTGGTCAAATGGCAGATTCTAAAGAATCAATCACGTGACACTGAGGCTAGTCGGAAGGAGTGGGATGGTAAGATGACAGAAGCCTACTACCACACCAGTGAATTAGTAGTGGTTTTGGCAGGTTTGCTCAACAAATAAATAATTTGGAGATAAATATAGAGAATTTTGTATATCTACTAACATATGCGTACAGATGTACACTAATGCTAGCAAATTCATAAGTTATGTCATAGTACCTAGGTGGTTCAATGCAGGAGGATGCAGAACAATAATATCTCGACGGTTATATTACGTAACTGTCTTTATCCCTTTACAGAAACTAATTAGTTGGAGTGAAAATTTTAGTAAGTAAGTTAACTTTTTAATTTTTTTTTTAATTTTCTTATTTTACGTCTTTCATATTATTGTTCTGCATCCTCCTGCATTGAACCACCTAGGTACTATGACATAACTTATGTATTTGCTAGCATTAGTGTACATCTGTACGCATATGTTAGTAGATATACTAAATTCTATATATATATATATATGTATATATGTGGAGGGGGGGGGGGTGTTTATATGTGTGTGTGTATTTTTATTAAGGTGGTAACGTAACGTTTTGTAGATTGTGTGTGTGTGTATATGTGTACGTTTATATATATATGTTTATGTGTGTATATATGTATTAGCCTCAGAAACGGCTTGAGCTCTGTTTCTGGCCTCATACTTTTTCCTATATGTATATATATATATATATATGTATATGTACGTATATGTATGTATATATGTATGTGTGTGTATGTGTATATATATATGTAAGTGTATGTATATGCATTATTACATACAGAGTGATTTTATGGTTATTTTCATTGATTCTTTGCTCCAGGAACTTGTTGAGTGCTCTAAATCAGCTATAAACATTTATACCCTTATCTATTTATTTATTATTTGTTCTATTCCCAACTATTTGTTTACCCCTTTCACCTTTTTATTTTTATATATATATAATATTTATGTATTTTCTTATATATATATATATATATATATATATATATATATATATATATATATATATATATATGTATATATATATATATGTATATATATATATATATCTATTTTAGAGTTAAACAAGGATCATTGAACACATCTAACAATGAGTTTTACACACATACATGTCGGTGTATGTATTTATATGTATGTGCGTGTATATGTATGTATATGTATATATATATATATATATATATATATATATATATATATGTATTTGTATATATGTGTGTATGTATGTGTATGTGTATGTGCATATGTATGTGTATGTATGTGTGTATGCATTTATTTATATGTATGTATGTGTAATTGTGAGTATTGCTTACCACGTGTGTTTGTTCATTTATTTGTTTCCTGAATCGCTGTCAACTTTATAATAATAATTTTTACATTTATTTTTATTCTTATGTGACGGCCTATATGGTCGCCTATTGTCTTTTATTTTTATTATTATATTTTTCATATCTCGCCGTGGTTAACTTTGCCTTTCATCCTTACGGGGTCGATAAAATAAAGTACCAGTAATGTACTGGCTATTTGCTGGCCTTGTGCCAATAGTAGAAACAATTATTATATTTTTTCTTATAATTATTTGTGTGTGTGCGTATGTAGGTGTGTGTACATATATCTATAGTTGTGTGTGCGTATGTATGCGTGTATATATTGCTGTAAAGCAATTATAGTAATACTGGACTGTAATACGATCGGCTTCAACTATACAAACTCTTGAAAGTCAACAGTTGACATAATCTGGTAATCTTGTATCAGTAATGACGGTAATATATATATATATATGTGTGTGTGTGCGTGTAAGTGAGTAGAGTAGCGTGTGTGTGTGTTTGTTGTGTGTGTGAGTGTTGCTGTGTGCACGCATATGTATGCGTGTGTGTGTATGTCGTACGTATAAGTGTCAATAAGTAATTGTTTTTTTTTTTTTTTTTTTTTTTTTGCGCGGGGACATAGAAATAATCGGGCTGGATGCCCGATCGCGCAGTTAAACCACTGGGAGTGAAGAACCCCTAGCCCATGTCAGGGTATTCTTCTAGGAGAAGGCATCTCAGGAAACTGGGTTAACTCCGATATAAAACCTGCGGCTCAGTAGTTACCGATGATGTTGATCTTTTCTTCTTTTCGGGTTATAGCTACTGTCGCTCAGAGAGTGGGATTGGTTCAGTGCACAGTCTTTCCTCACTTTAAAAATATTCGTCACGCACAGGCATTGCACGAGTGCATTAATAATTATTAATAGTGTAGTATTATTATTATTATTATTATTATTATTATTACTATTATTATTACTTTTTTTTTTTTTCTCCCCTTTTTTTTTTTTTTTTTTTTTTTTTTCCAATTCAATGATGTTCCAGAACAATGTAAACGAGATAATTGCCAATTTGGGTTCTGGAACAAAAAAGATCATTGGCAATAAGGGCAGGGGCCCCAAGTTATCACAACCTGGGCCCGCCCGTCATCGTGCCATTGTAATAGAGCCAAACAGGGCATTTAGTCTTGGCTGCTGGAACGTACGGACGCTGCTTGACAGGGATTCTTCGGAGCGTCCTGAACGAAGGACCGCTCTTGTTGCGAAGGAGCTTCGACGTTACGATCTTGACATCGTGGCTTTGTCTGAGACGAGGTTAGCTGGAGATGGTCATCTTACGGAATTTTGTGGAGAATATACATTCTTCTGGAAGGAAGAGATGAAGGAACCAGAAGAGAGGCTGGGGTAGGATTTGCTGTTAAGACTGTACTGGTGAATAAATTGGAAGAATTCCCAGTGGGGATTAGTGAGCGTCTTATGTCCATGAGAGTTCCGCTGGACAAGGGAAGATATGCTACCCTGGTGAGTGTGTATGCTCCAACTATGAATTCTGTCGATGAAGAAAAACTGTCCTTTTACCATGCCTTGAAAGGTGTTTTAAGAAATATCCCTCAGGCAGACAAAGTCATCGTGCTTGGTGACTTTAATGCTAGAGTGGGTAGGGATTTTAACACATGGAATGTAATCGGAAGGCATGGGGTGGGAAAGTGTAACAGCAATGGTATGCTCTTGCTGCAGATGTGTGAGGAGCTGGATCTGTGTGTTACCAACACCATGTTCCAACAAAAGAACAAATTCAAGACCACATGGATGCATCCTGCATCTAAGGAATGGCATCTTTTGGACTACGTCCTAGTCAGGATGCGTGACAGACAGGATGTGCGGTGTGTTCGTGTTCTTCGTGGAGCTGAGTGCTGGACGGACCACCGCCTGGTACGCGCAAAAGTGAATCTAATCACCAAACGTAAAATCCGGGCTCCTGGTGTTACCCTGCCCAAAAGATTGAATGCTGCTCGTCTTAAGGATAAAAATGTGAAGAGGACATTGGAAGAAGAGATGCAGGCTGCAGATCTTGGTGAGGATTGGCCGACCCTTAAAAAGTCGGTTTATGATGTAGGCAGACGTGTTCTGGGATTGGTGCAGAGAAAACATCAGGACTGGTTTAATGAGAAAGATGTGCATATAGATGACTTGTTGGCTGATAAGAGGCGCGCTCTGTCACGCTACTTGACGGCAAGACCACAGGAGAGGAATACGTTGCATGAGGAGCTCAGGGATGTAAAATCACGTGTTAGGCGGAGTCTTTCTCAGATGAAGGATCAGTGGTGGAGTGAGAAGGCTGGTGAGATACAAACTGCGTCTGATTGCAATAACACAAAGCTGTTGTACAGTCTCTTGCGTGAGGTTTATGGACCGTCTTCTTCTCTGGTGACACCGATTCGCAGCAAGGATGGCAAAGAACTTCTTCGTGACTCACATGGAATTCTACGAAGGTGGCGGGAGCACTTTGATGATCTTTTGAATCAGCCCTCTGTCGTCAGTGAAGATTTCCTCAATCTCATTCCGGAAAGTCCTGTGAAAGTAGCTCTCGCAGAGCCTCCGACACTTGTGGAGGTTGCAGTGGCTATTTCGAAGCTGAACAGTGGAAGATCTCCAGGTATGGATGGCATACATGCTGAGCTCCTACAATATGGTGGTGAGAGACTCCTGCAACATCTTCACTCTCTGTTTGGAAGGATATGGGCTAATGAATCCGTGCCTGAGGACTGGAGAGATGCGGTAATGGTGGTCTTGTACAAGGGAAAGGGTAACAGGAATGATTGTGGGAACTACAGAGGTATATCATTGCTTTCTGTCGTGGGGAAAGTTTTATGTAGGGTGCTTCTGGACCGTCTGCTGACACACATTGCAGATTGTGTCCTTCCTGAAAGTCAATCTGGTTTTCGTGTTGGACGCGGCACTACTGATATGATCTTCTCAGCTAGACAGCTCCAGGAGAAGTGCATTGAACAGGGCTTGGATCTGTATCAGGTTTTTGTCGATCTGACAAAGGCTTTCGATACTGTCAACAGAGATGCATTATGGAAGGTTCTCCAGAAACTTGGTTGCCCTGATAAGTTCCTTGCTTTAGTTAGGTCTTTCCATGACGACATGAGGGCTTGGGTTAATGTCGGAGGTAACATGTCGGAGCCTATCTCAGTAAAAAATGGAGTGAAACAGGGGGATATTCCAGCACCGACCCTGTTTGCCATATACTTTGCAATGGTTTTCTGTATTGCATTCAGGAATTGCGAGCATGGTGTTTACATCCGATATCGAACCTCAGGCAGCATATTTAACATCAGGCGCTTTGCTGCGAAGACAAAAGTATTTACATCAGTCATAAGAGACCTCTTGTATGCAGATGATTGCTATCTTGTAGCGCACACAGAGAGTGATATGCAGCACATTTTGAATGTATTTTCTGACGCTTGCACTGCCCTGGGTTTGACTGTCAGTCTCAAGAAAACCGTCGTCATGTACCAACCTGCACCTGGTAGGCAGTACACTGAACCAAACATCTATGTGTATGGCAAACGACTTGGAGTGGTTGATCAGTTTGTCTACCTGGGAAGCACTGTCAATCGATACGGCAACCTTGACAGTGAAATCTCACTTAGGATTAGGAAAGCAAGTGATGCTTTCGGAAAGCTAGAAAGGCGACTCTGGGGTCGGCGAGACATATGCAGGAGGACAAAGGTAAGGGTGTACAGGGCATGTGTACTCTCTTGTCTTCTTTATGCCTGCGAGACCTGGGTCACATATCGACGCCACCTTAAGCAATTGGAGCGTTTCCATCAGATGTGTCTCAGACGGATACATGGCGTTCGCTGGAGGGACCACATCAGTGATGTCGAGATTTTGGAAAGCTCTATGTGTGACAGTATAGAAGCTCTTGTGCTTAAGCAGCGACTCCGTTGGAGTGGTCACCTTGCCAGGATGAAGGATTCTAGAATACCAAAACAACTCTTCTATGGAGAGTTGGTTAAAGGAAAACGACCGCCACATAAACCAAAAAAGAGGTATAAGGATTCCTTGAAGGCCTCTCTGAAAGACGCTAACATCTCTGCTGATACATGGGAAAATATTGCTGCTGATCGTAATAAATGGAGAAAGACTGTATATGAGGGAAAAGTTGCCTTTGAGGCATCTCGAATCGCACACGAGAAAGTAAAGCGGGACGTGAGGAAGGGTATTGCTGTTGCACTTCCAGACGGCGAGGGTCCTCCTATGTTTCTGACATGCAGCGTCTGTGCGAGACTCTGCCTAAGCAAAGCTGGACTCGAAAGTCATCTTCGCAGTCATAAAGTAAGACCAGTGGTTGACTACCAGGCTGCTGTTGGAGATGCTACTCATCATGCTTGCCAAACATGTGGTAGAGAATGTAAATCAGCAGGAGGACTCAAGCGACATGCAAAAGTACACGAACTCCAACCACAGCCGACTATTCCCAGTAAATGTTTTGGTTGCCGACTCTGTGCAAGACATTTTGGATCATTGGCTGGGCTAAAAAGCCACATTCGATCGCAGCACTGTTAGTTGCTATCGTGTGTTTGTGTGTGTGTGTGTGTGTGTGTGTAGATATGCTTATGTGCGTGCGTGTGTGTGTATATATATATGAATATGTATATTATTATTGTTGTTGTCGTTATTATTATTATTGCTATTATTATTATTATTATTATTATTATTATTATTATTATTATTATTATTATTATTATTTTTTTTTTTTTTTTTTTTTTATTGTGCAATGGCCATACTCGATAACGAGGGGGCAGCCATCATGTATGTATGTCAGGTCACCAGTTGGCGCTACTGGTAACATGTATCCCAGTACAACCTGTCTCTTGGTCGGGTCGTTGGCGACTACACTGGCAACCCCACCAAGGTTTCTTGGTGAGGAGGGTGACTTTGGACATCCTGCAGGACTAGAAACAAAACCTGTCAAAGGGCAAAGGAGCTCTTAAGAATCAATGGCCATCTAAAATCAGCGGGATAGATGACCCCTTAGCCTTTGTCAAGGCAGAATTCTAGGAGAAGGAAAACTCTGATATAAAACCTGCAACCCTGATGGCATCCAATGATGTTGACTTGTTCTTCTTTTTGGTAAATATCATCTTGGTTAAGAGAGTGGGACTGGCTTTGTGCAGTGCTTTTGCTCACTATAAAAGCTTCACAGCACAGGCATTGCTTTATATCTGGAGATCTCTCTGCACTTGTCGTCACATGGTACCATGGGCCCAGCAGTATTTGTCAGTAATTGTCACAAGTGTAGTGTTTGTACCAGAGTTTTCAAGTCGCTGGCTGGACTAAAAAGTCACACTCGTTGAGCGCATCGGTAGGGGTTCTCCTACATGGATATAAAGTAGTGGCCTTACTCGAAAACGAGTTGGCAGCCACCATGTATGTATGTATGTATGTATGTATGTATGTATGTATGTATGTATGTATGTATGTATGTATGTCAGCTCGTTGGCGACTAAACTGGCAACCTCACCAAGGTTTCTTGGTGAGGAGGGTGACTTTGGACATCCTGCAGGAAATAAAACAATACTTCTCAAGGGGCAAAGGAGCTCTTAAGAGTCAATGGACATCGAAAATCACCGGGAGAGATGACCCCTTAGCCTTTGTCAAGACAGAATTCTAGGAGAAGGAAAACTCTGATATAACACCTGCAACTCTGGTGGTATCCAATCATGTTGACTTGTTCTTCTTTTTGGTAAATATCATCTTGTTTAAGAGAGTGGGACTGGCTTTGTGCAGTGCCTTTGCTCACTATAAAAGCTTCAGGGCACATGCATTGCTTTATATCTAGAGATCTCTCTGCACTTGTCGTCACATGGTACCATGGGCCCAGCACTATGTGTCAATAATTGTCACAAGTGTAGTGTTTGTACCAGAGTTTTCAAGTCGCTGGATGGACTAAAAAGTCTCACTCGTACAGCGCATCGGTAGGGGTTCTCCTACATGGATATAAAGTAGTGGCCTTACTCGAATACGAGTTGGCAGCCACCATGTATGTGTGTGTATGTACGTGTGTATATATGTATGAGTATGTGTGTATATATATATAGTTATACATATATATACATGTGTGTGTGTGTGTATTAGTGCATTTGTGTGTATGTGTGTGTTTGTGCGCGCATGTGTGTTTATTTTTTCCTTTCGTTCTTCCTTTTCCAGCCTCACTTTCATATAGATTATATTTTTGTTTTTAAAATCCAATGTCAATAAATACTCCAGGAATTTTTTCCTTCTGATGATTGAAAGCAAATTTTGTTTGCATTCAAGTAACCACTGGTAAATGAAATAATTACCTTATGTTGTTTATTACATAACTATATATATATATGTATGTATATATATATATATGTATATATATATATATATATATATATATATATATGTATGTATATATATATATATATGTATATATATATATATATATATGTATATATATATATATATATATATATATATATATATGTATATATATATATATGTATATATATATATATATATATATATATGTATGTATATATATATATATGTATATATATATATATGTATATATATATATATATATATATGTATGTATATATATATATATGTATATATATATATATATATATATATATATATATATATATATGTATATATATATATATATATGTATATATATATATATGTATATATATATATATATATATATATATATATATATATATATATATATGTATATATATATATATATATATATATATATATATATATATATATATATGTATATATATATATATATATATATATGTATGTATATATATATATATATATATATATATATATATACATATATATATATATATATATGTATATATATATATATATATATATATGTATATATATATATATATATATATATGTATATATATATATATATATATATATGTATATATATATATATATATATATATATGTATATATATATATATGTATATATATATATATATATATATGTATATATATATATATGTATATATATATATATATATATATATGTATATATATATATATATATATATATGTATATATATATATATATATATATATATGTATATATATATATATATATATATATATATATATATATATGTATATATATATATATATATATATATATATATATATATATATATATGTATATATATATATATATATATATATGTATATATATATATATATATATATGTATATATATATATATATATATATGTATATATATATATATATATATATGTATATATATATATATATATATATATATATATATGTATATATATATATATATATATATATATATATATATATATGTATATATATATATATATATGTATATATATATATATATATATATATATATATATATATGTATATATATATATATATATGTATATATATATATATATATATATATGTATATATATATATATATATATGTATATATATATATATATATATATATATATATATATATATATATATATATATATATGTATGTATGTATGCGTGTGTGTGTGTGTACGTATGTGTGTGCATATATGTATATATATATATATATTCATACATACGACAAACCTGAAATACTTCACTCTATCGTTTACAGACATATATAAGTGCATGCATGCATACAAACAAATTAACATACATTTATGTATACCTAGTTTATTGAAAAACGTGGCTCAATCGGAAAAAAATATGTTGCTTTTGGAAGTCTATGAATTTATATTCGTTTTTGTACTATAGAAAAATATGAAACACTTTTTCCGATATATCTAGAGACTTCAACTATATACACATTAATCCTGTTTTTAAAAATCAATATAATTCTAACAAAATCTTTACGTAATTATATGCATTTTTAAAAGAATACTGTCTAGAGTTAAAAACTTAGGAAGTTTAAAACTATTTTTTACAAATCTTTCGTTTGCGACACTATAAGGCAGGAACGTTTTCTGAGTCTGTTATTAATATTAATTAAAACATTTTCAACAACTGGATTATGGAAATTAATCAATAACTCAAGGATTTCTTAAAATTTCAGATTTACGTCATTGTCATTGCGTACGAGGAAGACCGTTACCCACGGTTCATCGAGGAGTAAGCCACTATTTACTGCTCAACTACACGGAAACCGCAGCAAAAGCAATGCGAAATCACACCCTACGAAATATCAAATGAAAGCTTTCCAACTAAAATTAAAAATACAAATAAAAATAAAACATTTTGTCATGGAACTTTTAAACAAACGGGGGAGGGGTGAATGGTCGGAATGGCAACAACATAGATCCGATCAAAAATATATGTTCGTACACAAACATATATTAGTGTGTAAAATTTAATACATTAAATAATAACACCTACCTATGTTTTCTGAATTTAATATTAAATGCCAGGAACATGCAGGCCATAACTATCCCCAGGGCTGCCAATGAGGAAAATATTCCATAAGCAATAATGGAAACCCTCTGCATTTGCTCAATCCGTAAATAACCATCTAAAGGTGGCTTTTCACCTGTAGGAATAGAAATAATGTGTGATTTCATTATGCAGATGCACATTAAACACAAGATCATACAAATACCAAAGCATGCATAAATGTAGAAACGCACAAATTTGTACATAAATGAAAATTCAATAGTACTTTATAATACACGATTTGAAGACATAAATTAACATTCGTACGACAAGGAAATAATCATTATATTTCATTACAAGGTGCTTCATGAAGATTAATAAATAATATTGAACCTTGAATTGGCTTGTACGACGCACCGAGTCGTAGATAAAATAGATATAGACAGGTAAAACCAAAGAATATTCATTGATGTATAGTAATCAGCAATACAAGGAACATACATTTAAATACTGAAACATATCACAATAATTGCGCAAAAATGATAAATATCACTTTTAAAAATTCAACAAACAATATTTGATTCTTAAGCTAAATAAATTATTATACATACTGATGTTATCTAAATGATATGTATGCAAAGATATAGCAAGCTGGAAAAATAATTAATGTAATTTATATTCAGTTTAATATATGCTGCTGCTGCTTCTTCTTCTTCTTCTTCTTCTTCTTCGTTCTTCTTCTTCCTCCACGTCCTACCCCATCCGCCTCCCCCATCATCCTCCTCCTTCTCCTCCTCCCTGATATGCTTGCCATTATTCTTCATAGAAATATAGCCCTAGCTGCCATTGTCGGTATTTTACTAGCTGATCTTTGAATTCCTGCCAACTACTTAACCGTTGCCTCTCGGCTTCCCCTTTTTTCTTTCCTTCTCCTTTTCGCTCTTCCAAATTTTGCTATTTATACTTTCATCAAAAACATTCTATACCAATCCCAATAACAATTGTTTACAACTCTTTACAATTCATCGCTTCTGTAATATTGAAATTTACTATTCATCTACTCCTCACACTCGTCATAAACCCAATAAAGTATATGGAACGAACGTTGGACATATGTCAACAGTTTGGATGGAACCACTAAGGATTGTTGTAGAGTGAAAGTGAGTATGCCAGGCCTAACAGTTGGCTAAAGGGCAAAGCATATATAAAGTTAATATTAATTAAATTCATAATTAATAAAATTTAGTTATTAGTTATTCTAATGCACTGGAACGGCACCTCAATGTGATAATTTACCAATATTATCTTTCATAATGATACCCCCCCCCCTCCCAAAAAAAAAACAACCACTACCACCAATAAAAAAAAAATCGTTATGTTCGGTTAGTACTGTGTATATTTAACAAGACTGAAAATATTTAGGTTAGCTTAAGGAAGAATGGAAACTGAATATAATAGAGTAGATATGCAAAGACCCACATAAGTGTAATTAGAGTGTGTAACTAATGAAGAAAAACCAAATTCCTTATACCTAAGTATGTTTGTATTTTTCTTCTATTTAGTTTGTAAATAGGAAAGAGATACAGCTGAGGTCTACCAACGCGGGTCGTTATATATACCTACATATAATGTTTATTTATTTAATCGATTTATAGGTCCGTATAGAGCTATTAAGTCATAGGGTACTAAGGGAAGGATCCAGTACTTCTTAAAGTTGATAAAGAAAAAACAATGTGTACAGCGATGAGTGAATATGGAATAAAAATATGTACGCAGCTCGCGAATATTTGAAGTATTTTTATCAATACTTTATACGAGGCATATTTCCTAGTCTGTCCGCCCTCGGAAACATACACAAAGGAAGAGCATAATCAAGTATCGGACGACACTTTAACTACATACTGACTGACATGTTAGATTTCCTGAATATAACCCGAGAAAAAAGTATATCGATTTAATACGAACTAAATTTAACATATCGATATTCGAGAAGCTAATTAAATAATTGGAAAACAAAATTTTCCAATGAATCTGAAAGATTGTAAATGGGATAGGACCATTTATATCTTGTTCGATAAATATAAATACTTGCCTTCAAATATCTGTGATATATTTTTGAAAAATATTGTAATTTAATCATGTGTTCGATATATTTTTTTAAAAGCTTTCAGATTGGAGGTCTGAAATAACTAAAATGTAAGGCACGTTGTAATAAAAATAGCTATTTTAATATAAGGAATTCTTCAAGCACATTTTTTGTAAATAAATGTGAAATTAATCCTTATAAATAGAGATGTATATTATATCTAATATACACACATTCTAAGAGGGATGTATAGAAATAAAACGTTTGGAAATATAGCACTCTCATATAATTCAATTATTTTTTCCGTTTTTGGCATCTTCCTAATAGTATTCTCAATTAATCCTCTATTATCGTATAACCAAAGAGAGGACAGTTAAATACAAATGGGAATGAACCCGAATATTTCTTTACATCAACTGTACTCTGTTATTTTAACAACTAATCCCTGATCAAGCGATATATATTCTACTCTGTAATACACCAGCTGTGTTTTACTTTCCTCGAAATATATACAAAGGGTATATATATATTCTGTATTGGCTCATCCGATGAATCACTTGAATAATTTCCTTTTGTTTCGATTATTTGAAACTTTCGAGAACATATCACCTCTCTAGAATCGTTGATATTTGTTTTGACACTTATATGTGGCGCAATATATACCGCTGCATTAATAACGTTTCTGATATAAAATATAACCACAGGCTCTCGCACAGAAGAAAACGTATATCAGTGGAACACAAAACCACTAGCAAACGTAACAATCCATTACATTTTATATATATGTTATGCAACAAATATGTTCTTTCTTGCTTTCCCACAATGACTTGCGATACAAGTGTCTGAGGGTGGGTATGTTTGTGTGTGTGTATATATATATATATATAAGTAAAAAACATCAGGAGAAAAGTGGGAAGGAAAAGAGTTCCGAGGGTGTGAGGAGGAGTGGAGGAAGGACATAAAAAGAGGAGGGGATTTGAAAGGAAGGAAGCAAAATATAAATGAGGGAAAAAAATTAAAATGAAAACAAGTGGTGAAAGGGTGTGAGTGGTGTAGAGGTGGTGGTGAGTGGTTGGATGGAGGAGTAATAGTGGAGAAGGAAACAGGGAGCCCTAGTGGGGAGGGGAGAAGGTGGAGTGTGTGTATGTGTGGATGTGTGTGTGAGAATTTGGGGAAGAACGTGGTTCCATGTTCGGGTAATTTGAAAACCAGTGTGTACACGGGATGGGATGTGAAGTCAGTTGTGTGTGCGTATGGATGGAGAGGGGTCAGAGGGGTGGTGGAGAGGGGGCGTGCAGAGTCCGGAGGCCGAGTAGGTGTATGTGAGGATACGCACGTGTGTTTGTGTTTTTGTGTGGTGTGGATACGTGGGACTGTATGGTTGCGTGTGTGAGAAAAAGGTTTTAGTGTTGCTGCTTGTTTTCCCGGTGAGTGTATGGATGAATGGTGAAAAAATCCGGGTATAAATAGGTGGAGGTCTAGAGTGTGGGACCAGCAGTGTAGAAGCCGTGGAATGGTGCGGAGGAAGTAGAAAGGTGTGGGGTGCGGAGGAAGTAGAAAGGTGTGGGGTGCGCGCGCAACAGGAAGTTGTCAAGAAGGTCAAGGCATGGCGGTGGAGAAGAAAGAGAGGAGATAGCAGTTAAGAGGATGACAGACAGGCGAGTGGTAGTTTGCAGGGGTGCTCTGTATGTGTGTGTGGTATTTGTGTATGTGTGTGCGGAGGTGCGGTGGACAGGAGAGTGTATGTGTGTAATCTAGGTGAAAGGCCAAATAAAATATTAAATAATTCAATTAATCAATTTTCACAAAATACAATTTGAAAATTTTAATAGTGAGTGAATCTGCTGCCAGTCCGTGTTTTTTCATGAGAGCAGGTCCCATTCTTGACACGAACTAACAGACTACCAGGGCGTTTTCTCCAAGGTTACACTTTCTTAAAGCTCCCATTATTTTTGCTTTAAAATTTCCCTAGGTCCCTTCCTA
>OZ024740.1:368273909-368276409 GCA_964016885.1 Eledone cirrhosa
GTGTGTGTGTGTGTGTGTGTGTGTGCGCGTGTGTATGTGTGTGTGTTTGTGTGAGTGTGTGTCTGGTTATGTGTGTATATATGTGTATATATGTACATGTGCATATATATATATGTATGTATTGGTATGTGTGTATGTATGTATGTATATATGTGTTTATATTGTTTGCGTGTTTATATGTATATGTGTATATATGTGTGGATATGTTTATGTATGTGTGTATGTATATGTATGTATATGTATGTATGTGTGTATGTATATATATAAATATATATATATATATATATATATATATATATATATATATATATATATATATATATATATATATATATGGGGGGACGGGCGTGTGTGTATAGCGAAATCTGTCGGCACCTTCGACCATGGATGACACAGAAAGGTCAAATTCTGGGTCACCTCCTTTTCGGCGTAAACAAGTTCATGCGTGGGCTATCCCTCGATGCGGGGAACAGAAAACGACAGGTATAAATAGCCTGCACCAGACCAAGCAAAGGTGATCGGAGCAGTACAGAGAGAATAGCTATCCAAAACATTCACCTCTAACTAGAGATCCATGCGGTTTACAGATTTCTATAAATATTTACTCTCCCTCTCTTTGTCTACAGGCATCTCACCTCTGGCCACAGACTACACCAGCATAAAGAAGCAACATAATGAAGTCAAAAACATCTACAACCTTTATAACTCTTAATAACCTATTCTTTGCTCATTTGTGAAGCGAAGTGAACTAAATCTTTCATATCAAAAGTAAACCAGCTATTCGTGTTATTTCTGCTTACGATAACTACTAACCAGCTTTGCTTATATATATGTATGTATATATATATCGGGCACCCCACCTCCCTCTCCCCACTCCGCCCGCCACCACCCCTACACGCCCCACACCCTTCCACCACCTGTTTTACTTCATGTTTATTTTTATTTTTATTATGCTTTTGTATTTAATTTCATTTGTACCGTTTCCTCTCACCACCTTTTTTCTATATGTCTCTCCACCACTCCCCTAAACACCCTTGGAACTCTCTTCCCACACACTTTTCACCCGAAGAAGGGCTTATGACCGAAACGTCGTTCACCACCACCACCCCACTCTCAAGAGCGTGAAACTACTAAACCTTTGTTCGTACTGCCTCTCTGTTTTGTTCCCGTTCAATTTTTTTACTATATATATATATATATATATATTGGTAAACGGAAAAGAAAATGCTGACAAATTGTTCACAGTGAAAAATATTTTAATTAGGAATAAGTGAGAATTAGTAACAGTTTTGGTTTTAAGTGTTACCGGTTGCGCATTTCTAATGCTTTTCAAATATACAAACCAAACCTCAACAAGAAAGAATGGGAAGAATTAAATAGATTAAAAACCGACAGAACCATTACAATTAAAGAGGCTGATAAAGGGAGTACAGTAGTCCTAATGGAGACAGAATTTTATATCAACTTAGCGCTCTCCACTTTGGAAAACGAAACATACTACGAAAAGGCTGAACTCTATAATCAACAGAACATTATGAGAAACCTAAAAACTCTGATCAACCAATACAAAGAAGGACTCACTAACAAGGAATTCAGCTTCATCACAGACTTCACAAGTAAATCCAGCCTTTTCTACGGTATCCCTAAAGTACATAAAAGTGAATTAATAAGTAAGGCATGCAAGGAAGCCACAGACATAGTCATAAATGTCCTCTCACCCAATGATCTCAAATTAAGACATATAATAGCAGGCCACCGCCTTAGCAACTTCATTGATACCCTTCACAAGCCTTTTCTCAAACACATCAAAAGCTATATAAGGGACGACCTAGATATGCTCAATCACCTCCCTAATATGCCACTTTCTGAACAAACCCTACTAGTGACGTTCGATGTAGTCAACCTATGCTCCAACATCCCTCACAACCTAGGAATAGAAGCTATCCAATTCTGGCTGGATAATTACCACAATGAACTCCCACAACGCATGAAAAAAGAATTCGTGATAGAGGGACTCAAATTTATCTTGGAGAACAATTACTTCGTTTTCAATAACAAACCCTACAGGCAAAAACCTGGGACCGCTATGGGAACAAAAACAGCCCCCACTTATGCCAACCTAGTCATGGGATACCTGGAAATCACCCTCTACACTAAAGTCCTAAACACATTTGGAAACACTCTCCACTTACACATAGAATGGAACTGGAGACGATATCTAGATGACTGCTTCATCCTTTGGCACGAAAACATCGAGAAACTTAAAGAATTTCACACCCTTATCAATGGGCTCAACACGAATATTAACTTCACGATGCAACAACAGCCCCTTCCTCGACATCCTCATTAAGATCCATAACAAAAAAATAGAGACAGACATATACTACAAGCCCACAGACTCCAAGCAATATCTTCCTTTCAACTCTTGCCACCCTAGACACGTTAAAATTAATATTCCCTACAACTTAGCCAAGAGAATCTGCACTATAGTCTCCAATAA
>OZ024740.1:368281409-368296409 GCA_964016885.1 Eledone cirrhosa
TTAGTTCACTTTGAAATGTAAGGATCTCTTCTTAAATTTGGAGAGACGTCTATATCATTATGCAAACGCGAATACCAAAAGCGTACCTGTGTGTAGCTGTGATCTTATACCTGATAGGGTGATGAAAATATAAAGGGTGCAAGCGGTCTGCTCTGAAGTATATCACTTAGAAGTGACATAACAGAAAGAAAAGGGAGGGTATCAATAAATTGATCTCTTCTCTATATTATGTGAATGAAACACTCCTAGTCTTTTCCTGTGATATCACGTTCTCTTAAACTATGACAGATGATTGCATGGTCAATCTTGTTAAGACGTTGTCGAAATCAATCTATATGCATATGGTGTCAGTGTCCATTTCTCTGAGGGGAATATTGAAACTACTATTATGTTGAAGTAGCTGTGTCAGGCACCTACTTCCTGACTGAAATCCATACTGTGCATCATATAAGAGATTGTTTCCCTGAAGTTATGTGATTTGTTTATTTTCACAATACCTTCTAGCGTTTTAGATGTATGAGATGAGAGAGAAACAGGTCTGAGACTTTCACCTATAGCTCTGTTACCTCCTTTGTGTTACAAACATATATATATGCACATAGACACAAAATACACACACATATATATATATATAAACATATATACATATATGTGTGACTTTAGACAGCACTATGCTGATGTGTTTGTGTGTGTATGTTCTGGAATGTCCAAATATATAAATATGTGTGTGTGTGCGTGCGTGTGCGCGCGTGTGTGTGTGGGTTTGAGCGGAGTGTATGAAAGAATGTATGTGTATAAACATGTATAAATATGTTTACATATTTGCGTGTTTACCACACTACGCTTTTACAATTACAAACACATGATTATTTGTTTCCCTTTGAACGAGTATTCAAATGTGCAAATATATAAAATATTGTGGGAATCGAAATTTGTACATTCATTTCTCTGACTGATATAAATCCAATATACATCGAATAAATAAAAAATCAATCACACATATCATATGTCTTCCCGTTTAGAAAATTGTTTTGTAAATCATGATGCATGCCATTTAGAACGCCACAAGCCCAGAATGTGAATATAAACGATACATCATCAAGAGAACCTAATTGCATTATAAACAGAATTTTAAAGTTATTCTTCAATATATATTATAGATTTCTCTTAGTATTACAAGAAAAACAAAAATTGAATCACATTTATGCATATGCGTCCAAGACCATCGCAAAGATAGCAGTTTTCTGAGATATAAATATCACGTTGATAATAAATTACAAACCAGAGATACCAACGTAACTATTCCTGTACAGTTGTAGACCGACATATCCACACCTCTTTACCTCACACAGACAGACAGACACACAGACACACAAATATATATTTTTATATATATATATATATATATATATATATAAATATATATATATGTGTGTGTGTATGTGTGTGTGTGTGTGTGTGTGTGTGTGTGTATGTGTGTGTGCATATTTCATCAGATAGTGGATAGAGCGTTGCAAAAGGGATGTTGTGAGTTTGATCCTCGAAAGAAGTGATGCGTTTTATCCTTGGGTGATTGCTGGTCCTCAATAGATAATCTTACCCTGATTCATGTCTCGGAGGAGAATTTCCTAGATACAGATCACATGGTTAGTCGTGATAGAATGGGACCTTTACATTTTTCCAAATACGCATACAGTATATATATATATATATATATATATATATATATATATATATATATATATATATATATATATATATATATATATATAAGAGGGTGTTAAAGTTTGCTTGAAGCATTGTGAAATGTGTAAAATACGTAGTTTAGAAAGCCACAACAAAGCAGAGGGAAATCTCGAGGTAGGAAGTGAATGATAGATAGGAGAAATAGGAGAAAGTGAAAATTGAGAGTGACAAATATGAAAACAAAACAAAGGTAGAAGGGTTACCGTAGTGGAGATTTAATCCCAATATTTCGGGCTCACGCCCATCAACGGGGGAAAGTTCCAAAAGGGGGGGAACAGGCTAAGCCGGAGAAAGTTGTGTTGTCTTTAAAACAGGAATGCCGTTATGGGGAGAACATTTTTTAAAATTTAAATGAGGGAAAGAATGCGCGTGCGCGTGATAGGCTGTGGCAAAAGCTACTGACCAAATGGGTTAAATCAAGAGGGTGCGCTAGCGTGTGAGAGCCGTAAAATATGTGTGTGTAAATATATATGTGTGTGTAACTGTGTGTGTATATGTGTAAGTGTGTATATGTGTGAGTGTGTGTGTGTGTGAAAGATAATGGGCTGTAGAAGCTGGAAATCAAAGGGTGTGAAAGGTGGTAGGTTGTAAAACATGTGTGCGTGTATAAATATAGATGTGTGTGTGTATGCGTATGGGTATATATGTGTGTGTAACTGTGTATGTATATGTGTGAGTGCGTGTGTGTGTGAAAGATAGTGGGCTGTAGAAGCTGGAAATCAAAGGGTGTGAAAGGTGGTAGGTTGTAAAAACATGTGTGCGTGTATAAATATAGATGTGTGTGTGTATGCGTATGGGTATGCATATACGTGCGTGTGTGTGAAAATAGCAGGCCGTAAGGGCTGTGAATGGTCACTATGGTTAAGTTAGCCATGTCAGCTCATTTCTCTCAGCCCGGTTGTTAAGTGGGGGTCTGAGGTTCTTAATAACAAGTGCTTCCTTTATCCTTAAGGATCCGATGCTGCGTTCAGTCGCTAGGACTGTGACCAAGGGTCTACCCTGTGGGTTTCCGCATGTAAGGATGTGTTTACGGAAGGAAGATGCGTTGGTGTTGATATGTTCCTTGATACGAACATGTAGGGGTCGGATGGTGCTACCTATGTAAAACTTGTTACATTTATCGCATTGAATCTTATATACGACACAGGTGCGTAGGCAATCTGCCCCCCGTATCGGGCAGTTGCTGAGGGAACACGTCCCATCTGACTCGTCGGGTTTGTTGGAGAGGCATCATCGCAGCGAGGGTCCTGTGTGGGATAAATGTATGTCAAGTCCCTCCGTCCGTATGGCCCTGCGGATGGCGTTCGTGGTATATTCACTCAGGTGGGGGATTTTAAAGAAGCACCTGCTTTTATTTAAGTTTCTAGTGGGTGCCTGTCTATTGGGTCTGGGGTCTCTAATTCCGTTAATCAGTCGCTTGGGATATCCATTAGACTTGAGTAGATTACGGAATTGCGTGGTATGGGTGAGACCACCCATCGGGTCGCTGCATCTGTTAGTGATCCGTGTTAGTTCATTTAGGACATAGCCTCTCTTAGCGTTGTTGGGGAGGGCTGAGTTGTAATGCACAAATAAGTCCTTGCACGCTGCTTTGCGGTAGAAGGTGGTGTTTATGTCTCCTTCTTCCGAGATGTTGATACGGAAGTCGAGGAGGGCGAGTGACCCGTCTTCTCCTGGGTGTTCGATGGTGAAATCGACGTGATGGTCAGTATCGTTGAAGATTTGGTGAATTTCATTCGCCATCTCCCGGGAAGAAGTAAGTATCAGGATGTCATCAACGTATCTGGAGTAGAAGGCGACGGCGTTGGGTTGGCAGGTATTGAGTGCCTTGCGTTCCAGGTGGTCCCTGTACGAGATCGCAAGTATGCCGGACAGACTAGAGCCCATATGTAGCCCAGAGATTTGTTTGTACGTGTGGCCGAGGAAATTGAAGAGTGCATTATCCACAACGAAGGAGAGGAGTTGGTGGATGTACGTGTGTGTGAGTCCGAAGCAGTGTAAGTTAGATGCTCGGACTCGTTCGGTCAACAGGTCGACGGCTGGGGATGCTGGTACGGAGGTATAAAGGGCGACCACATCAAGACTGAAGGCATAACCGTTGTCCTTTCTGGTGTTGGGCGCCAGATGGTGTAGTCGCTCCAAGACCTCCTTTGAGCTGCAGACGTGGGCTGGTAGTGTGTGTAGAATGGGTTTCAGTAGTGTGGAGAGCAGCCACGATATTTTGTAGAGTGGGCCCTCCACGCTAGAGACAATGGGCCTGATTTTCAAATCGGGTCCTTGTTTATGTGTTGCACCCATAAGGGACCTATTCAGACTATCGGAGAATTGTGCCAAACTCGGTTGCCAAATTACCTTCTTAAAACCCTGCCTAAAGAACAACATCATTCCAACCACCATCAGGAATATATTCTACCCGAATGTTTACGATCACCATCCTTCGAAAACACCATCCGCCACATTCAACGCACGTTTATCAAGAAAATACTACGACACAACCACCACCAACTGCGACTCCATATACAAACGCTTTCCGAGCACATAGATCGTATAGCTCCAACCCTCACCCCTGACCACCAGGTCCAGGAAATACGCAAAGCTATCGATCAGTGTTACCACACCAGAGTCAAATATGATAAACAGCGCCTTATACGGAAATACGAATGGACTGTAAACAAATGCTACAATGACAACATCCGCTCCCACAGACGGACCGACTACAACCACACCAGGGGCAACAGCTATACAACACCCTCCGCTACACCCCCAACATCGATCTACCTACCAACGATGCTTCACACCTCGTTACCGACCTAACCGGTACCCTCACCAACGACGAACTCGAACTTCTGCGCCTCGGACCCAAGTTCATCATTACACAGCGTCTCGATGATAGACTGAAACTCGACATCGAAACCAACTTCTGTCGGACAGCATATCAACTGAAATGGCTAACCGCCATCCAAAACAACACCGAGATCGATTACAACCCCACAACCCACCCCACACTCCCCACGTACCACCTCGACAACCCACTCCACCTCCCACCCACCAGCCACGAACTTGACACTAAACTACTCAGGTTGAAACATTCTATCTCTAACATCCTTTCCCAACACACACACACACACAATAAACGCAACCTCACCAATGCACAATTTAATACTCTCACCAACCTAAGATCCAGGAACCTTGTGTACCTTCCCTCCGACAAGGGGAAAGAATTCTGTGTCATCTCGAGAGAGACCTACAACAACTTAGCTCTCCAACATCTTAATGACGACAGCCTCTACTCGAAAGTCACAGGGACCTCCTCGACTCTAATCGAGGAAGGCATTAACACCATATGGACTAACATCTGTGTCCAACGAAAACTGCCAAAGAAGGTAAAAAACAACATATTGACTCGAAACAGCAAACTACCCACCTTCTACCACCTGGTTAAAACACATAAACAAGGACCCGATTTGAAAATCAGGCCCATTGTCTCTAGCGTGGAGGGCCCACTCTACAAAATATCGTGGCTGCTCTCCACACTACTGAAACCCATTCTACATACACAACCAGCCCATGTCTGCAGCTCAAAGGAGGTCTTGGAGCGAATACACCATCTGGCGCCCAACACCAGAAAGGACAACGGTTATGCCTTCAGTCTTGATGTGGTCGCCCTTTATACCTCCGTACCAGCATCCCCAGCCGTCGACCTGTTGACCGAACGAGTCCGAGTATCTAACTTACACTGCTTCGGACTCACACACACGTACATCCACCAACTCCTCTCCTTCGTTGTGGATAATGCACTCTTCAATTTCCTCGGCCACACGTACAAACAAATCTCTGGGCTACCTATGGGCTCTAGTCTGTCCGGCATACTTGCGATCTCGTACATGGACCACCTGGAACGCAAGGCACTCAATACCTGCCAACCCAACGCCGTCGCCTTCTACTCCAGATACGTTGATGACATCCTGATACTTACTTCTTCCCGGGAGATGGCGAATGAAATTCACCAAATCTTCAACGATACTGACCATCACGTCGATTTCACCATCGAACACCCAGGAGAAGACGGGTCACTCGCCCTCCTCGACTTCCGTATCAACATCTCGGAAGAAGGAGACATAAACACCACCTTCTACCGCAAAGCAGCGTGCAAGGACTTATTTGTGCATTACAACTCAGCCCTCCCCAACAACGCTAAGAGAGGCTATGTCCTAAATGAACTAACACGGATCACTAACAGATGCAGCGACCCGATGGGTGGTCTCACCCATACCACGCAATTCCGTAATCTACTCAAGTCTAATGGATATCCCAAGCGACTGATTAACGGAATTAGAGACCCCAGACCCAATAGACAGGCACCCACTAGAAACTTAAATAAAAGCAGGTGCTTCTTTAAAATCCCCCACCTGAGTGAATATACCACGAACGCCATCCGCAGGGCCATACGGACGGAGGGACTTGACATACATTTGGCCCACACAGGACCTTCGCTGCGATGATGCCTCTCCAACAAACCCGACGAGTCAGAGGGGACGTGTTCCCTCAGCAACTGCCCGATACGGGGGGAAGATTGCCTACGCAACTATGTCGTATATAAGATTCAATGCGATAAATGTAACAAGTTTTACATAGGTAGCACCATCCGACCCCTACATGTTCGTATCAAGGAACATATCAACACCAACGCATCTTCCTTCCGTAAACACATCCTTAAATGCGGAAACCCACAGGGTAGACCCTTGGTCACCGTCCTAGCGACTGAACGCAGCATCGGATCCTTAAGGATAAAGGAAGCACTTGTTATTAAGAACCTCAGACCCCCACTTAACAACCGGCTGAGAGAAATGAGCTGACATGGCTAACTTAACCATTGTGACCATTCACAGCCCTTACGGCCTGCTATTTTCACACACACGCACGTATATGCATACCCATACGCATACACACACACATCTATATTTATACACGCACACATGTTTTTACAACCTACCACCTTTCACACCCTTTGATTTCCAGCTTCTACAGCCCACTATCTTTCACACTGTACTGTGACCAAGGGCGTAGTCACGCTAGTGAGGAAGGACGAGAACAAGGGGGGCGAAATAATTAACTTCAGGCCCATAACTCTGCTAAATACAGAGTTACAGATTTTGGCCAAGGTGCTAGCAAAGAGGTTGGCGCTTGTCGTGGGCAACCTGGTGGGAGATGCGCAGACATGCGCTATCCCGTCCAGGTCCATCCATGACAACCTCCACCTCATGCGATGCATCATAGAGAGGGTTGGGAACGAAGCCGGCTTTGGTGGGGCTCTGATCAACTTGGATCAATCTAAGGCGTTCGATAGGGTCGACCATGGTTACCTGGATGCGGTGCTAGCGGCGGCAGGCTTCGGACCCGTTTTCAGGGGCTGGATCACTGCTATGCACAGCAGCCGCATCTGCTCTAGGGTCAAGGTGAACGGCTACCTCTCGGAGCCGTTCAAAATCGCGCGGTCCATCCGACAAGGGTGCCCTCTCTCCTCCCTTCTGTATGTGTTGACTCTCGAGCCACTACTGCGGAAGTTGGAGTTGTTGCAGGGCATCCCTTTGGAACCGGGATTGCGGAAAGCGGTGTCAGCCTACGCCGATGATGTGACAGTAATGGTGTCGACGGCCTCCGAAATCGAGGCGGTCGGCACCTTACTGGAGGAGTACGAAAAGTTCACAGGGGCTAAGCTGAACCGGGACAAGTCGATCGGTTTGCAACTCGGCACGTGGAGGGGCAGTCCGATGCCCTCCGATGGCGTCGTCGAACGCTGGACGGAGGGCCCGGTAAAGTTGCTCGGGGTCTGGTTCGGACCGGACCTCCAGGTGGAGAAAAACTGGGCGGAGGTTACGAACAGGGTGTTTGCACTGACCCAGAAGTGGGCCAGTTGCAAACTATCCCTGAAAGGTCGGGCGGAGGTGGCGAACACTTATATAGCGTCCGTCATCTACTGCCGCCTGACCGTAGTGCCCTGCCCAAGGGAAACCCTCACCAAGATGGAGCGCGAGCTCTTCCAATTCCTTTGGAAGAGGAGGGCTCCTATGGTGAGGAGATCCATCTGCTGTCAACACCCTTCGAAAGGAGGGCTGGGGATGCCGTGGCTAATGATGCGTAAACACGCATTAAGGCTACGGCACCTCTACGTATTCCTCACCGGACAACCGGTGTGGGCCTCGTTTGTGAGACGAACCTTTCCCAGACTCGTCTCACTCACCGAGCTGCAATCCTGGGTCAAGCAAAGACCGAGAAAACTGGGCGCCTGGCACACTGAGTGTGCCCAGGCGCTCACCGCCCTCTGGCAGGCGGATCCGGTTATCAGTGGAGACTCCACCGCAACATTCTATAGAGGGCTGGTACGCAGCAGGTGCGACGACGCCCTCGGAGAAGCCCTAGACATGGAGGAGGACGAACTGGCCAGCCTGTTCGGTAGGACATTCAGCCCGGGACCTATGGACAACTTCCAGAAGTCCCTGGCCTGGCAGTGCTACCGAGCGGCTTTACCTGTTCGAGAAAGGCTCTACAGACACGGGCGCCCGGGCAGGGACCCCGCCAAAAAGATCTGTCCCAGATGCGTGTGCGACGAGGAAACCGTTGCACACGCATTGGTACACTGCTCGGGCGTAGCCGATCTGTGGGGCTATGTCGAACAACTGCTGTCAAGGGTGGGACCGATCCGGTTGACCACCGAGTCTATTGTAATGATCAAGCCGCCTCCCCCCTTCAAAGATGAAGCAGAGGCGGTGTTTCTGTGCGTAATAGCCATGGCGAAAGAGGTTGTATGGTGGACGCGTCTGAAAGGACTGAGGTCAGGCACCTTTCTCTCTGGCCAACAACTGGTCCGTTTCTTCCGATATCATTTCGGAAGAAGGATCAGGATGGAGAGAGAGGTGCTGCACCCCAGTCGTTTTTATGAAAGGTGGGTGAAAGTGGCGAGAATGGCCCGTGTGAATGGGCCTTCTCTTTACATAAGCCTGTAGGTGGAAAAGAGGAAGGAACGAGGGAGCACCCCCTCTCTGTGCTCCTGAGGAAAAGGGTTGCACACTTTTTTCGGGGGTGTGTGCGACCCCCCAAGGCGCCTCCTCTCTATTGAGGATTTTGTTAAAAATTTTATTTTTTGTTATATCTTATTTTATTTTTATATTTTGTTATTGCCTCCTCCTTATTGAGGACGCCTTTTTGTGTAAACTCCCCCCTTTGTACTTGTCCCACTTTTGATGCCCTAGTGGCAAATAAAAGAAACATATCTTTCACACACACACGCACTCACACATATACACACACAGTTACACACACATATATACCCATACGCATACACACACACATCTATATTTATACACGCACACATGTTTTACAACCTACTACCTTTCACACCCTTTGATTTCCAGCTTCTACAGCCCACTATCTTTCACACACACACACACTCACACATATACACACTTACACATATACACACACAGTTACACACACATATATATTTACACACACATATTTTACGGCTCTCACACGCTAGCGCACCCTCTTGATTGAACCCATTTGGTCAGTAGCTTTTGCCACAGCCTATCACGCGCACGCGCATTCTTTCCCTCATTTAAATTTTAAAAAATGTTCTCCCCATAACGGCATTCCTGTTTTAACGACATCACAACTTTCTCCGGCTTAGCCTGTTCCCCCCCTTTTGGAACTATCCCCCGTTGATGGGCGTGAGCCCGAAATATTGGGATTAAATCTCCACTACGGTAACCCTTCTACCTTTGTTTTGTTTTCATCTTTGTCTCTCTCAATTTTCACTTTCTCCTATTTCTCCTATCTATCATTCACTTCCTACCTCGGGATTTCCCTCTGCTTTGTTGTGGCTTTCTAAACTACGTATTTTTTTTATATATATATATATATATATATATATATATATATATATATATATATATATATATATATATATATATATATATATATATATATAGAAGTAGTTCCACACAGTTAGATCACCATACTGAGAACAAAAGTTTCATCTTACGCGGTTCTTCAGCTCGGTCTGAATACAGTTGTACGGTTGTTTTTCCTTTTCGCTACAACTTCATTGAGACCGAGCTGAAGATCGGCATAAGGTGAAACATTTGTTCTCGGTATGGTGAATTAACTGTTGAGGAACTACTTCTACCAAACTCGTCCCATGGACTGAGTCCTGTACTACTACGGATATAACCCTCCAGTGTTCTACTATTATATATATATATATGCACAGCGTCACTACGAATTACTAAATACACACATTTCTCTCAATGTATTAGGACAGTATGTCGAGCTTATAAGTCATGATGAAATTAGCTGACCAATCCGACTAAATCTACAATGAAGGAATTAGTATAGTTGTGAAATATAAAGCATACGGCCACGCGTGGTCACCGTTTCGGCAACAACATGGTCTATATGCTTTATAATCAATATTTTCTGTTATTCCAAATAATTCTCATCCAGAAGATGGAATTTAAATATTTACAACATTTGTTATTTCAATGTTTTGAAATAATCAATATTATTTTTTGAAATCCAGAAACCATGGTTGGGTAACTATATGAATAAAAAAAAGGCTTATTTTAATCTGTCAAGTTTATATCCCCCAAATCGAGATTATGGCTTACGTTTAACATGTCAAATTACTTCTCTTATTAGATGAGTTAAAACTATAGTTAATGCTTCCTTTGAGATGTCTACGTATTGGATACGAATAAGTTTTAATAGATATTTGCTACTTATTTATTGTAGAGTTATTTGGACGAATGCGGCTGCTGTTTCCAGCGTCACTACAACCTCGAGGTTTTGACTTAATACATTGACAGGGTTATATACATTTAGTAATTCAACGACGCAATGCAGTTAACACCATGCGGTTTCTGAGAAGACAAATAATACACACACACCCACACGGACACACACCCACCCACACGGACACACACACACGCGTAGACACACACACACGCATATATATAGACATATATACATATATGCATATATATGTATATATATATAAAAGGAATTCCAACTTTGTCTAATTTACTCGTTTTATTTACAATCCTTTAAAATTTATAATGGTATTAGAATGAAATAGTATGGTAGAATATTAAATGTTAAGTGTTAATTGAACAAGTACTTTCATGCTTTCGCAATCTTCAGGTTCATATTGTGTGGTGACAGTCAAGTTTGCAATTTTCTATACATATATATACATATATGTATACATATATATACATATATGTATACATATATATACATATATATGCATATATATATATTGTTATACTTTGGGAGGGTCATGTTGCCAATAAGAAACACACGTGTGTGTCACACAGAAGCAAAATGGCGTAGGACAGAACAAAGGAGAGGCACAGAAACAAAGAAAGGAATCCCCAGTCACTGAAGAGGTCACACAGTGTGTGACGAAAGAACTATGACTATATATAAACAACTATCTGGTTGTGGAACCAACCAACCAGAAATTTATAAATTTATAAATTTATAAATATATAATAAATTGAAGTGAAAGCAACTGGTGCGTGTGTTTCTTATTGGCAACATGACCCTCCCCAAAGTATAACAATATCGGTTTCAACTCACGATTTCAGATAAAGAATCTTGCTAAACAAATTCAGAAACGAAACATATATATATACATATATACATACATACATATACAAGCTACATAGAAGCTTGTTTGTTTACCATACACGTTTTCTCACGCCGGTGCAATTTAAGGGAAATCCACGTGTCGTATGAGCTTGCTCTGCCTTCAGTGAAATCAGGATTAATCAGATAATCTAATAACAAACAGCATTTTTTCACGCTCAGAGTTGCTGAAGCATGGAACAAACTACCTGCATCAGTTATTAGATGTCGAGACACTGCATCCTTTAAAACTTCCATGTTTCCCGAGATTCGCCAACTTACAACTAATATTCCTCCTCCATACACATACACACATGTATATCATGACTCATACACTATTCACTTCCCTGACATTTGTATATCATTCTATATACTATACATGCACCTTTGACGAGTTGTAGTTCACCTGAGCACTTTACAGAATAATTTCATTCTTATTATCATTATTTTGGCAGTATAGGGCGGTGGATTGGCAGTATCGGTAGAGGGTCGGACGCCATGCTTTGCAGCACAGTTACGTCACTTTACGGAGGACTGAGTTCAAATCCCGCCGAGGTTAACTTTGCCTTTCATTCTTACGGGGTCGATAAAATAAAGTACCAGTAATACACTGGAATAATTGATGGCCTTGTGCTAAAAGTAGAAACAATTATTTTGGCAGTATTGGTAGAGGGTCGGACGCCATGCTTTGACGCATAGAGTTACGGCCCTTGCTATTCTGAGTTCAAATCCCGCCGAGGTTAAATTTGCCTTTCATCCTTACGGGGTCGATAAAATAAAGTACCAGTAATACACTGGGTATTTGCTGGCCTTGTGCCTAACGTAGGAACAATTATTATATGGATACACACAAACGCACATACACACGGACACACAAGTATATATATATATATATATGTATATATATATATATATGGATACACACATACATACACACACACACACACACACAGACACACACACACACACACACATATATATATATATATATATACGCATATATGTTTATATATATATATATATATATGAATATAGACATAGAATATTCGAAAATATAATATTCTGTATGTTTATAATAAACATTTTGAAGACCTAATCGCTATAGAATAGAATACGTCACGTATTACAATTAGATTCTCGATAAAAGCAAGGGAAGTAATCTACGCGTTTCATTCTTGTTAGAATTCATCAGGACTACATATCCAGTGCTTTTATCGAGAATGACACAGCTAGAGACTTATAGAATACTTAGCTGTGTACAGGAACTGGTTTGAAAGAGCGGTTGCCGGTCCGGCAGAAATTAGAAATTGGAATAAATGCTCTGAAATAGCGATATATATATGAATATAGACATAGAATATTCGAAAATATTCTGTATGTTTATAATAAACATTTTGAAGACCTAATCGCTATAGAATAGAATACGTCACGTATTACAATTAGATTCTCGATAAAAGCAAGGGAAGTAATCTACGCGTTTCATTCTTGTTAGAATTCATCAGGACTACATATCCAGTGCTTTTATCGAGAATGACACAGCTAGAGACTTATAGAATACTTAGCTGTGTACAGGAACTGGTTTGAAAGAGCGGTTGCCGGTCCGGCAGAAATTAGAAATTGGAATAAATGCTCTGAAATAGCGATATATATATGAATATAGACATAGAATATTCGAAAATATTCTGTATGTTTATAATAAACATTTTGAAGACCTAATCGCTATAGAATAGAATACGTCACGTATTACAATTAGATTCTCGATAAAAGCAATCTACGCGTTTCATTCTTGTTAGAATTCATCAGGACTACATATCCAGTGCTTTTATCGAGAATGACACAGCTAGAGACTTATAGAATACTTAGCTGTGTACAGGAACTGGTTTGAAAGAGCGGTTGCCGGTCCGGCAGAAATTAGAAATTGGAATAAATGCTCTGAAATAGCGATATATATATGAATATAGACATAGAATATTCGAAAATATTCTGTATGTTTATAATAAACATTTTGAAGACCTAATCGCTATAGAATAGAATACGTCACGTATTACAATTAGATTCTCGATAAAAGCAAGGGAAGTAATCTACGCGTTTCATTCTTGTTAGAATTCATCAGGACTACATATCCAGTGCTTTTATCGAGAATGACACAGCTAGAGACTTATAGAATACTTAGCTGTGTACAGGAACTGGTTTGAAAGAGCGGTTGCCGGTCCGGCAGAAATTAGAAATTGGAATAAATGCTCTGAAATAGCGATATATATATGAATATAGACATAGAATATTCGAAAATATTCTGTATGTTTATAATAAACATTTTGAAGACCTAATCGCTATAGAATAAGTATTCTATAAGTCTCTAGCTGTGTCATTCTCGATAAAAGCACTGGATATGTAGTCCTGATGAATTCTAACAAGAATGAAACGCGTAGATTACTTCCCTTGCTTTTATCGAGAATCTAATTGTAATACGTGACGTATTCTATTCTATAGCGATTAGGTCTTCAAAATGTTTATTATAAACATACAGAATATTTTCGAATATTCTATGTCTATATTCATATATATATCGCTATTTCAGAGCATTTATTCCAATTTCTAATTTCTGCCGGACCGGCAACCGCTCTTTCAAACCAGTTCCTGTACACAGCTAAGTATTCTATAAGTCTCTAGCTGTGTCATTCTCGATAAAAGCACTGGATATGTAGTCCTGATGAATTCTAACAAGAATGAAACGCGTAGATTACTTCCCTTGCTTTTATCGAGAATCTAATTGTAATACGTGACGTATTCTATTCTATAGCGATTAGGTCTTCAAAATGTTTATTATAAACATACAGAATATTTTCGAATATTCTATGTCTATATTCATATATATATCGCTATTTCAGAGCATTTATTCCAATTTCTAATTTCTGCCGGACCGGCAACCGCTCTTTCAAACCAGTTCCTGTACACAGCTAAGTATTCTATAAGTCTCTAGCTGTGTCATTCTCGATAAAAGCACTGGATATGTAGTCCTGATGAATTCTAACAAGAATGAAACGCGTAGATTACTTCCCTTGCTTTTATCGAGAATCTAATTGTAATACGTGACGTATTCTATTCTATAGCGATTAGGTCTTCAAAATGTTTATTATAAACATACAGAATATTTTCGAATATTCTATGTCTATATTCATATATATATCGCTATTTCAGAGCATTTATTCCAATTTCTAATTTCTGCCGGACCGGCAACCGCTCTTTCAAACCAGTTCCTGTACACAGCTAAGTATTCTATAAGTCTCTAGCTGTGTCATTCTCGATAAAAGCACTGGATATGTAGTCCTGATGAATTCTAACAAGAATGAAACGCGTAGATTACTTCCCTTGCTTTTATCGAGAATCTAATTGTAATACGTGACGTATTCTATTCTATAGCGATTAGGTCTTCAAAATGTTTATTATAAACATACAGAATATTTTCGAATATTCTATGTCTATATTCATATATATATCGCTATTTCAGAGCATTTATTCCAATTTCTAATTTCTGCCGGACCGGCAACCGCTCTTTCAAACCAGTTC
>OZ024740.1:368301409-368318909 GCA_964016885.1 Eledone cirrhosa
TTTTAGTCCTCGCATTTATTATTATTACTATATATATACATGTATGTGTGTGTGTGTGTGTGAGTGTGTCTGTGTGTGTGTATGGGTGTGTGTGCGTGTGTGTGTGCGTGCGCCTGTACGTGTGTGTGTGTTAGTGTGTAGAGGGTGTATAAAGTCGACCCATAATTCAGATCATGGTTTTAGATTGCTTTCATTCAAGCGCCCATTCGAGGAACAGCACTGTAGTAGTTGTTTATCTGTAATACCGCTTTTCTGCACCATTTAAACAGGAATATATATGATTACCGTAAACTAGGTAACGAACACATCTAACGATTAGAATATCACTCTTAACAATTCATCAGTGATTACTCTCGTGTCTTATTTTATAAATTTGTGATGTTATCTAAGAGTTTAAAACTTAACTTTACTTTAGTCTTACGACTAATATTCATTGAACGGACATTTGTAGTTATCACATATAGCACAAGCAAATTGAAGGAGTCATCCGAGACAAATATATATTAAACAACTTGTCTTGCAATATTAATCCATATGTATTAACTTGGCATTTGTGGAGGGATAAAGTGGCGTAACATATCATTATAGATATACCACGTGAGCCGTCCTGATAACAATGAATTCTGTAAATATACCACCAACCTTACAGTATTCAACAAATATTATCTGATCTATAACTTACTATATATCTGTACGTATTGTACAATGTGTACCGTCGTCCCATTTGCGCATATGGAATTAAACCATTGCACACATACATTCCTGGCACGTGTAGGGTAGTACGTATAATATAGTAGGCCTAACTACGACACGGAGAATTTATTTGTAGTGTAGTAATATTATTGTAGCTATTTTGAAATTTCAATGTCTCCAGGAACAACTATTTTCAACATGGGTGGATTATTCAATCACTGGAATAATTTTATGTACATCGTAATTGCTTCATTCGGATGTGTCAGCTGCACGTTACGTTTGTGTTATTTTCACTTTTGCATGGAGCCGTTGTTTTCTTTTTTTGTGTGCTAATGGATCTGATTTATTATAATTAAAGGGGGTTTTTAACGAATAGAGTGTTAATGCCAATCAAGATTTCGAAAGGATATTTTTCGTAGGTGTCCGAAAGGAATATACTATACTTTCTAAGATATGATGTTGGTGGTAGAATATTTTGATGGATTCATGTTTTATAACTCAAAATGTATGAAAGTTCATCAGAGATTCTTAATAATAGGTGGTTATTAGAATAGATTTTGGTGCGTATGACGATATTCCAATGTATTTGCCAATAACTTCCTTAGGGATAATCTGAGTAATGATATTAAGTAACAGATTAGAAAAATTAATTATTGTCTACTAGAAGAGGTTTCCTTAATGATACCATGAAATCTTTAAGTAACTTACATTCACACATATACATATCTATCAACCTATCTCTTTCTCCCACACTCTTCTCTCTCTCACTCTCTCTCTTTCTCTCTCGCTCTCTCTCTCTCTCTCTCCATATATATATATATATATATATATATAGTAAGAGTGATAGAGAAAGAGAGAGAGATAAAGAGAGATAGATAGAGAGATAGATAGATAGATAGAGAGAGAGATAGATAGAGAGAGAGTGAGAGAGAGAGAGAGAGAGAGAGAGAGAGAGAGAGAGAGAGAGAGAAGCGGAGGAGAGAGAAAAACTAAGGACTTACATACCGATAGATAGATATATTGCGTATATCTTATCCTTCGCCCTGAGAGTGTCGAGGGGGCAGAGTTCTCAAACATACTCATTCCAGTGGGTCCTGTCAGAGGCAACCGTCTCCAACTGATCCGGCTGGATCCCCAAGCGAGACCTGTCAAGCTCATGGATGTTATCCAACCATCTTTCTCGGAATCTAGTATATTGTCCCCAATATACTTGGAATACAAACGCACACATTCGCAGCCCCCATATTCTCATATGTATATATATATATATATGATTTTAGTATGAAACAAAAAAAAGCGAATATAACACACGTAAATTGAAAAACAATAATATTGTTAAAGAGCGATCATTCGACTCTGACACACACATTTAAGTTTCTATACATTTTTCCAATCCTACATTCATCCTATTAGATGCGCCATCACATTTTAAGAAACTGGAAGAACTGGATTTGAACTCAGAACAGCTATATAATGTTTGTATTTCTAGCTGAATCGCCACCAGGTTTTTCATTGACAGGTGGTGGGTTTTGAACTCAAAAAGCGCAAGCCCTAAAACAGTGTGACAATGCATCTTGTCAGTTGCTTTAAGTATTCCACGAAATCAATGCTTCTGTACTTGCTACTAATGAATGGCGGGATTCAAATTCGGAGCTCAAAGATTGGAAACAAATCACAGGAAGCATTCATTCTGACGCCCTAACAAATCCGCTGAACGTGAAATATTATTGCCATTAAGCATATAACAAAATAGTTTTATGGCTGTTAAAATGGCCTCATGTGTTGAATCCGGTAGAAAGAAAGACAAATGTAAATCCGATGGTATTTGAACTTAGAAGTCTCAATCCAATACCTGAATAGTTTAAGGTATTTAGTAAAACATTCTGCGTTTTCTCCAACTGTGTATCATTAACGTGACTAGAATATCGATATGCGATTTTTTTGTGAGCAGTTATTCACATTTTGCATTGATATTTTCCGGTTTTCTTGTTATTTGTGCTACCGACATTCATAAAATGTAAAAATTGTTAGTACTTGTACTTTAAACATAAACAACGAATAAGTGGTAGGTGAATGTAACAGACCACAGATGAATGCATTCCTATTCCTGTCACGTCGTCAGTGTCATCTGATTAAACTGTTGTTCAGGTCAAGCAAAAAAAAAAAATATAGATAAATTGTTATTTTATTTTATTTCCATATCATTTTATCTTATTGGTGAAAATAAAGGCATTACTCTCTCAAAGAAAGGAATGAGGGAGTTAGAAAAGAAATGGATAATCTTTTATTCTCCAGTTTAACCCGTTGTTTTTCCCCTAAAATCACATAAAAACGATTGATAAATACGCATAACGCATTTTACTTAGACATATGTTGCATATATCACAAATCTGCAATGCAACTCATACTAAAATAAACAAACGATGGTGCAATTTAAACGCCAGTAAAAATAACTATTATTTATATATACTCGGATTAGACTCGTCGGTAAATCTTGAAGGAATCGATAAAATAAATAAAAGAGGCGGATTTAATCCACAAATGTTCTTCCATTACTCTTTGTTGGTGAGTTCAATGAAATTTATCATAATATGAATATCATGTTGGAGTAAAGAAATTCCTAGATTTAACGAATAATGTATATGAGATTATGTATCATGTGACTATAGAAAACGTTTCGAAAACGTTACGAATCTTATAAATACTCCCTTCGAAATAATTACATATTTGAGTGTATATATATATATATATATATATATATATATATATATATATATATATTAATTCAAAATATTAACAAAATAGATATTCTTGTGATCAATTATATTTTATTATACATATTTCAGAGGTACTGAGTTAAGATCAACAGTACGTCCTCATCAGATAAAATAAGATGATACATGACATACCCTGACATAGTAGATGGTTAAGATTCAGTCATGGTAGTGAGAACCATATGACAAAACTCAATATTTATACCCTAATATTGAGAACATGAGAAAAATATATATTACAAACAATAGAGAGGGTGCGTGTAATACAGCTTAAAAAATACATGGCTTCAATATAACAGTTAAAAACATTTTTTTTAAACTACTGAAGAAAGAGGAAAGAAAGGAAAGCAGAGAAGAAAAAAAAATCTGATGTGATAATATATTTAGTAGGTGCCTCGAAAAACAAATGAAAGATAATTAAAGAGAGAGAGAGACAAAGGGGAGTAATTTATGTTCAAGTTTATAGACAATTTTCCATATATGCAATATATATCCAAATTTATTTAGTTGACCATTAGTATTCAAAATATTTAATTTAAGTTATTTCAGAGTAATGAGTAATATTTTAGGTTTTAAAAGTTAATAGGTATTTGTATTAATATTATATCAAGTTTAATTTCTAACGTTCAAATTTTATGAAAACAAATTTAAAGGATTTACGAAACACGAGAAAGAAAATATATAATGCTTTTATATCCTCACGAAGGTAATCTTTACCAAAATTATTTATAATATTAACAACAGTTTATATAATATTATTTATAAAATAATTATAGTTATAATTATTAAAGAATTTATGATTAAATAGTTTGAGTGCCTAAAGGATCAACCGGCCTTATAACTAAACTTAAAGAAGTCTGAATTTATAATTATATATTAATCAATATATGTTAATCAAAAAATATACAAGGATTATAATGTCTAAAGCTTAGGTGATACCTTTCAAATATATATCATATAATACAATAATACAATATAGTAAATAAGTTACTGAAAATATTGTTAAAAAAATATATATAGTTAAAATATATTGTTAAAAAATATTGTTAAAAAATGTATGTTTTATATCAATTATTTTCATTTAGTTGATATATACTATAAACATATAAGTCAAAGCTACACGAGTCCTAATGATAGGGGCTAGATACAAAATAAATATAAAAATAAAAATAATGAACTGTTTGCGAAACTTAAAATGCCCAATATTAAAAATATATTATATATGTATAGGGTTTTAATATATAGTAGGCAAAAGATACGTCTAAAATATTTTAGCGTTGTGATAGAAAGAGGAGCTAAATGTTTGAAAAAGCCGAAGGTAATCTAAATTTAATTAAAATAAATTATATTAAATTAAATTATATTCAATTATATTAAGTAAAAGTCATTATATAAATTCGAACTTCCAGGGAATATCAAACACTTATAACAATATAGAGTCATTTGAGTATCTAAATTATTTATAAATATAACTACGAGTATGTTATTACACTAGAAAAACATATTTGTACAACTATATAGATATATTATTATAGGTATTAATGAAACGGTATACATTTAATAAATAAATAATTATAATCATTATTAGTAATGCTATAATTGTAGTTTTGCCTCCAGTTCAGTGGAGAGAGAGACCAATATTTGTCGACTATTATGGTTTGTTATATTTATACCTAGATATATATAAAAAATAAATATATGCCAATCTAACTTTCTGAGTCCCCAAAACATACTCAAAATGAGTAAAATATGCAAACGCATGAATGATCTACAGTTCAATTATAATCGGTAAATTTACAAGTTAAATATCCAAATTATATATTTAAAACAGACAGTTACATAAAGATCCGAATCAAAATTATAAATATCTAAAAAAAAACATTATAAAGCATTGACTTTGCCTTTCATCCTTTCGGGGTCGATAAAATAAAGTACCAGTAATACACTGGGTAATTGCTGGCCTTGTGCCTAACGTAGAAACAATTATTAAAGTTTTATAAACCGTTATGACTTTTTAAGCCCAACAGTTGATAAGAGACGTCAAAAATTAAGTCCTGATTGTTTAGTGTTTTTTCCTGACTTTTTGCGAGGCTTAGAATGTAGACAAAGCTTTATGAAGGCAGTTTGAGAATAATTGGCTTTTTTTGTTAATTAAGTTTTCATAATTAGTCATTATAGTCTCCTTTGTGCAGAGGTTGGAGTTAGTTGATATATACGAGTTTGTGTATATTTTACTATTACAAAGCTTCGTCCAAAAATCGAGCATTTTAAATGTTTGTCTTTTAATGACCATATAAGTTGTGATAAAGAAGTCGAAGACTTCCTATTAAAATTCGAAAATGAGCATTTGTGATTTGCAAATCTCGATTTAAATGTCAAAGAACTTGCCCCTATATAGTCGTATGTGTTGTTATTTCTTTTCACGGTGCATTTATATACCAGGTTTCTATCCAGACAATTATTTTACCGAGAGCAATCTGGTTTATTTCTACAATTACATTTCGATTTATTATTATTTATATTAATATTATTATTAATAGCATTATATTGATTTTGGTTTAGAATTATACTATTTAGTTTAGCGATGATTTGGGCCATACTCATAGTTGTAGAATAAGAAAGTTTAATTGTGTGTCTATTAAATATGGAGTGGTATTTATGTTGACTAGGGAAGGAACTATCTAAAGCTTTAAAAAATAGATTAGCTATTGGTGTTCTTACTGCTTCAAAAGCAGGGGACGCAAACCATATAACTGATTTAGTTATGGTTCTTTTACCCGATTTACTCACAGTACAGGTGTTTGAATTATAGTTATTAGAATTTTTAGAATTTCGTTTATATATGCCATTATTTTTATCAGGATTAAGACTCGGATTATTATTGTCTATATATTCTATATTATGTTTATAACCTGCCTTTCTTAGCGCAACATTGTAATATCCTGCTTTTTCATCAAATATTGATTTATTGGCAACTATTCTAGTTATGCGTTTCTGTACACTATTTACAATTGCGTTTTTCACAGATTTAGGGCGATTAGAGTAATAACTAACGTAATTTAAGTTTTCATTGGGCTTATGGAAAGGGTAATAAAAACCAGAGTTTAAGCTAAGGGTAACATCAAGCAAATTAACTATTTTGGTACCACTTTTAACCTCTAGTTTAAGGTGGTAATTTTTAAAGAATTCAATTATTTCTTTACCCTATTTAGTTCTGTATTGCTGTGTTTAACAACAATATTTAACTACTTTTCCCATCTTGACGTTATAGTCGCATATATGTTATAGAATGCCGTTAGCTTCTTGCTAAAACAATCTCTATACCTCCCATTTATATATATATATATATATATATATATATATATATATATATATATATATATATATATATATATATATATATATATATACAGTTGAACATTTCAAACTTTACTGTCACCACTGAATATGAATCTGAAGATTGCGAAAGAGCATGAAAGTACTTGTTCAATTAACATTTAACATTTAATATTCTACCATACTATTTCATTATAATATCATTATTATTTTAAAGGATTGTAAATAAAACGAGTAAATCAGACAACGTTGGAATTCCTTTATTAATATATATATATATATATATATATATATATACTCCAAATACTTGTCCAGTGCTTTATATCAGTTATAAAAATATTTACTTGCTGTATCCCAACAATTTTAAATAGAACTTTTGCATATATATATATATATATATGTATATATATATATATATATATATATATATATATATATATATATATATATATATATATATATATATATATATATATATATATATATATATATATATATATATATATATAAATATATATATATATATAAATATATATATATATATATAAATATATGGCCGCTGTCTTATTAACCACTCGCTTTCAACTGATTGACCTCGATGTCACGTGATTGATTCTTTTTGAATTTGCCACAGACGTAGAGGCAGTGATTTTCTCAATGGCTAGGAATCCAGTCCACGCTTCGCTATTTCCTTTCCACTGAATTATTTATTTAATAAGTTTCCAGAGTCCTCGCTATGCCTGGAGACTTACACGGAAAAAGACTTTCCTATGACGGAATGATTTTCTATATGTTTCTTCGGAAAATATATTTACTCCATTCCAGAAACTAATTAGTTGGAATTGATTTTTTAGTAAGTAAGATAATTTTATAATTTTCTTATTTTACGTCTCTCATATATATATATATATATATATATATATATATATATATATATATATATATATATATATATATATATATATATATATATATATATATATAAATATAAATATATATATATACCAAACAAATAGTTTAACGCTCTACTTGGATGAATACAATAAATGAGTTCTTCGAATATGAATAATTGTTTCTACTTCTGGCACACGGCCACCAATCATCCCAGTGTATTCCTGGTGCTTTATTTTATCGAATATTAATAATAAGGTTCGATTTGTTTGTAATTATGCACACGGACCTTTAAATCCATGCCAATAGAATGACGCCGTCATTAATGTTCTTGTGTTGGCATGCAAATAAAACTGTAGACACTAATGTTTCTGGGTGATTACCCTTCATCAGTGCAGTATACTTCTTACCTGCCAATTGTCAGAGCTAGTGAAAATATATGATATTTTTAAAAATATACAGTGACTGATCACCCTGATAAGCATATTAGCAGACTGCTTGATCAGTCAGATCTGCATATCTGCATGTCGGTAGTAAATGTGTCTACCCCGCTTTCAAATACTGCGTTTGTGTATTTCGATAGTTTTCTTGCTCTTAATCTCCAACATTTCTTAATCGCAAATTAGAAGAATTTTACATCTGAAGACGTATTCTTCGGGTTGATTGAATTGATGTAGAAAATATATCGTTGTAGGGCCCATAATCGATTAAATAATATACACATGAATTAGAGAATATAGCCAATCTCGACTTTCGAAATGATGTGCTTGTATCACAAATGAAAAAAATATATATAAAGCATCTAGTACGTTGCTAGCTACGTCTGTAAATCGTCTTAAATGAGCTAATTGAATTTATTATGTGGATCCAGTCAAGAAGCGAATGTGCTCCAAAAGTGAATGAATAACGATATATATTGACAATATTATGGAATAATGTATACGGCCATTCTCGTTCTGCGGCAATGAATTACACTTCACGTTCGTTAACCACCATTGGTTAACTGGAAAATGTATAATATGATATATAATACGAAATATGATACATATAATAGTTAAACGTCTTCGAAACAAAACATTGCACCTTGATACAAAAATGCTCGCAGCTAATGCTTTATGGTGAACAGGTTTGTTTCCAAACAATGTGGTTCTAGATTCGATCAAGATAGCCGGCAGGTGTTTTTTATTATCATATTCTTTGTGTACTTTGCCAGTTTGGATTACTGTAGAAATCAATTGTATACATATGGTTTCTTAGACGTGCACATAGGGATATCTCCTCGTTATCTATCTACTCTGTCTCTTTCCTGAGTATCACTCTTCAGAATATATGTTCTAAACGCCCGTCCGTATTAGTCCAGTCATGGAATCGATATCTCGAGTCACTTGGAATATGTAACACGAATTGTTTCAGGAGCGTTCTCGTTAAAATAATCAAACAATTCTTGCGGTACATCAGAATGATGACTACTTCACCTTTGAATCAGAAATCATCACATACAAAATTCGTGGTGCAGGACGTGTGTTTGGATTATCCAGCTGTGTTTCGCAATTCAGATTTTATCAAATGTGAATTTTTAGGTAAATATGATTCGGGTTCAGTATATACACACACACACACACGCACGCACGCACACACACAGACACACACACACACACATACGCACCCACACACCCACACACACACACATATATATATATATATATGTGTGTGTGTGTGTGTGTGTGTGTGTGTCTGTGTATGTATGTATACTTTGTTTTTGTAGGGAGGCTTATGCTGCCAATAAAACACACGAACCTGTTGCTTTTTAATTCAGTTTATTACACATTTTCAGTTGGTTGGCCAAATAAACGGGCGGCTGTTTATTTATTGTCAAAGGTGTTTCGTCACACATTCTGTGATTCCCCCAGTAACTAATTTGTTATTGTGTGTCTTCCTTTGTTCTGTTTAACGAAACCGTGTTTTCTGTATTGTGTGCTCACAACACTATGTTCGTTTTTATGATGAATTACCAAATAGATAATTAGTGTAAACGATTGCTAGTTCAGCTGATAGATAGGTATATGTAAAGAGGTGGAGATAAAACGTATATGTGTGTGGTATTGAGGAATAAAGTGGTACATAGAGTTTGATATGGATTGACAAATGCAGAAAATGTGTATATAACTTTCATATAATTTGGTTTCGTAATTATTATTTCTCACAAAGTAACGGATGATCATATCATAACCTCTCTTCTTTAATATCGGGCGCTCCATACAAAAGAGTAGAAGGATTTGGCATTGATGTTCAATTATATTAAATGGGTTACAATCTGAAGCTCTTATTGAATAATTATCTTCTTAGAACGATGCTGAGATAAAAGGACTATTTGGGGATTAATTCTCGTATAATCTCATTATCTTGACGTAATAATATTTTCCATAATAAAGAGACGCCCCTACATCATCCCATCAAACAACATTCATAACCGTAAGTGAAATATTTTCCTCAGAAGCTCCAAAAAAATCTATTGATTTTCGCCACTACTTTGCTTTAATATGATATTAAATATTCTTTATTAATTATTTATTAAACATATACCTTATTGATAGCCATTGTGAAGTTCATAACTCTATGATAAGGACCATAACATAATGTTTTTCCCCCCATCGACAAAAGAGATATTTGGAAAGATATGATAGAGGCGTGACGCATTTTACCTAATCCACAAAGTTTTATAATTCTCAGCTACTCCAAAAAAATCAATACACTGTTACAAAATACATGTGTAATAATTACTTTGCAAATGATACTTTATAGATTGTTATTTAAACGCTTTTTTTCTATACACAGGAAGCCCCTACACATTGATTTTAATTTCTAACTTTTCGGAGTACAAATTTCATTAAGCATATTTAAGTTATCGCTAAACGCTTTTCAGTGGAATATAGTTATTTACAAAATATTTAATTTTACTCGGTAAAAGGTATGTTAAAACGTATCCAAGTAACACTGCCCGAATTACCTTATAAATCAAAACAAAATGTCTAAACTGATCTAGAAATGAAATAAACGATTGATCATTTTATATATAATCAATGGCTGTATTCTGTCTTAGATATTAAGGGAAAAAATTATTATAAGTAATGACATTTAACGCTGTAAAATGATGTTAAGGTAACAATAACACAAATAACCATTAATAATTTAAAATAAGAAACACCAAAATTAAAACAAAATAGAGAAGACAAGTTCCCTAAAACTACTATATTAATGACTAATAATACTGTTATTGTTTGGAGATGACGCATGTGCTTTTACATTTTCCATCATTTAAAACTAAAACGCATCTAAAATTAGGGTAAATAAGTAAGGTTTGATTTGAATATAAACAATTTTTATTTCAATAATTATAGTTAAGGAGCAATAAGGATAGTTAAGGAGCAAAGATATTATTATATAGTTTTTATGTCCGAATAATATTGGAATGCTAGGTAATTCAAGAGACGTAGATAACATAGTTTTACAATAATGTTACAATAGATAGAGGAACACTGCCGGATTGTTTCAAAAGCTATTTCAGGCAATCTTAGACAAACAACAGAGTTTCATTAACGTTTATATTACAGGAAATGAGATATCGTATTTAAATCAATTCTATTGTAACTTGACTGAATCAGGAAGGCAAATATGTATCAAGTGATTTCAATTGATGAATACATATCTGCATGATATCACAATCAATAATTAATCGATTACAGTATAGGCCCATACGTTATGTTATGGGAAAATCAAAGGATACGATTTAAGGATATTTCTAAACAGGAAAATTATACGATACACATGAAATATTTTTAACCTGTCCTAGAAAAATTATACACAACGTAGTATAATTTATTGTTCACCTTCTCAGTATACGCAGCATATTCATTCTTATGCCATATGGATAAGTGAACATACACCCCCTCCATATATATATATAGAGAGAGAGAGAGCGAGAGATCAGAGAGTCACTCCTGGTAAAATCACTATTTCTCCGAATAGAGAGATCACAGCTCCGATACTATGGTTATGTTGCTAGAATGTTTTTTAGCTAAAACAAACAGGCAGGAGACCCAGTGATAGACTCCAAGCAAGATGTTTGGATAACATCCATGAGATTCGCTTGTCTAGCTTGGGCATCCAGCCGGATTAGTTAGAGACATTTGCTTGTGACAGGACCTGACTGAAGGAGTATTTGAGGACTCTGAACCAATGACCCTCTCAGGAATAAGTGGAGGTAGAAGAATAAGAGAAGTGTCTACATACATTTCCATGGGTTGGTGTCTTAATGATACTGATTTAATTAAATTGATTAAGTTGGACCGAAGCGTTATCAGTCCTATTCGACAGCTTTGTCTCAGTATTATGTATATATATAATTCGGTTGCACAGGGAGAGGCAAAAATCTGTTCAAATACGCCATCTGGAATCAACCTCCGCATTTACGCTACGATTACTTTTACACGAAATTGATCTGGCCAGCCTTTCAGCCCGTAAATACAAATCTTAACATTCAATATAAAATGCAAATAAATCAATGCGTTTTCAATGAAATTAGAAAAGTTTGAGATTTTGAAAGATATTTGCTTTTCCTGTGATAAAACGCCGCTATTTCTATAATTATTTTTATAATACCGATGAAATTTGGTACATCGTCTGTACATCTTTCATGTAGCTTGTATTTAAAACAGAATATCAAGTGACATGTTATCCAACCTATTTTCATTTCAGTCGTTTTAGTTAAAAATAGAATTCCTGCATCTATCATCATGAATTTTAATCATTCGAGATTTATATTACACACGGTTATAGGCATATTCATGTAACATTTGAAGAAGCAAGTGTAGGATATCTACATAAAGAATAGATGTTTTGTAAGGCTTGTTCATATGAGATCACTCATCCCCCATTCTGAGACTTGTTAAATAACTACTGTATACCTCTGCCAAATAAAGTCTTTCAAGTGCAATTAACAATAATTGTCGTCATTTAGTTTCATTAGTTTGGAAGTTCATTTAATGATCTTCTCTTTAACTAATATTATTGCTAATTTATATGAATGTGTACACACACAAATATCGCTCTCTCTCTCTTTATATATATATATATATATATATATATATATATATATATATATATATATATGTGTGTGTCTGTGTAGATATACACACACACACAAACATAAACACACACACACAAACACACACACGCACACACACACATGAATATATATATATATATATATATATATATATATATATATATATATATATATATATATATATATATATATACATATATACATATAATTGTCTCTTCTGTAGTGAGAACAAATTAAAAACTTATGATTTCCTTTGAGAAACATAGAGTCGTCCAGTGATCACTCACAGTGCAATTTGTCGTTAAATAATGTCATCAGACACATGGAAGTTACATATCGAAACAGAGTGTTTTGAATAGGAAACTTTGGTGAAAATGAACACTTTGATATTTCATCTCTCTGAGTAGGCACTCTATGTATTTAACACATGTGTGGCTAGTAAATAATTAAACAAGTTGAGTATGTAATCCCCTAAGAGAGATAAATAATGTACATATTCGTCTATGGAAATTGAACTCATATATGCTGTCCGTTAGACGGCTGCATTTCCCTTACATCAAAGCTAGACCAGCATCTTACACATCCTTGTGAAGTCTTAATTATTAGTGCGGATATGACGAGAGCGTTTACAGAAGTGGTAGAGACGGTTGAAATGGATTCTAAGTTAGAAACGAAGGAGTAGAAGAAAAAGAAAAGAAGTTATGTTGTTCCCGAACGAGAGAATTGGCAGCCATGCAGTCCTCGATGTAATAACCACATAGCTTGGGGGTGGGCCGATACACTGAGAAAAGGTTTTGTGCCCAGACATACCTCATTCATACATTGACGTGAGTGGACCCTTGTTTTGTCCTAATAGTCACCACGATTGACTGTCCTTAGCTCTCAACCGAAATATTAGACAGGAGTTTAGCGAGTCGGATAATTGTAGAGTTCCAGAGATGAGGAGAGAAGCGAAGTGTACATAAAAGTGAAAGGGATAGAGTTCTTGTGGGCTATTTTGATGTTTGTGACTTCATTCGAGCGAGAAGATTAAGTGGTGGATGTGATAGTGGAAAAGACGAAGTGCTTTTTTGGTGTTATGGACGAGAGAGGGAAGTCCAGCTACCAATTATGAGAGAATAGTGCCCAGACAGGCCGAAATGTTTTCCGTTGGATAACTGCGGGTAAAGACGAGGAGACAATCATGGGCTATCGTGTTTGTTTAGGTTTGCGAGAAAATAGATTGTGGGGTTGTGAGGAAGTAGATCAGATGCGATGACGAGCCAGCAGATAGTGGAAGAGGCATTTTGCTGATACTTTTGAGTTGGGGCAGCTGACATGAATAGGTAGAGAGGCTTGCAGTATATACTTTGGTAATTTACTGCTACTTGAGAATGCGTGTATTTTTTACATAAAACATTGGTGAACAACGTAATCCACAACCCATTCCCTATACATAATGATACTCTACACAATGTAGCGTGTATTATTTCGTACAAATTGTTTATACATCAACATATATATATATTTTACATACGTGCACAGCAATAGTCGAACATGTACATATATACGATGCATATGCTATGGAGACAAGAAAAACGGAAGCAGAAATAATGTTTGGATGACTCACCTCTCCAGATGATTTTGTTTGAATCAGATAAATTTAAATAGTCATCTAGCTGGTAATATTCACCTATTTTCACCATTTTCCCACCTGAATAAAATTGTGCAAAGAAATATTTAGTAACAAACGAAATACCACAGAACAAATAAATTATAAATATAAACATAATAGATAATTCCTATTCTTTGTTGTTTACCGATTTATTCTCCGTTTGAAATATCTAAATAGTTAAACATCTTTTTCAAAACGATATCATAGGAGAGAATATAGAAACAATTATTATAAAGAAAATTCCGTATTTAGAGGCGAATAGATATTTGGCATGAAATTAATTTTCACGTTATTATTTCCATTTCAAACAGTTTTCTTTTACTGCTTATGTTTGATCTCAATGTGAATTTTCTAAAATAACATTAACATATATTATCAAAACTAAAAATTCTTACTTAATTCTATTATGAGCAAACCAGTTATGGCACAGATATTTTCCAGTTCCTCTTCAGCAACTGGTAACATTTCTTTAATCTCCACTGTACATAAACTCTAATTTTGATTGATTTACATTTACTTATTCAAAATTGTAATTTACCTTAAATTGCATTTCTTTTATCTTGCAGCCTCAATTAAGTACATTCATCTGGAGATGTGTACACAGATATTCATTCACTCTCACACACATACACACAAACACACATACACATAGACACACACCCACACCCATATATATATATATATATACATATTTATATATATATATATATAAAAGTTTATCCCGAGTTCAATCGGGGTCAACCACAGTAGGAAGGTACTCAATTCATAGCAGAGTATAAATATTTAATATAGAAATGGTTCTACAGGATTAGAACTGGTTCATTCGGGAGAAATCACCAGGAAGCCGACTGTCCAAGTAATATGGCGGTATTTATACCTTTTCTGGTGGTAGGAGAGGGTGGTGATTGGGATGAGTGGAGGTCATTGGTTGATGGAATTAAAGAAAAGTTAATTCTTTAAAAACTATATTTAGAATAACAAAGGCAGAAAGAATTCAATCTAAGTGTCTGTAGACAGGTTCAAACCATTTATATATATATATATATAAATATATATATATATATATATATATATATATATATATATATATATATATATATATATATATATATATATAAATGTTTTTCACTGCTCCAAATAATGACGTATTATATTCGTTTTTTCCAGTTATTTGCCAGAGAACGTTTCCACGAACCAAAGTATCGTCTTCCCGTCTTCCTCCGATTGCAACATTTTTTTGAAATATTCACTTCTGCGTTCACAGATTGACTTTGTTAGTTTCAGAAGATCCCGTTAAGGGTTAACGCAGCGATTCGTTGCTTAAACTTTAATCTGTTATTTTAATAAATATATATATAACATTAGAATTGGTGCTCTGAAATAGCTATATATATATATATGAATGTATATATAATGTATTTTGCAATACACTGTATGCTTAATTAAAAGCATTTCGAAGACCTTATGCTATTGTTTTAGAGTAGTGACAGACTCACTTTCTTTAATTTTCAGCAAACAGGGGAGATAAAGCTGACAGGGCCCTGTTTCGCATTTGTTGATGCTTATCAAAGCCAACTACTGCTCCTGTTTGCTGCAGTCATGGATGTTTGGTTCTTATAGAATTCTAGTAAATAATCAGGAACTGATTATACAGAGCGGTTGCCGGTCAAGAAGAAATTGAAAATTAGAATTGGTGCTCTGAAATAGCTATATATATATGACTGTATATATAGTGTAATTTGCAATACACTGTATGCTTAATTAAAAGCATTTCCAAGACCTTATGCTATTGTTTTAGAGTAGTGACAGACTCACATACATTCATATATATATAGCTATTTCAGAGCACCAATTCTAATTTTCAATTTCTGCTTGACCGGCAACCGCTCTGTATAATCAGTTCCTGATTATTTACTAGAATTCTATAAGAACCAAACATCCATGATTTCAGCAAACAGCAGGAGTAGATGGCTTTGATAAGCATCAATAAATGCGAAACAGGGCTCTGTCAGCTTTATCTCCCCTGTTTGCTGAAAATTAAAGTAAGTGAGTCTGTCACTACTCTAAAACAATAGCATAAGGTATTCGAAATGCTTTTAACTAAGCATACAGTGTATTGCAAAATACACTATATATACATTGAAATATATATATATATATATATATATATATATATATACACATATAAACACATATATACATATACAGGGAGTGTAACCTGAAGTTACTGTAGGTTCCCCCAGGTAAGCACTAGGTGTTTAGATTCCCATTTGTAGTGATCATTTGATTCCAGAATCGGGCCAGTTTGATAAAGATCGAACCTTGAGCTGAAACGCGCATCTCCAATCAATAAACGTGATTAAGGCGTACCAATTCGTCCTTGTATTATATATATATATGATCAGGCAAGTTGTCAGACTGACATATACTCTCTCTTTTAATTGAGATAGAAGATTTCTGTGACAGTTTAGTCTCTGAAATTTCCAGTTGCTAAGTAACGGATTCATTGAGCAATAGATGATTAACTTGCTTAAACATTTAATTTTGTATCTCTGAAATTATATTAATTTGGTTTCCTTTATTTGAAGGTACTCTAATGTGATCGTCCTTATAGTATTCTCAGCTTTGTTTAAGATCATAGCGAATCGTCTTCTAAATGTTTTTAATTAAACATACAGTATATTGCCAAACGTACTATAGATGCATCCCTATTTCAGAGCACCAATACTATTACCTAATTCTTGCTGGACCGGCAATCGCTCTGTTTATTCAGCTCCTGACTATTACTGGAATTCTATAAGAAACCAGCCTCCATAATTCTCGGCAAAATCAACTGTGTGTGTGGTCTTGATAAACGCTCACAAGCGAGAAACAAACTGTCTGTCGGCCGCTCTCTGTTACTTTTGCCGAGAATAAATAAGTGAGATAGTGACTACTTTCAAACTCATAGCGAATGGTCTTCTAAAGGTTGTAACTTAAACATACAGTATATTGTCAAATATACTATACATACATTCATATATATAT
>OZ024740.1:368321409-368348909 GCA_964016885.1 Eledone cirrhosa
ATTAATGAGTTAATAAATTATAGTTTGGTGACGGGAAATCTTCCAAATATGAAATTCAGTAGGCGAAAGCAGAGTGAAAGCCATTTGGTGGAATTGTCTGATTTAATATTGTTAAAGTCGTCACCTGCTTTAAGATCACTACATGCCTTTTGTGGTTATGGATGGAAACATTCATACGAAGAAATCGATTCGTGAATAACATTATCTCCCCACTCATGTCTTACTGTGTGTACTTCTCTGAATGAGCAGTTAATAAACAATACGTGACAACGATTGGCATCTTTTGTCTGATTGAGTTCTTAAAAGTGTGATGATTTCAATATATTTTGACATGTATAAAAAATCTTTATTGATCAAGTGTTACTATTAATTAGAGAGTTATTTATGTCAGTTATATCATTCTAAATGATAAGCTAAAGTTGAAACTTTTAGAATGTGAACCGAGAAACGCGAAAGACGACAATATATAGAGAAACATGTTCCAATCGTCATATAGCAAAGTACTAAAATGCTAGAATTAGTCCACATATAGTTAGATTGAATAACGTTTCAATGAAATAAGAGACCGTCATGAGCATTAATCCTAAAATCACAATATCAGCCACTTTTATATTTATTTGGAAATCAAATTAAGTGAAATATATAATCAAATAACGAAATAATCTTTTTGCTGCATCATGCTGAATGGATTTTCATTCTAAACATATGCATTGAATTCAAATTGAGCGTGTGTTTGTACATAAATTAAATGCATGCACACACACACACACACACACACACACACACACACACACACACACACATATATATATATATATATATATATATATATATATATATATATATATATATATATATATATGTGTGTTTATATATATTTATATATATAGGTGTGTGTGTGTGCCGACGTGTGTTTGCATGCATGTACAAACACATGAATAGAAGAGAGTATTTTAAAGTTTATATAAATGTGTATATGTGTAAAAGGGTCCTCTATATTTATATAAACATATGTGAGCCCCGTTATCGTAGAAAAATAACTTTTTTGTATTTCGCCCTATGAACATGTCACTGATATCTTAGTAACTGTTGGGAAAGCCAGACAGCCATTTAATGTTCTCCTAAGTCACGTTCATTCCACAGGTATTGAGATGTAAATAGACAAAGAACTATATAAGTGTTGCGTGATGAACAATTGCTGCTGATGTTCATTCGCATATAGAAAAATAAAACATATACTGGAAATGCTCTTTTGCAAATTGTGCGTGCTTGGCTGGTTATAGTTAATTGACATTAGCACTAAAACAGCTCTAATCAAAATAGATTTGTATATGGAATCTTTAAAACACCACTTACATCCAGTGATAGTTGTGAGTGTTAAAGAAGCAGAATCTACTGCGATTTACCCCTCACTGGAGCTGAATTCAACAGTTCTAGAGGACTCTAAACATGAAGAAACATATCAATTATCAATCTATCTTTAAGTGTAGTTGTATTTTCTGTAGCGATCATCGACAAGGAGATGCTCTCGCAAAAAGAACGGCCTGTTCCCCCTCTAATTTATCGGATAACATTATATTATTAGGAAAGTTGGATTGGCAGTATCGGTAGAGGGTCGGACGCAATGTTTTCCAGCATAGTTACGTCCCTTTACGATCTGAGTTCAAATCCCGCCGAGCTTGACTTTGCCTTTCCTCCTTACGGGGTCGATAAAATAAAGTACCAGTAATGCACTGGGTAATTGCTGGCCTTGTGCCTAAAGTAGAAACAATTATATTATTAGGGAAGTTAAAGTGCAGGAATCGTTGAAAAAATAATGGACATCCTGGTCGCTAACAGGCGCATTACAGCAAATTGATACTTGCATGCATCGAAAAGATGCCGTAATTGCATCAGTGACTGCCAAGCTTTCTCTTCATTTAAACATGTTGGGAGAGATGACCGTATGATAATAGCAACTGTCAAACGCAGTGAGTCGCGTAATATCTCAATACTCCAAGATATTGTTCTGGCAAGGACTATCAAATGATCGTGCTCTTCCCGCTCAGTTTGATGTTATCTCATTGCGTTTCAATAATTAACAGTAGCTACCGTAACTATTCATAATATGTTATGTTTGCAACAACAACTGGCACTAAACGGCTGCCGATAAAATATTGCACTCTTCTGAAATCTATTGACATCGACCTTGTTGTTTCTGCGCGTAAGGCATCTGTCCGAGCATGGATACAAAATATCCAAGCGGATAAGTATAACCTGCTTAAAACATTCGGCCTTTCTGAAGAAAAACCACGAACGACATTTCTCGCTCGTTCAAAACCTAGTATTAGTATCTCTCATCAAGAGCCGTAGAATATTTTCAGGAAGAAACTTCATGATATTCATCTATTATGAAAACCGACTCAAAACCTAGGAGATCCTTCAAAAATGTGTTATACGTTGATAGAGCTGTTCCATTTGAAGGGAAACATATTGTGAGAATATTTGAATTCTTTGCTGCCGTAAGTTAAAGTAACACAGGCAGAATTAGATATTGCAATTTGTCAGGTAAAAATGGTAACGCACCAGGAGGTTTGGAAACTGAAAATGGCGTGGAAGAGTGTCCCGAATTTCTGTAATGAACTTATCATATAATTCGTTCCAAGGAGTGGGATATGACCGGTTTAACCTGAATTGTGAAGGAAGATGACCTAATATAGATAGATAATTACACAGACTGTATCCAGGATCTACAAGTGTCTGATTAACATAATTCGGCCAGTTATCGACAAGATATTACGTTCCTAATCAAAATGCGTTTCGACTAAACCGCTCAATCACCTCTGACATATTTGCTCTTTATGGTATAGTAGAACATCTCAAAATCCATAACATGGGGGCTGTATTAATATTTATCTTTTCCCGAAATAACTCCATCAATTGAAAGAAAATATCTGAAATTCCAAACCTTTACAGTATTTCATATGATGAAGTAAATACGATCCGAGTCATGCGCAAGAATAGCTCCGGAGTAGTGTCCACCTACGTAGATTAGCCTGATACATTCAACATAAACAAATACGTTCTTCAGGGCGAGCGTCGCAATATGTTCTTGGTCATTATCTATCTAGATTAGGCACTAAGCACTTCTATCACTGAGACAGTTGGGCTGACACAAAGACGGCGTCAAAGTTTCCGTCATCTTGTCAAAGTCATGTCTGATCTTGACTACACAGGCACCTTCACGCTTCTCGAAAATACGATAGAAGCTGCACGAGATTTCATCATCAGATTTGAGAAGACATGGTAGGATGTTGGACTGTTTCTTAATGCAACAAAGACAAAGTACATGCACTTGAAGTCATCTACTGATTATTGCCTTTATGCATTCGATGGCGCAGATATCAAACTCGTGAGTGATTTGAAGTTTCTAGTTCGTTACACTGACACCAGCAGCGATAAGAGGGTAACGGATCTGCATAGTGCAATGGTCGACCGAGGACGCAGGTGCTCAAAAGATGTCAGCGCTTCATTGCTTCCTAAATGGTCAGAGGGCTCAAGGAAAGAATAATATATATATATATAAACATTTTGAATATATGTTGGTCGTTTGCCGACACCTCAATATGCAGATTCGAGCACTTGACAAAGTACGCAGGTTGGCTGGTTTACTCCGGAGTAATGTAAAATAATTAAGTCAAATATGTAAAATTTTGCTTCGTTTATTATAAATTAAAAATGACTGCTATATATATATTTCGGTGACAGCCATCATTGGCTGTGACCTCTTCAGGCAGTCCAAAGACAGGTACACATGTTGTTGAAGTGTGTTTTACTCCGTCAATACATCGATATGTCCATCTCCTGGGAGTGTTGTTATTCCTCCGTGAATAACTTAGTGAAGATCCGTGTGCCAATTACGGGTTCTTCTACAACTCAGACTTGGAGTATCCACATATTTACAAAACTGCAAGCAAAAGTTTGGAATCGGTGAAATCAGCTTTGCTATTTCTTTTTATTTACTAATTCGTAAATTTGTTGATATTGTAGTACATTTTTTGATAATAATCATTAAGATAATGTGTGGCATGTTGCAACCCTACCCTGATAGCACAAATCATATTGTGGCAGTGTGAATTCGTATATGTATGTGTAGTTACATATATTCTAACAGGATCGATTCTCCAGTCTCCGGTCTCCACATTCTATCGAGAAATTTCACTCCATATACCTTTCGGAGGAACCCCATTTCGACCACTTCTATACACGATTGTATTCTTATGGTCATTACCCATATTCTTGATTAGGGGTAAGGGTTAGCACGAATGCTGAATTGAAGATAGTAAGTTTAAGTTTACACATGTTGATGATCGAATGCTGAAGCTGCCGCATTACTGCACCAAATCCTGGAACTTCATTCAGTTTCCCGCCTTCCAAGACTCATGATACCAGCGCCGAGATACTTGAACTTCTCCACCTGTTTAAATGAATCTCCACTCACATGTAGAGTACACTGTGCTCTTATGACAACATGTACAAATCAAAAGGTATAAACAGTGTGTATATGCATACATGTATAAAGAGTGGGATGGACTTAACTTCACCGTTCGTCACCAAATCAACAATAATCCATTAACACTAATAAACGTAATTTATTTATAATGTACGAATATGCTTTTCCTGTTGTAAAATCATGATCAACAAAATCACGTTGCTCTTATATTCTCAGAAAAAATAATATCTGTAGTTAGCAGCAACGTTGCTAATACAACGATGGTAGAGGAATATTATCTCCTTACTTAATCTTTTTCTTTTTGTTATATATATTATGATCATGCCACTAGAAAAATCCTCCTGATTTGATAATGTTAAATTACACATCCATCTAAGAATCTACATTCTCTACCTACATTGTATGTCTTTTGTGTAGTTTATTATGAAATATTTATAATTTCTTGTACATTCAGTTGTTTCGTTACATTAGTTAATCATGTCAAACATTTTGTTTTCAAATTGTTCATGCGTTAATTCTGATACTTCACGACTTCTATAGAATATAGTTAATTTGTTTTCATTTATTTATTTTATATTGGAATGTAATTTCGCTGTGTATAAAGTATCAATAATAGGAATTCAGGATTTAATTGTAATTCTTTTATTAAATCCTAACTATTTTCGTTGTAGCTATTGAATTACGGTAAGTATTCTTGTTTTGACACATTGTGTATTTCTTTTATATGCTTCATTAAATAAAATTACTGATATGTTACTATTTTCATGAAAACGATACAAACATCGGTTATGTTAAAACAAAAAGGGTGTTGTTCTCAATGGGTACAAAAATCGAAAACAAAAAGAAAATTATCGTCAAAGCTTGTTTTGATTATTTGTTAAATACAAATTGAATAATGTAATGTTACTATTATTAAATTCAAAGTTTCACTGTAAGCTATCAAATGCGTAGCTATATTCAATTATTCACAATTTGCAAGGATATATAACCACGTTTAGTAATATATATTACGCAATTGACTAAATATTAAAATAATAAACAAGCAAAAATGCAAAACGAAATTAATCAAGCATGGAGAAAATAATTCATCTATAATTCATCACTAAAAATACGATTTGAAAAAATGACAAACTACAAGTGGCGATGGATAAAATGGACGGAGGCGCAGGCAAGGGTTGAAAACATGCATCTTTAGGATGATGAGTTAGTGCATTAATCCAAACGCGAAAGCGTCATTGACTATCAATTATGGAAATCTTATGCCTGTACCTAGATGTGTGACCAAAGGATGAAGATTTAATGATCATACGAAAAAATAAAGATTTGAAATGTCTGCATCAAATGTGTGGCCAGCGGCTTTTAAATGCAATGTCTAAAGCACCTGCTTGGCTTCCGGGGTTCTATTCCTCCCAGGTGCCCCTTGTCTCAATTTGTCTGTTTCAAGGGGTGCCTTACCATTGATGCAACTATGAGTTATAGTAATTTACAATTATTATGTACATTTGCGTTTGGCGCACACATTTCAAATAATAAAGTTCTTGTAATTTCAGAAACACAATTTCTAGAGAGATGTATTGTACGTGGGATTCTGTGCAAGATATGTATAGTATAAATTACGTGGGATTCTGTGCAAGATATGTATAGTATAAATTATTGTTGCTATACATATAGTATAAATTATTGTTGCTATACGGATTAGTCCTAAACAATATATTTTTAGGCCCTACGAAATCTATCCATTTTATCTCTCCCCTTCAAAGGTATAATTGATATATCGATAACAAATTGTTTAAAGCTACTAGTGTGGTGGGGGAAAATAAACTCTCGTCTTTCTCGCAGATCAACTGAGGCCATAATTATTTGCGTCGTTAATGACCCTCTGTAGCATCTAAAACGGCACAGATGACTTTTCGTTAGAGAAAGAGTAGGGAATTGGTTTGTTTCGGACATATAGGAATTAAATATAAGGAATAAGGTGGTTGCAATATAAGTTGAAAGGCGTAAGTGAAACTATGCATCCTCAAGGCTGCTCTCGTAGCAATGAAAGTAGCAGTGAGGGGCTGTCACGTATGTGGGCACAGGGCAAGTGAGTGATCTCATGTGACCACATGTCAATCAGTCGGGTGATATTTCTATATGTTATCTAGGGTATAAATGTGTAGTAATATCGTCGTACTGTGGGAGCAGTATTAAATATTTTTCATTTCATTTTAGATGTATATTGGGTTACTAATTGTTATAAAGTATTTTCTTGTTCCGAAGAGCAAGCACAGTTTTGCAAGGCTAGCCATGTGGAAATATAATTTCAAATCAGACAACTGAAGTTTTTACGATAACTATATTCATTATCAGTGTCATTGAGTAAATTAAGTGCACGATGAATTGCTATTCATTGTAAAATATATTCTAAGAGTAGTTGTGATTTCTCCGTGGTAATAATGAAGTCAAATGCTTTTTAAATGCAATGCTTTATTGTTCACCTCCTAGAGAACTGTTGAAACCTTTCCATAGAAATATATATATGCATCTTTCATCTGTTTCACGCCTGAAAATCTAAAATTCATCTGATCTTGACAGGATTTAGAATACGGGAAAGCATATATATTATGTTTAATATTAGAGATTATTATGTACCATATTTGTCGAAATATATTTAAAAGAGTGGGAAAATTAAACATTTTACTTCAGATCTTTTAAAATATTTGTAAACGAAAAAGTGGCATTGTTGTTGCCTATCATCGGACCAGCTAGACATATTGGACATAGAAGGAATGGTGATTCAGCTATGCTGACAGTTATTTTCTCCTGAATAGGCTATGCATTATGTCGTTGCATTTCTATGAGTGGAAGTTTTAATTCAATGGAGATGTTGCTGCACGAGTTTTCTAAAAGAAGATCAACCTTATGCAAGCTCCTTCGTTGGCTTGCATATTTACTTTGATTTTATTTCATTATTGCTTCTTCTTCTTCTTTTCGTATCCTCGAAGCATGTGGTTATATGACAGTTTCCCATTTCTTTACACAGTCCTTTGCATTCTTATTAAATTCTGAGAAATCTATTAAGCTGCACTGGTTGGGTAGTAGAGGGCAAACAAGGCAGTGCTGCATCGTATGGTCCTCCTCTCCGCATTCGCAGATGGTTGGTCTGGGCTTGTCGCCCCATCTGACCATAGCAGCCTTTGATCGCCCATTCCTATTCTCAGGCGGTTGAGTGTCTTCCACTGGACCCATTGTGCTTCTGAGCCAGGAGGGAGGGCTTCAGGAGGGGGGATTCCCATGTCAATAGAACTGGAGACATTCTCTTGCTTTCCAGTCCATAGCTGTAGACTGGTTTTATCCTGAGATGTTTTAGGGGCTGGACATGGTTGAGGAAGCTTCTCCTTGGCTTCAGTCGTTAGGCCGGAGGTTCACGTCCGTGAAGGAGGTGGCGTTCATCACTGATAGCATTTGTGATCTCTACTCAACTGGCAGCTTCCCGTCTCACATCTGCAGGGGCAATGCCACCGAGGAGATGCAGGTTGTTCAGGTTGGTAGGCTTCAGGCAACAGGTGATCAAACGGCAGGTGTTGTTCAACGCTGGGTCTATTTTACTGGCATGGGTTTATCTCTCCCAAACAGGACACGCGTACTCCACAGAGAAATAACACAGGGCCAAGGCAGTACATCTTAGTGTGTGTGCTGTGGCTCTCCATTTGGAGTTGGTCAGTTTCCGCAGGATGTTGTTCCGGGAGCTGACTTTCAATTTGGTGTTTTTGATGTGTTCCTTGAATGAGAGAGTGCCGTCCAGGGTTACGCCAAGGTAGACAGGATTGGTGTAGAACTCATGTGGTGTTCCTGACCATGTGATGTTAAGAGGCTGGTTTGCTTCCTGGGCCCTGATATGGAACGAGCAGGCTTGAGTCTTCTCTTGGTTTGCGTGCAGGTGGTTGCTCTCGTAGTAGAGGAGTATCTCATCCAGCGCTGAGTTGAGGTTTGCTTCTATTGCTTCGAACGTACTCTCTTGGGATGTAACACAGAGTTCGTCAGCGTAGATGAACCGCTCAGTGTTCCGGTCCATTGGCTAGTCATTTGTGTAGAAGCTATATAGTAGTGGAGCAATCACACTACCTTGAGGTAAGCCGTTCTTTTGTCGTCGCCAACGACTTTGCTTGTTGTTCAGGATAACACAGAAGCGCCTGTCTTTCAAGAGGGCTCCAATGAGGTATGTGAGTGCCAGGTCTCTTGTCAGCTCCAATATCTTCTTCAGGAGGAGGTGATGGTTCACAGTGTCGTATGCAGCCGACAGATCAACAAAGACCGCTTATATTAACAGTCCTTTCTGAAAACCATCTTCAATGTGGTGAGTGAGATTCATGAGTTGGCTTTTTGTGGATTTGCCAGGTCGGAAACAGCTTGTTTGGAGATGATGACTGGTTCAACAACTGGGGCCAACCTGCTGAGGATCAGGCGCTCAAACAGCTTAAACGGGTGGCATAGCAGGGAGATTGGGCGGAAACACTTTGCATGCGCTGGATCTTTAGCCGCTTTGAGAAGTGCAATCATTCTGGTTTTTCTCCAGATCTTTTGGATGTTTCTTGTCAGCATGCAGTTGTTCATCAGCTCAAAGATCCATTTCTGTGTCAGAGGTCCAAAGTGCTTGATCTCCTCTGTAAAAATATTATCTGGGACGATGGCTTTACCATTCTTTAGGGCATTGATGCTGATATTGAGCACTTCAAGCGAGAACGGCTTAGTAGAGTCCGGTGGTTCGGGAGTACTGAAGTACTTTGGTCTTGGCAGTTTAGTGGTAGATTTCCCATTGAGCAACAGCTGATATGCAACTTGGTTGGGGGTGATGGCGTACTGTTGTTGTGTTGGAGTTGACGGGTCGTTGCTGATTTTCCGGATTAGATTCCCTGCCTTTTTACTGTTTTTCGTCATATCAGTTGTCTCCAACAGGTTTTGCTATTTCCGTTGGCGGCATCCTGATAGGGAGGTTATGAGTCCCTCACCTACTTCGATGGTACTTTCAGCAAAGGTCACATTCATAGAGCTATTGGTATTGTTCATATAGTTCGCTGCTCTGAGCATTGAGTCCAGGAATGTATTGAGTGCGGCAGCCTCTCGGGATGTTCTTCCGAGCTGCTTGTTGGACAAACTTGGTGAAGTTATCGTAGATTTTGGGGTCCACTGGGAGGTGGGCAATCTTCCTTTCAAGATCTTCGTGGAAGCCAAGCGAGTTCACTTTTCCAAAGTTGAATTTTCTTCGGAATGGAACTGTGGCTGGGGCGATTACAGCATTGACTGTAATGCCAATGGGGTCGTGTTGGATTTTTGGTAGTGGCTCCAGTACCTGCTTCTTGCTCAGTCCGGTGATGTTATTTCTGACAAACACGATATCAGGATTGTAACCTGCTTTCCATCGTCTGCTGTTGAAGGACTTTGGTTGTTTGGCATCGTGGATCAAATCAAGCTGGTTGCTTTCAGCCCATACTTCCACTGCATCTCCATCTGCATTGTTATTAGCATATTCCCATTGTTTGCTGTGGCTGTTGAAGTCTCCAATCACAATCTTTGGTTTTCCAGATGATGGTATTTCTGGCATCACGAGAGTTGGGAGAGGTGGTTTGTAGACTGAGGGGCTGGTAATTCCTCTGAGCTCAGCGGTTAGGACTTCGATGTTATAATCATCGTTCTTTGATGATGATTCGATGATTGTCCCATTTTTTGCAAGCATGATGCTTCCATTTTCTCATGTGGTCTTTCTATGAGGGTAGTCATTCTTTCCACACGAGGGCGGGGATGTTTAGGTCCACGGTGGGTTTCTTGTAGGCAGAGAATGTCACACTAATGCTCTCTGCAGAGTTTTGCAACAGGTTCTTCTTTAGTTGCAGATAGTCCTTCAATATTTAGAGATATGATGGCCAATGCTGGCCTTAGAGGCGGGCGTTGGCCTCTCTTCATGCTCCGGACTAGTAGGCTACCGTCATTCGTCGAGCCTCTGGACATTTTGCTTGTCTTTCGGCTCTGCTTTGAAGTGTTTGGTAGAATTTGCAAGTAAACGTGGGTATTACTTGACAGGGATCGCGATGTGAACGCTTGCTAATAATTGTAAATATTTAGTGCATTCTTGTTACAAAGGTGTAATCTAACTGGATTTGAATTATTCAGTTAATATGATTTTAGGAACCACAATACTTATTGCAAAATAAATGATGTTCAAATCAATAGACAATATAGTGAATAAAATCCATAAAATAGTATATTAACATTGTAACACCAAAGAACTAAATTGTGGAAGTGAGGTTACATTCGCTCTGGGTGAATTATATTTCAACTCCTAGAATTCGGTGTTGATAAATGATTACCAGGTGTTTGTGGATCAAATCAAGCTGGTTGCTTTCAGCCCATACTTCCACTGCTCAGATGTTGCAGATCTGTGTAAATATACATTTCCTAAGTGAACATATATATTGAGACTGAAGAGAAATATTGTTATGTAAACAATCGCTATATCAAAGCCGTTGAGAATTATTCGTTATATATATAGTAAGATTGTTAATATATATAACTATATCATTAATCGTCTCCCAAACGTATGTTGATTTATCATATATTTACCATGCTGATTACTTATTTTAGCAAAGAAAGGAGATGGTCTTACGGAAAATTGTATTTGCTGAACTAAAGTTGAATATCAGTTTAAAACAAAGTATTTCCATATTTTATCATTGAACAACTTTACTGCTTTTTCTGCAACTGCTTGCGCCGCGAGTGCATAAAGGAGCACTTATTTCCAAATAAAAATTTTATAAACATCTTTCTTAGCTCGGTTGGAATCTTTAACCTCCTGACTGAACCAAGGCGTCCTCCTGCTACTCAGCGCCACATTAAGCTGCATCAGCAGCAGCTTTTACCAACTGAAATAGAAGATGCTCAGCTGAACAATCTGCACTTTCTTTCAAAGTCCTCAGTTTGTTCAGGGCATTCTCTGAATTTCGATGCAGTTGTAATCGGGGGGAATTTTCAAATTACAAGTAGGTATGAAAATCAGTGCAGCGAAGACGGAGACAGTCGTCCTATCAAGTAAACCTATGTAGCGTATCTGAAGCAGGGGGAGACGTTCAAGTCGGAGCCGTTTTCACGAGTGATGGAAGACAGAAGGCTTAATTGAAAGCAAGCGTTGCATCAGCTATTGCAGAAATGTCCGAGCTTTAGCATTCGGTCGTCAGAAGAAGGGATATAAGCCTCCAAACCAAACACGCTATATTCAATTCATTTTTTGTACCAACTCTTAATTAACGTCATGAATGTTGTGTGATGACATAAATAATACGATGGAGTTCATCCGAATGATCTGCTGAATAACATTACTTGACTGAATGCGTAGCTCAAATATTAGTGTTCCGTTCCAGATATTATCACTACTTCTCAGAATAGAGCGATACCATCCAAGATATTAAGGACATGTGGTCATAATGTTTAAGGTAAGAGTCTGAATAGTTTTACGGGCAAAACCAACCAGTAGTAGCTCACAACCCAGTAGTAGTTCACGAGCAAGTTGATATAGATAACATGAACTCTGCTGGTTAGTCTTGATAGTAATAATATGGCTTTAATGTTAATATTAAGAAAACCAATGCTTTTCAGTAATAGATAAGAGATGTTGGAAAGTTGATTAGCTCACAGTATCCAACATCAGATACAACTTTATTACAAGTGTGGCCGCTGATAGATAATTCTGGGCCACGTGATAGGGATTCTGAGTGGAAATCTTATACACATGAAATATCACAGAGAATGACATTCATTTGGCTACCTCATAATATAAGGAATATTGACATTTAATCTTCCGAGTCTAATGCAAATTCCAAGGTTTGTGTGAAAGTGATATCCGCGTAAAATGAAAGTACATGAAGTATATTAATCATTACCTGTTCGATGTGATCTTCAGCAAAAAACATAATTAAACTTTATTTCACGATGCTGATACTGCAAGGATAATTAGTAAAATTTTAAGACTAATTTGTTGTCCAATTTTAATCAATAACACCGATTCAAAAATAATATTTCAATATTTATAATTTCTTAATCTTCAATATTCCAAGATTTAAGAGCGAATCAATAAATTAGTAATCTCCTCCTTCTACTCCTACTCCTCCTCCTCCTCCTCCTCCTCCTCCTCCTCTTACAACTCCTCTTCTTCTTCTTCTTCTTCTTCTTCTTCTTCCTCTTCTTCTTATTCTTCTTCTTTGCGATCCCCAATTGAGATCTTCCGAACTTATGGATATTATCCAACCATTTTTTCTTGAGACATTCGAAATTCATCTCCGTAATATCTGAGCGGTGGTCTCTCTTTTTGGAGAAGTAGTGGCTTATTTTGCGCCACTCTCTGCGCTCCGATCTAGACACTCTATTGCGTTAGCTTACTACAAAGATTCATTGGTGGTCCTCCATTTCGGCCGCTTTTATACGCGATCGTAATATTTGTTCCTTTACTTGGCCAACCCAACTTCTTTTCATGACCAAATGCTGAAGCTGGTATATACCTGCATCAGCTCCCTTATGTTATAAGGGATAAATATATGTGTTTTGCATCCCACGTCGAAGCTGAACATCAAATTAAGTTAATTTTCTAAAAACATAACGTTTTAATTACTTCACTAGTATCAATGAAATGGTTAACAACCTCTCATAGCTTCTCCTTCATAAATAGGATAATTCGTGCTTCAACAAGTAAAGTAGAGATTATATCAATAGTTTAAACTAGTAAATCCCAATTTAAAGCAATGCACTGTCCTTTGGAAATGGTACATTTTGTTAATGATATTCTACGAAAATGAAGATAAATATATATCCTGCTTTCATATAAATATCGTACAGCGAATAATAGACAAAACAATTTTGATGAGATGTGTTTCAGAATTTACATTTATATTATATCATTAAATCCAATAGATATTTATTCTGTAATTTGTCTTTTAAGTTATCATTAACATTTTGCACGAAAGGTATTCGCTCTTTTATGAAACAAAAGAAGAATATAAACGAAGAATCTATTTCTATAAAACCAAGGAAAATTGAGAAAAACAAAAATAAAAATGGAAAGAATAAAATTAATTGAACACAATACAATGGTCTAAACATTAATATTCTGAACAATAGTAAACTGATTATAGTTCAATTATAACATCATTTCTTTCAAATGTATTATTAATTTCATCAAACAATTTAACTGAGAACGAATCTAAAAGAAATGTCGAAAAAGTCAAACCTGCGTTGATGAATTTAGACGAGTTAACATCAAATGCATGAATAATTCATGAAAGTACATATAATATAATTTAAAAATTTAATGAATGCATATTCCTGTGTAATAGTTCTCGTTTTCTTTCACCCATCAACATCGGCATATTATGATATGAAATTTAAGAAATCCTAATTTTATATAGAATTAGTTATTTATCAGGTTACAACACACAATAACATAGTGACTTATATTATTAGAATACATATTATAACATTTTATATAATGCCGTATATAATATAATGGCTTTTAACAAAGGTTTGAAGCCAGGCATATAGGGTCGTTTTTACTCGATTGACTGGCATATAACTTGTTCGGAGGGATGAGAGGCAACGCTGAAATTAGTGAAATAAAAATGCCAATAGGTAAGTTTTTCTGCGAGCTCACCATTCGAACAAACTAATAAAATATTGATAAAGAATCACATAAAATATATTAATACGATTTCGACAGAGTGATTACTATATACAATTTGTCGCATATATGGTGTGCGGACAAATGTTTATGTAGGTCAATCAAGTGACATCTCGCCAAAAATATGTTTTTGTATAGAACAGGTGTGAAGAATTACGTTCAGGCAAATGAATACATACACACAAGCCACAAGCACACAAAAAAGAAATCACACGCATACACATACATACAGACACACACACGCGCATATATATACTCTTTTACCTGTTTCAGCCATCCGGCTGAGGCCATGCTGGGATATATATATAGAGAGAGATATTTATATACTTCGTTTTTTTTTGTATTTATTTTGCAAGATTTATCTGAAAACGTGTGTTGAAACATACATTGCTATGCAGAGGCGGACTGTGTCTAAAAATATTGTTTGCCAGAAGATGAAGGGGACCACCTACATATAGAATGCTATCATTTAATTTTTATAATGAATAAATAACATTTTCGAAAAATACATAAGTGGAAACAAAACAGTGTTATCAGATTTTTACGGAAAAATATCGTACCTTCTCCAATAAATAAAAATATGTATTTTGCGAAAACCTAAGACTTTCAATAATGACCAGAAGTCGACCCTAAATATTACTAATAGCTCTCACCCCCCCCCCTCTCTCTCTCTCTCTCTCTCTCTCTCTCTCTCTCTCGTTCTCTTTCTCTCTGTGATATTTGAATCTACTATGATTTGGGCTTACTTTATTCATATATATATGTTTTTTATGTCAGATTTAAACTTACAATGATTGGCATTATATATATATATATATTCATCATCGTAAAATGATGATGATGATGATGTATATATATATACATTAATTATTTGTTTGCTAAAATAATCAAATTAAATTAATTCAACAATTAAACACACATAGGAATAATAAGTTTGTTACCAAAGAGCCAGAAGATTGACAAGTCGACCCTAAATACTAATAATTGTTTCTACGTTAGGCACAAGGCCAGAAATTACCCAGTTCATTACTGGTACTTTATCTTATCGACCCCGTAAGGATGAAAGGCAAAGTTAACCTAAATATTAATAATAACCCGAGGAAAGCCATAAACGACACCACATCTATTTAACTTTCATTTTGAAAGTAGGTTTGTAATTATCAATTTTCATTAAACCTTTGTAGCTGTCTCGCTGGCATAGTTGTAGGAATTATAGACGGTGCTGATGCAGGTTTGAAGTTCGATCCTGGTCGGGAGTAGGGTTCCCGGTAAACCTTTCCAGTTTTTTTCTAAGGGTTGTCAAATAAAAATTGAAAAAGGTTACAGGATTGAACCCTAGACTAGGATTTCCACCGTCTCTAGTACCTACCGCTAGGCCACATAGTCAACTACGAGAATTTTATAAAAATTCCTACTTATAAACCCACTTCCAAAATTAAAAAAAATACATACAGACATTTTCGAAAAATGCATAAGTGGAAACAAAACAGTTCAATCAAATTTTTGCGGAAACATATTTTACCTTCTCCAATAAAAAATATTATGTATTTTGCGAAATCCAGTGACATTCAATGATGACCTTTGGTCTTTCACACTCACTAAATGTATATATTTATATATATATATACGTATATATATATATATATATATATATATATATATATATATATGTGTGTGTGTGTGTGTGTGTGTGTGTGTGTGTGTGTGTGTGTGTGTGTGTGTGTGTGTGTGTGTGTGTGTGTGTGTGTATGTGTGTGTGTGTGTGTGTGTGTGTGTGTGTGTGTGTGTGTGTGTGTGTGTATACGTGTGTGTATGTGTGTATATATATAAGGAAAGAGATATTTTATTTGCTGGTAATTCAACAAATGTATTTATTATAACAGATTCGAAGCACTCTACAAGTTTCCTGGATTATAATATCAATGATATTAATAAATGGAAACTATATTTATAAAACCATATTTATTTTATTATATATATTTCAAGGGTATCTCATGAGACAAAATACAAAAGTTGTTTCATAAATAGTGACATACCCGATACACCAGACCGTATCGGTTCATGTTCCATTTGGATAGTGAAAGAAAAAGGAAAAAAATTCAAATCCTTAGGATGGATATGCAAATAAAGTAGAAGCGTAGATTGAAAAAAATAGTTATATTTAGACGCTAGGTAAATTTAAATAATTATTAAGATAATTTATAAAAGAAGATGAAGAAGAAGGAAGAAAGATAGGCTAATATTATTATTAGGGTGCAAGTAGATTTAAAATTAAAAATGTTTAGAATACTAATCCCAAAATTGTAAAATATATAACCAAATCATGCGTTATAATATTATATATATAATGTATATAATTAGATTTTATGAGGAATTAAGGTTGTAAGCACACTTTAGTTTATTATAGTAAAACCAGTCAATTATATACATATTTATATAAATAGATAAAAATATAAATATTATTGGTGATTATACATGCTGTTATTAATTCAAATATTATTTAAGGGTTACGAAAGATATTGTGTTTACATTTTCAATATTTAGTTAAGAAAAAGACCCAGTTCGAATGTTATTATAGAAGAACTTTTTGTACCTTCATATAGTTCAATCAAGATAGAAAACATTAAGTTAACGAAAATTATGGAGACTTTAGTATTTATGTTGTTAAGTAGAGAGGATGCTTTATGCGTGCTAGATTATAAAGGGAAAGGAAAACAGAAAACGAAAAGAACACTCCAATGTTTATTAGGTACACTATTTACGTTAGATTTGTCATTTATTTTAGAATTTACTTAAAATGTATGTGGAGAAAATGTTATATATTATTTTATGTATGATTATAAGATATCTGATATTATACGCTTTCAAAGATGAGAATTTATTTTATATATGTATTTAGATATTATATTTATAGTCAATTAGGAAGAAAGTATTATTAGAGACCTCATGATGGCATTTAGAAATCTATCACGAAAACGGATATATTTCAAAATATCAATTAAGAATGATCAATTAAAAAATAAAAAAAAAATATCAATTTAGAAACCTGAGAAGAATATCAATTGGAAAAGAATAACATTTGTAAAAGTAATTTGTAAAAATATTACATAGAAAGAAAAATATCATTTAAATATCACAACTAAACATCGACAGAAGAATTGTGAAGACATATAGAATGTGAATAAATCAATTATATACTATAGATTATAAATACTTCGGAAAGTCATTTTTTGGCGTTGTCTGCAGGAACTGAATATTTCTTTTTTTATGTTGATATTGGCAGGTGAGTATATAAAAAAAATTCTTCAATACATAAATGACAGATTCTTGCGAGAGCCATAATTCGGTATGCGGGTGCTTTTAAAATCGTTCCCCAAGAGTTTGAATAGTCAATATTATTGTCTTTTAAGTGCTAAATTAGATTTGAAAGTGATGTAGAAAAATGTATGTTTATGATTATACCAGCGTTCTCATTTTGTAGAAGTGGCTCCTATTAGTTATATATTTTATATCTAATTTTAACTGTACATTTGTATACTAAGTTTTTATCTAGGCAATTATTCTGCAAAGGGCAATTAGGTTCATTTCTACAGTTACATTTACGAGAGTTAGAGTTACTAGGAACGACACTATTATTATTAGTATTAATAGTGTTGTTAGTAATATTAATATTGTTATATTGGTTTAATTGGTTTAGGTTTAAATTAAAATTTCTATTATTAATTCTATTTATAATATTTTGTGCTATTTTCATGGTAGTAGAGTAAGATAGTTTTACAGTTTTTCTGTTAAAAATAGAGTGATATCTATGGGATTTAGGAAAACATTTATCAAATGCTTTGAAAAATTGTTTTGCTACAGGTGTTTTAACCCCTAATTTTAATGGGGGAGAGTACCAAATAATATTTCTAGTTCTAGTTCTTTTGTTTGGTATACTATTTAAGGTAAATTGTTTATTACTATTATTATAGTTAATTTTAGGAAGACTTTGCATGTTATTGTTATCTATGTATTTAATTTTATTCATGTATCCAGCTCTATGTAAATCATAATTGTAATATTCTGCCTTATTATCAAAAATATTTTTATTAGCTGAAATGCGTGAAATTCGTCGCTGGACACTATTGACAATAGTATTTTATATATTACTAGGATGGTTAGAATTGAAGCTTACGTAATTTAGGTTTTCATTAATTTTATGGAAAGGATAAATAGACCTGAGTTAAGGTTTAAAGTTACATCTAAGAAGTTAACAGTTTTATTATTATTCTCGATTTTTTATTTAAGGTTGTAGTTATTGAAAAATTCTAAGACAGATTTATTTTTCCTGTTAAGTTCACCATTGCTATGGTTTTCGATTAAAAGTAACATATCGTCGCGATATAAACCTCCGGTCATCTCTGGCATTTTCCTATGTATAATCACCAATAATATTTATATTTTTATCTATTTATATAAATATGTATATAATTGACTCGTTGCAATATAATATCTAAAGTGTACTTACTACCTTAATTCCACATAAAATCTAATTATATACATTATATATTTAATATTATAACTCATGATTCGGTTATATATTTTATAATGTATCCTAATAATTATTTAAATTTACCTAGCGTCTTAATATAACCTTTATTTTCAGTCTACGCTTCTACTTCATTTGCATATCCATCCTAACGATTTGAAATTTTTCTTTTTTTCTTTCACTATCCAAATAGAACCTGAACCGTTAAAGTCTGGTTTATCGGGTATGTTAAGGTCTGGTTTATCGGGTATGTTAAGGTCTGGTTTATCGGGTATGTCACGATTCATAAAACAATTTTTGTATTTTATCTGATGAGGGCGTACTAAAGATTTTTGGTACCCTTGAAATATATATAATAAAATAAATATGGTTTTATAAATATAGTTTCCATTTATTAATATCATCGATATATATATATATATAGTATTCGTTTGGTATAGACGATGGCCTGTCGAAATTGTGGAGTTCCCGCTAGCGCTCCCGGGACCTAAGGTAGCTACGTTCTTAGAGTACTCGGAAAAGTTAATTTCCATTCTTTCGCTGGACGATACCACTCGAGACTGGCTGACTCATGGTGGGGTGTGTGCTGACTGGGACTCCCAATCGAAATCTTTACTCTATATCCCATCCTAATATCTTATCGAGATAATTTTTTTCATATAAGACTCTCTCTGTAAGTTCATTAAATAAATAAATCTCGCTACCTTAATCTTTAATTCCCTAATAACTTATTTTTCAATTTATCATTTTGCAATTTAATATTTTTAAATTTAATTTAATTTCATCCTATAACTCGCAACATAAATTTAACGGTTCAATCTTCGGTACACACATTAGACCAACAGACACCCATTATAGATTCTTTGGCGTAGCATTCTTTCGCGGCATTTTCTAGCATGAATGTAGGATGACCCTTACACTGACTTCTTTCTCCCTTTCTTTCTTTCTCCACCTTTTTCTTTGACGGAGTTGTGGTAGTGCATTATAAGCCTTCGCCCCCTCACCAGATATTCATTAGTAGATTCAGTTGCCAACACTTTGAGGGCAATTGGCCAAGAAGCTAGTTGGTCAGTTGGCCTCATTGTCTTTGTCTCTGAATTTTTGGACCCATGGTCTTTTACATATTCCTTTGTTATATTCCAATACCTGATGATATCACCGGATTTATACGGAACACGGTCATTGAAATGATGATAGTATAATAAACGTTTCAAGGATTTACACCAGTCCAGCCTCCTGTTATTTTAATTTGTTTATAATTAACTCCGTATTCGCACCACCAACTACACAAACGAAGATAGGTGAACTGCACTGCGCTGAGTACTCTTCACAATATTACGCCAGGATTCACAATGTTACACCAGGATTGACCAACAAACCTAAAGATATATATATATATAAAAAAAAAAAAATATATATATATATATATATATATGTAAGTATATATATATATATATATATATGTATATATATATATATATGTATATATACATATATATATATATATGTATATATACGTATATATATGTATATATATATATATATATATATATATATATATATATATATATATATATATATATACATGTGTGTATGTATATATATATATATATATATATATATATATATGTATATATATATATATATATATATACATTGATGAATTACGGAAACAGAAACAAATTCAAGGTACGTCCAATATTCTATCATATATCTCAACACACAACCCAAGAATATATATATATATGTATATATATATATATATATATATATATATATATATATATATATATATATATATATATACATTGATGAATTACGGAAACAGAAACAAATTCAAGGTACGTCCAATATTCTATCATATATCTCAACACACAACCCAAGAAATGCGGAAGCTTACAACACTATTCACAATAACATCCCACTACTAAAACAAAACCCAAGAATGAAAAAAGCCCTTGAAACACACACAATAATCAAAAGCAAAAGACAACCAAAATCACTGAAAACATTACTCACCAATGCCAAATTACCTACCACAAACCCACAACCAAGTATCAAAAAATGTGGTCGCTCTAATTGTGGAACCTGCACTCACCTCATTGAAGGCAACACGTATACATTTAAATCAGGACAAAATTTTACTGTAAAAAAATCACTTCACTTGCTCATCAAAAAATCTAATTTATGCCATTAAATGTAAAGGATGCAATGAAGATTATATAGGACAAACTAAACTCACACTCAGAAACAGAATGACAGTTCATCGCCAACAATTACGAGATCCAACCACGAGACAGATACCACTAAGTGCACATCTAGACATTTGCGCAAGTAATAAGACACCCAAATTCCAAGTCTTCCCATTTTACCTTTGCGCTAACAATACAACAGAACAAATGCGAATAAATAAGGAAAATATGTTTATTCAAAAATATAGACCAACATTAAATAAGGTTTAATATACATTATGTCAACACCACAATATGACATACACACACACACATAACACCTTCTAGTTTAGAAAATAAAAACCCGAACTAAATAAACCTTAAACATACGTTTGCACTGGCAATACAATAGCAAACACGAAAAAGTCAGGAAAATATGTTCATTCAAAAATATTCCTACTAAAGGAATCATTTTCCTACACACACACATACACACACACACAATATATATATATATATATATTCTCTTCATCTTAACATGCTAACCATACTCCCACACACATAACACCCATACACACACATAACAACCCCCACACCTACAACACCCTCCCCATTTCTACTAATAGAACCACTTTCCTACACACATATATATATACACACACACAAAATATATATTCTCTCGATCTAACATACTCGCACACACACACACAGAACACACAACTCCCTCCCCCATCTCTACTAATAGAATCATATTCCAATACACACATACACACACACACACATATTCACACACACAAGCACACAAATAAACACATGTCTTCAGTCTCAATAGAAAATCTGAACTCTGACACCTGAACTCTGACAGCTGGCCATATTCACTGAACCAGAACATTTCTCCCAATCCCTTTTCCCTTGACCACTATCTCTCCATTGTCATAACATTCATTATAAAGACTACAGAATAGTTTTCCAAATAAGGGCGCAAAAATGTAATGAAAACTTGTTCACGTGACAGCCAAATTTCATTTATAACCAACCCCAAAAAAGCCTTCGTGAGCCTCATTTTTTCAAGTAAAAAGAAATTCAAACACTCATATATAAAAAAAAACAACCTGTGACACCCCCCCCCTCTCTTATTTGAAGAACTATTGTAACGCGAACTGGCGCGAAATTTATTATAATTATTGACAAACCAATCAAATTACTTCTCGAAAAACCTGGTTTTCGAGCCACTTTTTCCATATAAAACAAGTAACATTTAGAGACCAACCAGATGTGAGAAAAACCACAGACCCTCCATCTCAACTCACCTTTTGAAAAGCAGAAGAACTGCGAAACCGGTAAAGGAACCAAATAAATATATATATTTTTAAAAAAAATAAGACTTCAGTTGCATTTTCGATTTCATCCCTTTTTCTTTATATATATATATATATATATATATATATATATATATATATATATATATATATATATATATATATATATATATATATATATATATATTTATATATATATATATATATATATAGTTAGAGAAGCAGAAAATTGCTTATTGTGATCCAGTTCTTGGTTAAGAAACCCAGTTTCATGGATGGTTTCAACGTATGGTTAGAGGTAACTCCACAAGTTTGTAAGAATTCACTCACTATTTTGAAAATGTGGACTGTGAACAACAATTATAATTGAGTGGCTGCTATTTGCAGTATAGCAATATAAGGTTGCATTTACCAATGAAACGGTCGTAAATACTTGGATAAAATCCTTCTCTTGATGCTTACCCGTGTTTTTTCTTTTATAATATATATATATATATATATATATATATATATATATATATATATATATATATATATATATATATATATATATATATATATATATATATATATTATATATATATATATATGTTTATAAATATATATAATTTTGGTTTGCTTATATACATGTTTTCTTCTAGCTTTTATTTTGTACCTAATTGTGTATGGTTGACGATACATCTAATCGATTTCCACGTGCTATTAGAAATGATGGGTAAATATTCTATGGCTCTTGATCTCGGATAGATAGCCATCGTTTATTTATATATTATCTCTTCATAGGTGCCTTTTAACCTTATAGCCGTGTTTAATTGTTCTTTTGTAAGGTTGATTATGCTGATTGTGAGAGGAAATAATGTATATATGTTATCAAATGATTCTATGGAACTATTTTATTGTATTGCATATATATATATATATATATATATATATATATATATATATATATATCAACTAGAAATTGGTTGACATATATATTTATCTAAAAGAAACATATGAAACAACCACAGGGGATAATCTCTAAAAGTGTGTAAGCACACACAGCTATGTGGGTAACTTATTTAAATTTAACTAGAACTTCAAAAATATTTACCTTATAAATTGATTAACCTTCCTTGTATATATTTCATTAAAGAGATATATTTCACCAATTAATCGATTGGTAAACGACAGTAGCCAAATCCTGAATTTTCAACAAGGAAAAAGACTTAACTATCTGTGTTTACACATCAAATTCAAATCTGTGACTAACTTTTAGCACGTGTTGCTTTTAATACAAATACACACATCGCGGCAGCTTCGTCCCAATGGCGTGAATAACGTTATCGACAACTAGAAATTGCAGTCAAGTCCTTTCAACTGAGTTAGCCCTACAATTAATGGGCCGTATTTATTGTCGATAACGCTATTCACATCACTGGGTCGAAGCTGGCGCGTGTGTGTGTTTGTTGAAAATCCAGGATCTGGCTACAGTTGTTTACCAATTGATTAATTGCTGAAATATATTTCTTTAATGAAATGTATACAAAGAAGATTAATCAATTTATAAGGTATCTAATTTTGAAGTTCTAGTTAAACTTTAATTAGTTACCCTCATAGCTGTGTGTGATTGCACACTTTTACAGATTATCCCCTGTGATTGTTTCATATGTTTAATTTAGATATATATATATATCAATCAATTTCTAGTTGAAATAAAATGCTCGCATTTATTCATTGGAATCTTGGAGCATATTTTACAGTGGATATGGTGCATGTCTCTCTGACATGACACCCTTAATTTAATTTAAATTTTGGATATATATATCATTGTGTGTGTGCGCGCGTGTGTGAGTGTGTGTGCGTGCGCGTGTGTGTGTGCGTGTGCTTGTGTGTCTGTGTCAATATATGTATGTTTGCATGCATGAATGAATACACTAAGCTTTAGATTTAGTAGAATGCACAACGACTGGCTCCAGCTATTTGAACGATCGTATATTTTGGTTTCTACTATTTCCCTGGGGAATTGGTTGACCAAATTCTTTGCCTAATAGTTTTATTTATTTTATTAAATATTTAATTCTTTCTCTTAATTTTCAGGGATGTTTTGAAAGCAAAGCATTGGCCTCCAAAATACTACAGTGGGCACTTCAATGCTACCGTGGGCTCTTACAATGCCACATTGGGGCCTCTAGGGGCCACTTTCCATTGGGTAACCTGGCAACATGGCCAGTCCACCACTATTGCTATGTATTGTTATGTTCATGATGCTAATAATAACACACGCATGTGTTGGCTTTCACTTCAAATTTTTATAAACTCCTATTGGGTTAAGTTAATAACCGGGTTCAGCTGTTCATTATTGAAACTCTTTTCCCTCACATTCTGTGACCTGAACAGTTTTTAGTTTGTGTCTCTATTTTGGTCTGTCTTGCACGATCTTGTTTCGTGTCAAATTTTGCACGATAAGCAACTATGTAGTAACCAGCATAAAGACTAATACGCTCATACACAAAATACGATGCACCTTTCTTTTCTGTAAATAAAAATCACATATATTTATGCTAATTCCTTTAATATATGAACGTTTTATGTACAATGCCATTTATAACACCCATATCAGTACACACACACACACACACACACTCACACACACACACACACACACACACACACACACACACACACACACACACACACACAGACACACACACACACACATATATATATATATATATGTGTGTGTGTATTATATGTGTGTGTATTAGAAACATCGAGATAATATGATTTTTAACCGAAAGAGTTTAACCGAAAATGTTTCAAATTTGCAGTTTCGTTACTCCGATGTCCGATGATAAAATAGACAATATACTTGTTTTGCGAAGAAACCTATGTTCTAATATTATAAGCAATCGGCTGGAGACCTATGTTTCTGCATTACTGACCGTTCATGGTTCCTGTGGTATGTTTTAACAATTTATTATTATTATAAATATAGAGGTTTTATAGGTAATGTTCCATATATACAATCATATAACTCGCTACTTAAGCTTACATTTTTGTTGGTTACATCTTGATTAAAACACTTTTTGTTGCATTGGATTATCGTTTCCAATGCCATGACACTGCAATATCGTTGAATGATTTAGGAACAGAAAATAGGAGGAAATATTTGGATGTAATTATAAGTTTAGTTAAATTGTGGTGATACAATCACATCGAACCGTTAAACGCAATGAAGGCCAAACCCGAATCCACTGATGTACATCGAATCTGTGTAATGCACAATAACATTATATATATATATTTACGTCACATTAATAGCCAGCCTCAGAGTTGGATAGACTACTGTCGTATTACTTGAGCTTGAATAGTAAAAGTAACTGCTAAATTTTATTAGATACTTTTGACATTGTCAGAACGTGTGTTTAGTTTAAATTTCATTAACCCTGAAATGTCGGAATCTATGGTTTCGTTTATTATACTTCATGTAGTATTACGGAAAAGTGAAAATATACAAACGATTCAGTAATTTTGGTTGCAGTCAATTAAATGAGTATTTGTTTTAGTAAGGTTTCGGTTGGCATATAGAATGAAAATCAGCCAATAATATTTCCAATTATAATATATCCCCTATCAAATGTTCCTTGGTAACGTGAAGCAGAAATAGAATTATCATTTTTTTAAGGAAATAAAATACAATACCTATGTTGGAATATAGGAGGAACGATAATATCCCTCTTTAAATATAAGCTACAATCGAATGGGATACTGAACATGAAGAAAAACAAAATCAGCAAAATCGTATTAAATATGATATTAAAAGAACAAAAATTAATCAATAAACAGGAAATGAAAGCAAAATATATTTCAACCGAAAATTAAGGTGGCATATGCAACAGCAGGAAATTAATTAATAATAATTCTAACGTTGCTTTCCAGTAATATGCAGCCGTGAAAGAGAGTAATTTGATGATTACACGAAGCCCGTTGACAAGGAATTTTTTTAATGAATCAAAATTACCATCCCGAAAATTTCTTATATTAGTTTTATCTTATATTATGAGAATTAGAATCGTTTTCTACATGAAACACACAGATTATTAGTTATCATATATCACATTATTGCGTTTTTCTGTTTCTTTCTTACTACTTCCCCCCTCTCTCTCTATCTCTCACCTTCTTTCGCCCCCTCTATCAATCACACTTTCTCTCGACTGTCCTCTTTCTCGCACTTCCACTCACTCACTCTCTGCTTCTCCCCCTCTCATTTCCTCCCGTTTGGGCTGTGTGGCGTCCTTTCTCACTCACACATCACTCATGTCGGATGGTCTGTATATCTCTCTCGCCCATGAAATTCACCCAGCTTAAGCTGAATAGATATCATGTGCTTGTTTCTTCCTATCTTTCCGTTGCTATACCATGTTTGTTTGTTTACTTGTCTCGCTCGCTTTACGCTATATTACTAATTTACGCTATATTACTAGCTATTGCTCGCACCAACTAGAGATATATGCTTTTTAAAGCGATGAAATACCAATGAAAGTTGGAAAATCACTGATGAAGGACTAATTTTATTCATATATATATATGTGTGTGTATATATATTTATGTATATATATATATGTATATATATATATATATATGTGTGTGTATATATATTTATGTATATATATATAAGTATATATATATATATATATATATAATTTATAATAATTTATTATAAATTTCAGGTTGGTTGGTTGGTTCCACAACCTGTCGGTTGTTCATGTATTGTCAAAGTTCTTTCTTCACACATTCTGTGACCTCTTCAGTGACTGGGTTTCTTCTCTTTATTTTGTGCCTCTCCTTTGTTTTGTCCCACGCCATCTGAAGAGGTCACATAATGTGTGATGAAAGAACAAACAATATATGAACAACCGTCCCCATGTGGAACCAACCAACCAACCGGAAATTTATGAATTTAGTTTATAATAAATTGAAAGCAACTGGTGCATGTGTTTCTTATTGGCAACATGACCCTCCCAAAGTTTATCAATATCGGTTTCAACACACGTTTTCAGATAATGAATCTTGCTGAACAAATTCAGAAACGAAATATATATATATATATATTGTTATACTTTGGGAGGGTCATGTTGCCAATAAGAAACACACGCACCATGCTTTCACTTCAATTTATTATAATAAATATATAAATTTAGGAATTCATAAATTTCTGGTTGGTTGGTTGGTTCCACAACCAGATAGTTGTTTATATATTGTCAAAGTTCTTTCGTCACACATTATGTGACCTCTTCAGTGACTGGGG
>OZ024740.1:368353909-368358909 GCA_964016885.1 Eledone cirrhosa
CGAATTAAGAGAAATCATACATTGGAAGATTAGGAAAAAAGGTTTTTTCACGATGCGTGTGCTGGTCAAGCAAGGTAAATCAGAGGCCGACTATAACGAGCATGTCTAAGTGGTGGGACTGAACGTGTATATCTCACGAGGGGAAAAGGATAGTGTGCGTGAAAAACATTTGACATATCTGACAGTATTCAAAATAATTGACGAATTGAATGCCTCTGTGTCTGTTTTTTTTCTCTTTTGTGCGTATATGTGTTGAAGTGGTGTATATTATTTTACTTGTAGTGATGTGTGGTTGACTGTGTATATGCGTGTGTGTGTGTGTATGTGTCTTAATGCATACATACATACGTATGCATACAATATGTTTCATGTTGTTCAATGATAACAACAACAACGATAATAACCATCTACATCACTGGAAAATATATCTACCATAGTATTCTATATATTTCTACTCGTGATAATAACTTGCAGATAAAAGTTGAATTGACTGTGAATCGATCATAACGTAAGTGCTTACTTTCGAAAATATATCATGTACCATAGAAAATAGACTCTATCTGTAGATGTTACATTCTATCAATGCGAATGTTTAACAATTTAATTTTAGATTAACCTACTTCGGTTATTGAAAAACAGGAACATCTAAAGTTAAGTTTCGAAATTTGAGAGAAATTGTATGTCTGGAATCATTTATATCATGCAATAAGGAACATTACCATACAAAATTGATATATACATCGAAAATATAGAGAATAGAAGTAAGAAAAAGAAGAATTGGTATTACATTTATTATAAACAATAGAACAATTAAGATTATTCGGCGTTTTGCAAAATTCTCTTCAATGTATATTAAGTATAATATAGTTGAGTAAATTCGAGGGTTTATATCCCCACCCCCAATTCATCAAATTATAGTTAATATGCGTTGTAGTAACCTTTGTACAAATCAAAACATTCTCTTAAATGTAACAATTTGTTTCAAGTAAACAATTAAAACAATCTTAACAGGGGAAAAGAGTTATTATGCATAGATGTACATTGCCCTTTACAATGGTTGCCAGTCTTAGAAAGAATTTCCATATTAAGTTCATTTATTACCATTTCAACGTTTAGTATTTAGTCTGTACTTTCTTAGATCAAGATGAATGGTCATCAAAATGATAATATCAGTGATCATTCCATGTTATATTAAAATGTTTTTTTTTTATCTTCGAATGTTTCTTATACAGTTTTATATGAAATGTATTTAGTTGCTCAGATTCTGACAGATTCTGTTTCACACTGTTGGTGTTCCTCAGAGCAATGTACTCCCCGACCTCTGCCGAAAATTATTACTGGAATTCTATAAGAATCCAGCCTCAATAATTTTCGGCGGAGGTCGGGGAGTACGTTGCTCTGAAGAACACCAACAGTGTGAAACAGAATCTGTCAGCTTCTCTCCCTTCCTTTGCCGAAAAAAGAAGAAGGTGACATAGTCACTACTTTAAAATAATAGCGCAAGGCTTTCAAAATGTTTTTAATTAAATATACGGTATATTACCAAATATACTATACATACATTCATGTATAAATCGCTATTTCAGAGCACTAATCCTAATATATATATATATAAACTGCACTAAATCTTTAAGATTCGGACGGCGAAGAAAAAGTTCTGTATGTGTCTCTGTTTAGCAGAACAATAAAAACAAGATTGATAAATCAATTACCATACTTTAAACATTAATTATTGAGCTCGATAAAGTACCAGTAATGCACTGGAATAATTGCTGGCCTTGTGCTAAAAGTAGAAACAATTAATTATTGGGCTCGATATCAGCGACTTAAAACAATTCCCTGTCCATGCATGGTTGCTGCGTAATAATTGAAGCCAACACACACACACACACACGCGCGCGCACACACGCACACACACACACACACACACACGCACACACACACACATACACCCACCCACGCACATACACATATATATATATATATATATATGTGTGTGTGTGTGTGAGTGTGTGTGTGTATATGTGTGTGTGTGTGTGTGTGTGTGTGTGTGTATGATTGTGTGTGCATATATACGTTTGAGAGGTAGTGTGGCTGTTGACCAAATTCGTTAATAAAATTGGTTGGAAACAAATCAGGAATAGGACGAGAGCAGGTAGGAGGAGACGAAAAGAACTAAAAGAGATAATATTACTTTGGAACAACATATTATTCTCAAAAGTTAGGATTTACCATATATTGTAAATTGTTTTTCATATAATATTCATTTTTGCCGTTGAATTAAGAGACAATAAATTTATATATAAAAACACGTTGATAGTAAGTTTAAAAAGTATTCCCAAATGAAATTAAACGTGATACGCTGAATTGTAGTAATAATCAGCTGGCTGGCCTTTCGAAGTGGCAATTGATGTTTTTTTTATTATCGTGTTTATATATTTAATTATTTATTTTTACATTTACTTATATATTTTGAAATGAGTAACCGAGTAAAAATAGTCTGTTATTCGTGGGTGGTTTCAGTTATTTAAACAAAATGCTTGCTTGGTTTAAAGCGTGCTCATGTTGGGTTCTGAGTGTTAGTATCGTGAAGGCGAAGCTATCGTATTTGTTTCCGAATTTTTGGATGTATATTCGCAAAAATATGAGATTAGTGTTGACCTGTTTCATAATTCTTGGTGTGCAGGGGTAAAACTTGTCCCTTGATGTAGAAACCATTGCACTAGTTACATTCTAGTCTGCATATTACGTGTGTACATTGGCAATAGCCGGTGTTGCAAATTAAGGAGGAAGTTATAGTTCACTTGAAGCATTGTGTAATGAGGTATAAACGTGTGTATATGTATAATAAAGTCAAAACAATGCAGGTATGGACATAGAATAAAGAATGCAAATGCAAAAGTTAACAATATCTTATGCATTTGCATTCTTTATTCTATGTCCATACCTGCATTGTTTTGGCTTTATTATACATATACAAACGTTTATATATATATATATATATATATTGGAATAAATGCTCTGAAATAGCGATATATATATGAATATAGACATAGAATATTCGAAAATATTCTGTATGTTTATAATAAACATTTTGAAGACCTAATCGCTATAGAATAGAATACGTCACGTATTACAATTAGATTCTCGATAAAAGCAAGGGAAGTAATCTACGCGTTTCATTCTTGTTAGAATTCATCAGGACTACATATCCAGTGCTTTTATCGAGAATGACACAGCTAGAGACTTATAGAATACTTAGCTGTGTACAGGAACTGGTTTGAAAGAGCGGTTGCCGGTCCGGCAGAAGTATTCTATAAGTCTCTAGCTGTGTCATTCTCGATAAAAGCACTGGATATGTAGTCCTGATGAATTCTAACAAGAATGAAACGCGTAGATTACTTCCCTTGCTTTTATCGAGAATCTAATTGTAATACGTGACGTATTCTATTCTATAGCGATTAGGTCTTCAAAATGTTTATTATAAACATACAGAATATTTTCGAATATTCTATGTCTATATTCATATATATATCGCTATTTCAGAGCATTTATTCCAATTTCTAATTTCTGCCGGACCGGCAACCGCTCTTTCAAACCAGTTCCTGTACACAGCTAAGTATTCTATAAGTCTCTAGCTGTGTCATTCTCGATAAAAGCACTGGATATGTAGTCCTGATGAATTCTAACAAGAATGAAACGCGTAGATTACTTCCCTTGCTTTTATCGAGAATCTAATTGTAATACGTGACGTATTCTATTCTATAGCGATTAGGTCTTCAAAATGTTTATTATAAACATACAGAATATTTTCGAATATTCTATGTCTATATTCATATATATATCGCTATTTCAGAGCATTTATTCCAATTTCTAATTTCTGCCGGACCGGCAACCGCTCTTTCAAACCAGTTCCTGTACACAGCTAAGTATTCTATAAGTCTCTAGCTGTGTCATTCTCGATAAAAGCACTGGATATGTAGTCCTGATGAATTCTAACAAGAATGAAACGCGTAGATTACTTCCCTTGCTTTTATCGAGAATCTAATTGTAATACGTGACGTATTCTATTCTATAGCGATTAGGTCTTCAAAATGTTTATTATAAACATACAGAATATTTTCGAATATTCTATGTCTATATTCATATATATATCGCTATTTCAGAGCATTTATTCCAATTTCTAATTTCTGCCGGACCGGCAACCGCTCTTTCAAACCAGTTCCTGTACACAGCTAAGTATTCTATAAGTCTCTAGCTGTGTCATTCTCGATAAAAGCACTGGATATGTAGTCCTGATGAATTCTAACAAGAATGAAACGCGTAGATTACTTCCCTTGCTTTTATCGAGAATCTAATTGTAATACGTGACGTATTCTATTCTATAGCGATTAGGTCTTCAAAATGTTTATTATAAACATACAGAATATTTTCGAATATTCTATGTCTATATTCATATATATATCGCTATTTCAGAGCATTTATTCCAATTTCTAATTTCTGCCGGACCGGCAACCGCTCTTTCAAACCAGTTCCTGTACACAGCTAAGTATTCTATAAGTCTCTAGCTGTGTCATTCTCGATAAAAGCACTGGATATGTAGTCCTGATGAATTCTAACAAGAATGAAACGCGTAGATTACTTCCCTTGCTTTTATCGAGAATCTAATTGTAATACGTGACGTATTCTATTCTATAGCGATTAGGTCTTCAAAATGTTTATTATAAACATACAGAATATTTTCGAATATTCTATGTCTATATTCATATATATATCGCTATTTCAGAGCATTTATTCCAATTTCTAATTTCTGCCGGACCGGCAACCGCTCTTTCAAACCAGTTCCTGTACACAGCTAAGTATTCTATAAGTCTCTAGCTGTGTCATTCTCGATAAAAGCACTGGATATGTAGTCCTGATGAATTCTAACAAGAATGAAACGCGTAGATTACTTCCCTTGCTTTTATCGAGAATCTAATTGTAATACGTGACGTATTCTA
>OZ024740.1:368363909-368401409 GCA_964016885.1 Eledone cirrhosa
ATTAGATTAATATGTCCTTCAAAGTCCGATATAGGTAGGATTAGTAAGTACATATTAGATCGTATTATCCCCCAAGTTAAGGCTAAGGTAGATATTAAATTATGGGGTAATACTCATCAGGCAATAAGATGGTTCAATAACATTAGGGACAAAAACAAATCTTCTTTTATTCAATTCCATATAGATGAATACTATTCCTCTATTTCACCCGAAACCCTGCATAAGGCCCTCTCTTTCGCTAAGACTAACTCGGACCTCACAAACGAGGAAATTAATATTATACTTGAAGCTAGACGCACAGTAGTGCACTTTGAAAATAGTTATTGGGTCCGCAGGGATAGACCCTCGGAATTCGACATTACGATGGGTTCTAATGATTCGGCGGAGGTCACGGATTTGGTTGGGATCTATATAGCCCATAGACTCCAGAGCGAATTTACGGACCTCCACGGCGGAATATACCGCGACGATACACTTCTATTAGTCAAGAATATGAACAAACAAAACCTAGAAAGGCGACGTAAAAACATTAGGAAACTTTTCTTAGAACTAGGGCTTAATATTACCTTTGAACACAATCTTAAGGTGGTCAACTTCTTGGATGTTACCTTCAACCTTAATAACGGTAATATAGAGCCATTTCACAAACTTAAAAGAAAATCTTAAGTACGTTAATGTAAAATCGAACCATCCTCATTCCATTATTAAATCTATCCCTAAAAATATATCCATAAGGATCTCCCGACTGTCGTCTAAGTTGCAGACCTTCAACGAGCATGCTGAATATTATAATGACGCACTTAGAAAAGCTGGTTACTGCGAGAAAATTGAATATCTAGACGATAACCACATAAGTACTATGAATAAAACACATCTAAGTCGAACTAGTATTGCACCACACACGCACATCAATAGGCATACTAACAGGTGCAAACCAGCAAATAGAGTCAGACGTAGAGAGTACATATGGTATAACCCCGTGTACAATTCTTCTATTAGCACTAAGATTATCTCACAATTCTATACACTAATCAATAAACACTTTACAACTTCACATAAATACTATAAAATCTTTAACTCGCGCACCATTAGACTCTCATACTCCACTGCACCTAACATAGAACAACTAATTAGAAAACTCAACTCAGCAATACTGAATAAGTACATCCCTAATGACTCAGCGCACCAGCATAGTAACATGCAACGCACTAACACGCAACCGCAACCCCACCAAACTATCCAGGATTCTACTGCAAAACATAAAAATAGTTGTAACTGCACCAAACCAGGTACGTGCCCACTGAATAACCAGTGCCTAGCACGCAATATTGTCTACCGGTGTACAATAAATTCCGGGACCAACAAATGGTATTACGTCGGATGTACCGCAACTTCTTTCAAGGCTCGCCTATACCAACATCGATCTTCGATCAGGCACGAGAAAATGCGCTCCGTAACAACCCTCGCCGATAAAGCCTGGCAGCTTCGGGGGAACAATCAAGTGTTCTCCCTTGATTGGCAAATTATTGCAGCTGCGCCTGCATATCAGCAAAATCATCGATTCTGCAAGTTATGCAATTTAGAGGTATACTGCATTTTAACGTCGGTAAACAAACTTTTGAACAGCAAAATTGAACGTTCTCTATACTGTAACCATCGTTTGAAAACGACTTTTTCTTTTTTTAAATGCATATAATGTTACCTTTTTACACCAACGTTTGCAAATTTCTGTCTTATATGTTTATACACTAGATATGTCTTTCTATAATAATAGTACTAAACACTGTTTTTCTGGACCCCTTTAGAAATAACCTGCTACTATAATAGCCCTAATAACTTGTCTGTGACATTGTACCACTTTGACCCCTCTAACTAAATTTTGTCCGAACAACACCACTAGAAGTATCTACTTCCCAGCCAACCTTAGCACGCCTCATTAAGCTAACTGCTGCCAAAACATTCTCTCTTCACAATCTCTACTAGTCTGACAGTCTTAAACCCTAAGACTCCCTCCACCTTACTCACTTCCCTCTTCCCCTTCTCTTCCTACCTCCTTCTTTATCTTTTATCTAGTGTATAAAATATTTTCATATCATTCTAATACAAAGGTCTGATGACATGGTGTGTTGGCTTACAGTGTACTTTCGGTTTTTGATAATATTTGTGTATTATTCAAATAGCGAGGTATAGGTAACTCATACACTATAGAAACAATTGTTACCTAATAAATTCTATATACCCGCATTTCCATTTCGTAAATTTTTTTCTCCATATATATATATATATATAAATATATATTCCAAGATAATAATAAATGGAAACTATATTTATAAAACCATGTTTATTTTATTATATATATTTCAAGGACGACCAAGCAAATCTTGGTGCGCTTTCATCAGATAAAATAAAAAATTTGTTTTATAAATAATGACATACCCATGGAAATCACACCTTAACGGTCCGAATTCGGACCGTTAAGCTGTGATTTCCATGCATATGTGATCTCTATATATATAAAACGGTCTGACCGTGTCTATGTATGATTGTTATGCATTTCCACATTTCTCTACCGATTTTGATGAATTCTTTTCTAATGTGCTCCCAATTTACAAGGGCAGGTCAACACCTAATTATTTTTGCCAAATATTTCCTGCTTCTATGAACAAAAATCGATAAAACTAAATACATGCTGTAACCCTCTCTCTTACACGCTTCATTCCTCTCACTACTACCATCAAAAATATATGAAACTACATACATGTTGCAACTCTTTTAAAAGGTTCATCTTTTCCTATACTCCTCTCTCAATCTCCTCTGCAACTCTCTTTAAAAAGGTTCATCCCTCTCTCTACTCCCCCTCAATCTCCTCTGCAACTCTCTTTAAAAGGTCACTGCCTCCGTTTACTACCCTATCACCATTACAGTTTTAAACAACGACAAAACCTATTTTGAAGGAACGCGACACAAACTTTGAAACCTAATCAACAAACAGTCATAACGACACTCATACATCAAATATCAAAATTTAAAAGGCCGATAACACTAAATACATACTGCTCTTTCAACGTTACATTTTATACATTTACATTTTACAACAAATAACAACTATTCAAAAGCAACAGATGAATTTATAAAACAACAAACGTAACAATAACGACGCTTAAGCATTTATTTACATGATTCTCAACAAAGACATTATATTTTATTGTTGTCCTTTCTTTCTTTGTTTTTCTATATATATGAGACAAAAAATTGAGAAAACTTTTTTCACGGGATTCTATTCAAAGTCGGGACAATTATTGCTTTTGATCAGGAGAAGGTCATGGAGCAAAACAATTTCAAATCAATCAACAATAGGAGCAAAAATCGATCATGATAATTCCCTCTCTCTATAATTTAACTGTTTTACTCTCTCTGTCGCCCTCACTCCCTATATGACAACACTGCAGAGAGAGAAACAATGTATATGATCAAATGGAGCGTTCCGTATATTCCCCTCTCTATAATTTAACTGCTTCCCTCTCTCTATCGCTCTTCACTCCCTATATGACAACATTGCAGTGGAGCGTTCTGTATTGGAATACGGCTTATCAGGGGCATTTTCAATCGGCTTATTGCAAATAACAACCCGCAAAATAACACTTTATATAACAGATTAATGCTATAGACATATGAATCGGAATGTAACCCGTGAACTTTTTCCTGGGCAAAATTATTCGAACAGACATGACCTCATTGCCAGAGTGTTCAGACTGGAACTGGCGAAGCTCATGGCTTTAATAAAAAAGGTCAGGTATTTGGGGCTGTAAAATGTGACATGCTCACCGTCGAATGGCAAAAACGAGGGCTGCCACATGCTCAGATTTTGATTTGGTTAGCTGATAAAATCAATTCAAATACCATAGACAGCTTCATTTCGGCTGAAATCCCTAACCCAGCAACTGACAAGGAATTACATGACATCGTCAAAGCTAACATGGTCCGTGTGCGTCGGGTACTAATGAGCATCACACGTGTCTGAAAGGGGGGTCGTGCAGTAAGGGATACCCAAAATATTTGTTGACCAGATCAGACTGGTGTCGACGGGTATCCTCTGTACAGGCGGAGACGGCCCGAGAACGGTGGCTTCACTACAACAGTAAGGGGAGGTCAAGTCGACAATATATCGGTGGTCCCTTACTGCTCGCTTCTCTTGAAGATGTTCAACGCCCACATCAACTTTAAGTTTTGCAACTCCGTCAAGTCGATAAAATACATATGCAAATATGTAAATAAGGGCTCTAATGCCACGATGTTCGCATTTCAAGGTGAAAATAGTAGGGACGACGTAACAGAATACCTGGCGGGGCGGTACATCAGTAGCAATGAAGCTTTTTGGCGACTATTTGGTTTACCCCTACACCAACGTCACCCAGCCATCGTACAGCTTGCGGTACATTTGGAAAAAAATGGGCAAAGGGTTTACTCTACGGACCAAACCGCCGCCAAGTTGGCCGCCGATCCGAAAGAGACAACTCTGAAAGGTTTCTTCAAACTTTGCTAGTTCGATACATTTGCGCAAACAATTGTGTACTCCCAGGTTCCATCCTACTTTATATGGTTGAAAAACACTTGGGTGCGAAGAAAGTCAGGTCAGGCTGCTGAAAGACATCCTGGTGTAAAATTTGACAGCTGTCTTGGAAGTGTTTACACTGTGCCGCCAAGTCAGCATGAATGCTTTCATCTCCGCCTTTTCTGCGTGAAGTTGTAGGCCCACAAAGTTTTCAGGACCTCAAAACTGTTGATGGAGAAATATGTGATACGTGCCGGGAAGCCTGCTTTAAGCGTGGTCTTTTGGAAGATGATTCGCAATGGTATTCCACTTTAGCAGAGGGTGCTTTGTTGAAATCACCTAAAGGTCTACGGGAACTCTTTGCCATTTTGCTTCAAAAGTGTGAAATGGGTGATTCCAAATATGTATGGGTCAAGTACAGAGACTTCATGTTTGAGGACTTCCTGCGCTTGGCTCATTTGCAGTATACTTCAGTGGAAGTTGGTTACAGCGACATTATATACAACAGGGCACTCATTGATATCGAGGTCGCCCTCCTCGACATGGGTGGGAGTAATTTGGTGACGTATGGCTTGCCGTCAAGCGTCAGAAAGGAAGATAACACGTTGGCCCCGGATTTGTTGCGGGAAACAGCATATGACATCGAATCTCTTTCCCAATACTTAGAGGAAAATGAGCCCAAACTTCTGTCGTACCAAAGGTTGGACTATTTAACTATCACTGACGCGGTTCAAAATCAGCCTGGGGGTATTTACTTTCTCGATGCTCCTGAGGGTACCGGAAAAACTTATGTAACGAAATTGATTCTCGCTAAGATTCGTCAGGAGAAACAAATTGCGTTGCCGTTGCATCGTCCGGGATCGCTGCTACTTTGCTGCCGGGAGGCAGGACAGCACATTCAACCTTTAAACTCCACTTGGATTTAGTAAAAACTGAGACACCAACATGCAATAGCAGCAAGAGTTCACACGAAGCTCTGGTTCTCAAAAAATGTTGCTTCATTGTTTGAGATGAGTGCACAATGGCACACACGGGTTCCCTTGAGGCATTGGACAGGGCCCTGAAAAACATTAGGTATTCTACGGCTCCTACGGGTGGCGTAACCCTTCTGCTATCAGGTGATTTTCGGCAAACACTGCCTGTCATCCCCAAAGGGACAAGAGCTAATGAAGTGCGTGCCTGCCTTAAGCGTCCATGTTGTGGCTCCATGTGAAGAGTTTGTACCTGAGCATAAATATGCGTGCTTATTTGCATGGTGACAACATGTCTGCAGCATTTGCTCAGAATATTTTAGCACTTGGTGAGGCGAAGGCCCCTGCAGATGACAAGGGCGGCATGGCAATCGACTCCCTGTGCAACATTGTGAGCAGTCCTTCTGACCTTGGGAAGCAGTTTTTCCTAATGTCTCATCTAATTATAAAAACCTCGATTGGCTCAGCGAAAGAGCCATCCTTGCTCCGAAAAATACCATGGTTAATTTTATTAACAAGCAGCTGATTGAGAAGATTCCCGGTAAAGAACACATCTTCACATCTATCGACCGGACGTCACACCCCGACGATATCGTTAACAATCCGGTTGAGTTATTAAATTCCCTTGAGCCCCCAGAGCTCCCACCTCACATTCTTAACCTTCGCGTTGGCTGTCCCATTATGCTAATAAGGAACTTGCGTCCACAAAAGCAATGCAACGGTACTCGCATGGTCGTCAAGTCACTGACGCCGCACTTGATTGAGGCCACCATTGAAATGGGGTGCGGGAGAGGGGAGAATGTTTTCATTCCAAGGATGAACCTTTTCCCCGCGGCGTCAGATATCCCGTTCGATTTCCGGCGATCCCAATTCCCATGTTTTGCCATGTCCATTAATAAGTCACAAGGGCAAACATTGTCAGTGGCGGGCATCCATTTGGGGGAGCCATGCTTCTCCCATGGCCAACTTTATAATGCCTGTTCCCGCGTAAGGAGCAGGAATGGACTTTTTGCTTACACTCCTGAAGGAATGACACGCAATATCGTCTACAAAGAGGTGTTATAGATGTTGGAGCAGGTGTTGGAGGTGTTGGAGCTAGGCCGTCTGGAAAACTGGTAGGGTCACCCATAGCGGACATATCTGACACTCAGCGGCATCAATGCCACCATCTTGCAACTTTGGTCTACTAAATTCGCTATTGGAAGATTATTAACCCATCATTGATTGTCCAAAATGCTAATTGCTTCGTAAATATTAATAACCGTTTCAACTGCTTTATGCACTTAATTGATAAGCTTATGCGCTTTCAAGCTTCGTTTACCTGTATGTAACTTTTCATAGCAAATGAACTAACCCGAGCAACGCTCGGCTAAACTGCTAGTTATTTATAAAACGCATTTTGTATTGTATCTAATGAAAGCGCACCAACATTTGCTTGGTCGCCCTTGAAATATATATAATAAAATAAATACTGTTTTATAAATATAGTTTGCATTTATTATTATCTTAGAATATTTACTCCAGTAACTTGTTGAGTGCTCTATATCAGTTATAGAGATTTATGATTGTCGGAATTCCAACAAATTAAATACAACTCTTGCACATATATATATATATAAAATGAAGAATTAGAAATAGAAGTTAGGAGTATCCATCATCAGTTGTCTACTAGGCTCAGAGGTATTTCTTCGCATTATGGACAATATACTTCCGTCTAGGGCGATACAATAACTAAAATAAATTATTGGGATAAAAAGAGTTGGGTGGAGAAAGAGAAAGACATACGTTGCCTCACCATTTGTGTCTGTTGACATGTTTTTCTCTTTCTCCACCCAACTCTTTTTATCCCAATAATTTATTTTAGTTATTGTATCGCTCTAGACGGAAGTATATTGTCCATAATGCGAAGAAATACATATGATGCCTAGTAGACAACTGATGATGGACATTCCTAACTTCTATTTCTAATTCTTCATTTTTTATACATAAATGCAACAACACAGCTCGCTATTTTTGATTTATATATATATATATATATGTATATATAAATATGTATGTATACGTACATACATATATGTATACAGACGTACAGTAGCATGCATATATATATATATATATATATATATATATATATATATATATATATATATATATATATATATATAGGTCCACATACATATATGCACGCATCAGTTTAGCGGACGCTTATTATAACGCCGCTTTGTTCGTTTGTAAACAAACTGAACAGCCTGAATTTATGCCATACGGTGTTAAGGCAACCACGTCACCCTTTTGTTCAACACTGACACAGGAACGATGTACTAGTTTCAAGCTTGTTAGCTATCATCAGCACCGTATACCCATCTGCCAGATAGTTGAACGTTCGAAAGTATATACTTTCCTTATGAAAATTAACGGCTGAGCAGCCTAATTTGCTTATTGAGTGAGTTAAATCGGTCATGCATACCGTTTCAACCTATCGTTTTCGGTATGCCTGACCGATTTAACTCACTCAATATGCAAATTAGCGTCCGCTAAACTGATGCGTGCATATATGTATGTGTACCAGTATGTATATATATATATATATATATATATATATATATATATATATATATATATATATATATATATGCATGCTACTGTACGTCTGTATACATATATGTATGTACGTATACATACATACTTACATTTAAGTAAGTGCCACACTAAGAGTGAGAAATGAAATTTCGTTTTCATTTTATTTCAACCTATCGTTTTCGGTATGCCTGACCGATTTAACTCACTCAATATGCAAATTAGGCTGCTCAGCCGTTAAATTTCATAAGGAAAGTATATACTTTCGAACGTTCAACTATCTGGCAGATGGGTATACGGTGCTGATGATAGCTAACAAGCTTGAAACTAGTACATCGTTCCTGTGTCAGTGTTGAACAAAAAGGTGACGTGGTTGCCTTAACACCGTATGGCATAAATTCAGTCTGTTCAGTTTGTTTACAAACGAACAAAGCGGCGTTATAATAAGCGTCCGCTAAACTGATGCGTGCATATATGTATGTGTACCTGTATGTATATATATATATATATATATATATATATGCATGCTACTGTACGTATGTATACATATATGTATATGTATGTACGTATACATACATACTTACATTTAAGTAAGTGCCATACTAAGAGTGAAAAATGAAGTTTCGTTTTCATTTTATTTCAACCTATATATATATATATATATATATATATATATATATATATATATATATATATATATATATATATAGGACATACAATGTTCGGAGGATACAGTTCTCTATTGATAAGGCTGCGATACATATTTCGAGGACAAAACTGGTTACGAAATTAGAGAGTAGAAGCTAGTGCCATGCACTCCTCCAACAGCGTCTTACAAAATAAAGTTAGAATCAAGGAGGTAATCCGAATTGATAAGGGAACGCAAGGGAATGGAAAAACACCGATGTTTATTAATTGAATGTCCGTTCCCCTGTGAACTTCAATTGATGCCAACAGGTCTGCGCATGCGTAAAAAGTTATATATATATATATATATATATATATATATATATATATATATATATATATATATATATATATATGTATATATATATATATATATATATAACTGATTACTATTATAAACCATAGCAAATTATGTAGGGACGATCAGCCCCTTCCCTCTCTTAGTAGTAGTAGTAGAGAGGCAGTCAGCCTACCCCGAATCCATCTGATATCGTGCTGGCCGAAGACCAAAATGCCGTAGTAAAGGGATATTATGAGTTCTACTTGCTTTTATACTTCCCATATTTCTGCCTCATTTCGATCCTAATGGAAGTTAAAATTAATAATCACCGAAATTAAAAGTTTTCATTTGTAGTAAATTAAGGCATATAAGGTATAGAATTCGATAACTTAGACGAAAACAATATAAATCTATATCTATGCCTCCCCTCCTCCTCTCTCTCTCTCTTTCTCTCTCTATATATATCTCTCTATCTATCTTTCTCTTTCTATCTGTCTATCTATCTCTCTCTCTATATATATATATGTATATCTCTTTTTATATACAGTATATGTGTATATATATATAAATATATGTATATAAATATATATATATGTATAAATGTGTGTGTGTGTGCATATATATATATATAATATATATATAAATATAGGACTACCCTAAGTATTGAATACTCTGGTGCGTTACGGTCGATCTGGTACCTTACCACAATTCCTTCGTTTTATATATATATATATATATATATATATATATATATATATATATATAGAGAGAGAGAGAGAGAGAGAGAGAGAGTGAGAGAGAGGGGGGGAGAAAGAGAGAGAGTGAGAGAGAGAGATAGAGAGACTGTGAGTTAGAGAGGCAAAATAAAGTGAATATGAAATTTGACTTGTTTCTATGTTTAATAAATATCTAAGTTCAAATCCCGCCGAGGTTATCTTTGCCTTTCATCCTTACGGGGTCGATAAAATAAAGTACCAATAATGCACTGGAATAATTGCTGGCCTTGTGCCAAAAGTAGAAACATTTATTGTACTTCAGCATTATACACAAATCTTTATGAAATGATGAACAAGTTTGTAATTGATTATACACTGGCATAAACAAATTGATATCCATTATATTTTTTTCCTGTATATGATATCAAATTGTGAGCCTGGGTATCATTAACAGACCGAGATCGATATTGTCAAGAATGAGGAATTCTTACAATAGCGTTTTAAGAAGAGTAATGTCTATGTTTGGCATATTAACGCGTAAATTCGAAATTGAATGCTCCCAGATTTACTGCAGTGTAGAACAGGAACCCTCGTGAGCATGTTGTGTATTAACAAAATACAATGACGTTTACATAAATATTAACAGTGAAATATGAATGTGTGTAGTTTTGGGAGAACTTTTAGAAACTCGGACAAAATCCATTAGAGCATCTAAAAGGCAATTGATGATTTGAGTTCAAATAATGCCGAAGACAATTTGCCATTCACCCTTTTAGTTGTCAATAAAATCAATCCACAAATCAATTATTGGGGTCGATCTAATCAACTTTATCCTCCCTCAAATTACTGGTCTCATGTAAAAAATAGAAATCATTATTATGATTTATCTACTTTAGATGTTTCACGAGATGAAATATTTTCTATTCAATAATCATGTATTCCAAAATCAGAGGTTAACTTCAAGTTCTTTTATTTCCTTCGTACATTAAAAAAATATATTTAATACTTTGAACATATATTTGTAAACGGGTGTTATTTATAGTAAAATGAAAAGGGCTCATTATCAAAAATAGGTGAAAAGCAATTTTTTATCTTACCGCATCACTCCATAATTTGATTGAATCAAAACGTCACGTACCATTACATATGGGGAAAGAAATGTTTTAAACGCTAACTTGATTTCATTAGCAATGTATTACATATTTGTTTGATTTTCGTATGAATCCAGGCAAAATCCATACTATTTCACACAAATACACACACACGCACACACATATATATTCATATATATATATATATATATATATATATATATATATATATATATATATATATATATATAGTAAAATTTGAACGGGAACAAAACAGAGAGGCAGTACGAACAAAAGTTTATTAGTTTCACGCTCTTGAGATATATATATATATATATATATATATATATATATATATATATATATATAGAGAGAGAGAGAGAGAGAGAGAGAGAGATAAACACGCACATACATATATATGTGTAGCGGTGTGAATGTATGTATATATATATATATAGAGAGAGAGAGAGAGATAGATATTCATAGGAACGAAATGATATAATAATTGAACGTTTATGCTTTAGAATATTCAATCCGAATGTATATCAAATACATTGTTATATTACCAACAGGAACACCCTCAAACGTCTACGTGTCGAACAATATCGATGTAGAATCCATGTATTCTCATCATTCCAGTTTGAAGGAACATATTTATCAATTTAATTCATTATTTATATACAAGTATGTAAGCATATATTTGCAAATACGGAGACAAACACACCAACACACACACAAACATAACACACACACACACACACACACACATACACACACACACACACACACACACACACACACACACACACACACACACATATATATATATATATATATATATATATATATTAATAAGAGGAATTCCAACTTCGTCTGATTTACTCGTTTTATTTACAATCCTTTAAAATATATATAATATGGTATTATAATGAAATAGTATGATAGAATATTAAATTCTAAGTGTTAATTGAACAAGTACTTTCATTCTTTCGCAATCTTCAGGTTCATGATATGTGGTGACAGTCGAGTTTGCAATTTTCAACTGAAAAATTTTCAGTTGAAAACTGATTCCTGATGATTTCTAATGAATGAAACAGTTCTAGTCCTGTAGAATCTCATCTATATTAAAACTTTTATACTCTGCTATGTATTGAGTACCTTACTTACTGTGGTTACCTCCGATTCAACCCGGAATAACGTATATATATATATATATATATATATATATATATATTGTGTGTGAGGGAGGGTCTGTGTGTGTGTGTATGTGTGGGTTAAAAATACAAATATATATATATATGTTATATATATATTTGGTAGTTTCAGAATATCAGGTTAAGGGTGAAAGCAGCGATTCTTTGCTTAAACTTTTATCTGTTATTTTAATAAATATATATATTTCTTTATATTTATGTGTGTGTGTGTGCATATTTTTGTATTCTGTTTGCGTGTATATATATATATATATATATATATATATATATATATATATATATATATATATATACATATCTATATATCAACACGTGTTTCACTTAGTATAGTGTACAAATTCATAGGGTGTGTGTAGTTATATGCAATATGTATTCAGGAATTTACTTAAACAGTGTGGACCATATTATATTATATACGTACATCTCCAGTTTACGGTCAAATAATGAAAGCTTGTGCTAAGAATATTTATATGGTGTTATTATTCAATTTCTTCCAAATAACTAATTTATATATCCAGAATATACATTTGAGATATTGATTTTGAGATTCCATTATAGAAACCATTTTTGCTCTGCTCATCATTCATTGACGCAACATCAGTTGGTTAGAAAACTATTTTCACGAAGTAAAATAAGGGATATATTACATGATTTCCTGTATTATTTTAAAGATATTCGTTTACCACTCACCTTGAAATTGTTCAAATAGTATTCCTCCTACACGATCACCTCGGTCGAATCGAACAGTGCCCTGAAAAAGAAAATATGTTTATAAAACGAGCCACTCGTTTATAATTCCATTTCAATACGTATTTCGTCATATAAAATCTCAAATATACAGAATGCCGCGTGGTAATATATATTCATGTTTTGAGATATTTGACAAGGACGGAAATGGACAAATCCATAAATATCAATGTACAAAACAAAATAATAAATTGCATTCTCCCATGGAAAACATATATATTTTGTTTCCCACTATCTCTCTCTCCCCCTCTCAGTATACAGACACACAGAGGCTAGCGCACGCACATATACACACATCCCTTCTCTCTTTCACACTTATACTCGCATACATATTTTTCTTCTTTCAATTCGATTTCACTTTGAATTTCACGGATCACATTTTTCTATTCTTGATCTAGCATAATCGGGCAATAGTTTACCGATTCTGGCAAAAATAATCTGACAATAATATTCGTTTGGTAAAATCATTGGCGATAGGCCTGTAAATATGTAGTCTGTAGACTTTTAGATTCAGTTGATTGTACGATGATTCCGGTTATGTAAAGCAAGTAGTTAGAAATGACTTGCCTTCAAAATCAACATCGGTTGAGGAAAATGTGTGCTGTGAAATTATTTATCGGTTGATGGGTTCTCTGTTTACGAAGTTGCATGTTAAAATCAGAATAAAATCACTTCCTTATGGAAATGATATAAATGGAGGACGTTTTAAGTGTATAAAAGATATGGTAAAGTCGTAGGTGTATATGTGACTCCATTTCTGTCTCTTGAAAAATGTTTGTTGTTTGTCGCTATTTGTTATATGGCTATCAATCAGTTTGGAAATACGTCGCATTTCATGGGATATTCCATATGCATCTCACTGAGAAATATCAGAATGAGATTTTCAGAGTTCAGTAAGAATAATCCATCAATTATAAATAAATATATAATAGATAGTTCAGTACAAAAATTCGAGTGACATACGTAAAATCATGCAGAATCACAATGACTCATATATTGTTAATGATATACAGGTTTATGAAACTTTAATATGCATATTAACAGTGAAACTAATGAGGGATATATTTGATGCTTATAAGGTAAACGCAAGAGACTCCTCACCAATGTTATGATGTATAAGTGATGTGAAAATCCATGACACCATATATATCTATATACTTATATATATAGAAGTAGCAACACAACAGATAGTTCACCATACCGAGAACAATTGTTTCACCTACCGGATCTTAAATATAGAAATATATATATATATATATATATATATAATCAGAAAATGCACACAATTACGTAACATGACAGACGCATCTCTCCCTCGTCAGCCCTTTGGTGGGATTGTATTACAGTGGTACTGCACTTGTGAATCCAGTTTGCACTACAGACGAGTTAACCCGTTCATTGATGAGATGCATGCGAGGAGCTAACAAAACAAACAGAAGACAGGAAAACTTGTGGATGTCTTCCGACAAAAGGATAGATACATACGTAACACAATTTGAGTAGAAAAAAAAAGGAACAACAGACATGGCATACAACTGTAGAAAAAGTACCACCAGTAGATTAAATTGAGAAACAAAAGGAGAAATAAAAAGACAGACATATTTGAAAGGAGAAAAAAAGTAATTTTTTTTGTGAGGGCGAAGCAGTAGGTGAAAACGCTTATTTTAGGAATATATGTTTATTGTTCTTTCTTATTAATGGAAATAATTGTTTCCACTTTTGGCACAAGGCCAGCAATTACTCAGTGCATTACTGCTACTTTATTTTATCGACCCCGTAAGAATGAAAGGCAAAGTTAACCTCGGCGGAATTAATGTAAAGAGATTCAACGTTTTTTGTTTCATATTTGAATACTCAGCTATTCCTCAAAGTACATATGGTAGTGCGTGTGTGTATGACGATTCTATGGATGGGTTGATATGAAAGAATTCGAGTGGCTTCTACAAATACCATCCACATCCACATCCATATATACGATAAGATCCATACCTTCAAACACCCGCACGCATATAGACATGTATACATAACTATCGAGTTGATGTTGTCTAAAGTCCAATAAAATATTCTTGTGTCTATGTTAGAAACCGACTCTTGCTGTATTGGTAAAAATGTATGACATTATGGAACCAGAAGAACATACATACACACATACATACATGCATATATATATATATATATATATACTTACATACGTACGTACTAATATATTTATATATATATATATATATATATATGTGTAAGAATATTTTCGAAACAGCGAGTGGGTTTTGAAATTATTAGAAATGTAAGATTTCGCCGTATTTTGACTAAAGAAATTAAAGAAATTATTTAGCCTGTTAGGGGGGTTAAGAACCCTCGGAGAAATGGAAAAAGATGAGTATTGACGTACAATACTCATCTTTTTTCCATTTCTCCGAGGGTTCTTAACCCCACTATCAGGCTAAATAATTTCTTTAATTTCTTTAGTCAAAATACGGCGATAGCTTACATTTCTAATAATTATATATATATATATATATATATATATATATATATATATATATATATATATATATATATATATATATATATATATATATACATATATACATATATATATATATATATATGTATATATATATATATATATATATATATATATATATATATATATATATATATATATATATATATATATATATATATATATATATATATATATATATATATATAAAATACGGTGACAGCTATTCTATTTTCTAATTTCAAACCTACTCACTGTTTCAAAACATACTTACTTGCCAATATATACTTACTTACATATATATATATATATATATATATATATATATATATATATATATATATATACATATGTGTAGGAGAGAGAATGTATTTGATTATATAATCGATGTAGGGATGCTTGAATTCTACTTTCCATTGACCTCCTCAGTCTTTTTATTCCGGCTATCGTCGTATTTAATATTACATTCCTTTAAATCAATTATCAAATATGTTCCCCTTCCATAAACACATGCACATCAATAGACACCCTTAGAGCCAACGACTAACAAAGACAAAATGGTACATACCGACAATCGTTATTTTCTTTTCAAATCCCGCCGAGGTTAACTTTGCCTTTCATCCTTACGGGGTCGATAAAAATAAAATACCAGTAATACACTGGTTAATTGATGGCTTCTTGCCAAAAGTAGAAACAATTATTTTCTTTTAGTATGCTCTAAATTTAATGTTTCCTTACACTTCCAGGTTTCCAGGCTGTTGCTGCAGACACCATATGGCGTCACGAGGATGGATTGCCTATCCAATGTACACATTTTAGTTGATCTATCTCGCACCCCAACAATTTATTACGGTCCGTTTTTACATTATAGTACTTTCAATTTCCTTGATAAATATGGGTACACACACATATATAGAAATACATTCTATAGCTTTGCTATAACTATCCATTAATGTGCATTAACGAGCATTTGTTTATTCATATATTCCTCAATGTGTTTATCCATTTCGGATTTACACATTTGTAGACTTCGGTTTGTTAATGTCTTTACGTTTTCTCATGCGCATATATATTTCTACAGCTGTTCAGATAAACCAGCTTGATCAATTCGCATATATTTAATTGAAATGGATTTCTATTATTATTTTAGTTTACTTAATATAACTATAGTCTCTCCAAAAAATGTATACAGGCTATGAATATTGTCTGTATTAATTACGTCCTATTTAACACAGTTAAACAGCTCATCTAATTGTCTGATTTTAATTGTCGTATAAACGGTTTGAACTGATACCGTTTTGTCTCCTTTGCTTCTTTCAATATTATTGGAACTAATGTTTTTACAATCTGTTTCTAGGAATTAATTTAGAATTAAAGTATTCCTAAAATGAACTTTATTTTTTAAATTTTAATTAAGCTTTCTTTTCCTGTACGATACACTCTCATACACCCTCAAAGTATGATGTAACATCATCCGCTGAGTGTAAAACTATTATAGGAATTTTAGGAATTGCATACGCATCTAATATAATACTCATCCGTTTAGCACGAAAATGATATCCAAAATAATTATTAGGTTTTCCACAGATAATACAATAAGTACTGTGCATTGTGATCTCGTCCTCTCTCTATATCATTCAATCTACTTATTTGCTTTACCACATTTAAACATACTCATTTAGACGCCTCGATGCCCATTCCGATAAAGCAATGCCTTTTAATATATCAAGCTTTAGATTAATGTATATATATATTTATCCTAATGTATCGTTCCACTGTGTTGATTTTGTGTTTGATTTTCAAATGCATACACACACTCCACACATACACACACACACATGTATACATACATATATATATATATATATATATATATATATATATACATATAGAAAGGATGAATATAAAATGAAAGTGCTTTTTTTAAAAAGGAATTTATTAGGTATTGACATATGTTTCTGTAACAGACGGAATACCTATGTATCGCTGCTTGCGAAAGCATATAATGTTAGCAAGTATTCGATAGCAAATGTATAATCAGTTGTCACTGCAACTGTGTCCAACCAGGAATGTGTCCGTTGAACAATCAGTGTCTTGAACGCAACATCGTATACAAATGTACTATCGAATCGGATAGGCAGAAGTGGTACTATGTGGGATCTACAGCCACCTCCTTCAAATCACGCTTTTATAGACATCCTTACTCGATAAAACATGAAAACCAGCGTTATGTAACAACACTCGCAGACAAGGCTTGGCAGCTGCGTGAAAATAACCAACAATTTCACATAAATGGGATATAATAGCGGCTGACCCCCCCCCCCCCCCCCCCCCCCCCCATATTCCCATGGACAGGAATTTTGTAAATTATGTAATGTAGAATTATTTTGTATTATGAAATCTAAAAACATTTTATTAAATAACAGAATAGAGCGATCGTTATACTGTAACCATCGCTTAAAATCTACATTTTCATATTATAAATACTACCAGGATTGAACGCCTGTCTCTATCTCCGTTTGATTGTCAAAATAGATATTAACATTCTTTATTAGTCTTAATTCTATCAACTCTTCTATTATTTACCTTTTAATATAAACTGCTATAGATAAAATGAGATTTCTGATTTCTTGATTCAATTCCCTAATGCATATACCAGCTGGCTACTAGCATTGATGTTATTCAGTAGCAATCGAAATCTCCCCCTTCCCCAATTGACACTTTATAATTAATACTACTGCACCAAATGACCAGCCCTGTCCACTGTCCAATTGGTCAAGTAGAGATTCAAATTGGCACTCCCAAAATTCTTATTTAGATTTACTCATGGCATTCTCATTAGAAACCCATGATATAATTGTTTAGCAGTAAATTAATTTACCATTTGTCATATACTATCCCCTCTTTTTCTTCCTCTATTACTAATATAAATACTTCAATTTTTCTGATTTTATCCAATTTATCCAAAATCTCCGAAGAAGTGACAACTGATTATACTTTTGCTATCGAATACTTGCTAACATTATATGACTACGCAAGCAGCGATACATAGGTATTCCGTCTGTTACAGAAACATATGTCAATACCTAATAAATTCCTTTTTAAAAAAAGCACTTTCATTTTATATTCATCCTTTCTACATTTTCTCCGGAATATAATATATACTCGTTGAGCAAACCTGCACGTACGCTGTTCATCTCTAACGTAACGATATATTATCACTACATTATTGATAACCTGAAATTTTATATATACATATATGTATATATATATGTGTGTATATATATATATATGTGTGTGTGTGTGTGTGTGAGTAGGTGTGTGTGAGTGTGCGTGTGCGATCGTGTCTGTATGTATTCCTGTATGTATATATATTCTTTTCCAGGGCTTCCGGACGCTATACAATTATGTTTTGGTATGTATATATAATAATCTCGATGTAAATGTACAGAATGTTTCATGTTTATTTTTAAACACTACTGTTTCACTGTAATTTTATACTGCCTTATATAAATTCAATGTACGGAAAACGTACTTGAAATTGCTTACTATATGCATATACACAAAAATTAACTGCACAAAGCTTTATCAATTATTCTCACACGGCGGTTAATATGTAATAATTAATTGAATTTGATGAATTCCAATTGAAATATATTATTTTGAAAAACCGCTACCGTTGATTGAATAATAGAAGTGAAATATTATGCATTTGAAACAAAACAATCAACATTTATCTATATCATTGATGATAGGAGGTAAATTTTATAACTGATAATGATTAAAATAAAACCAAATACAAGACATGTGTATATCAACGCGCAACTTTCAAACCAATGCATTCAGATGATCGTGTTGAGACCTTTGACCACCTGCTTTCAGCTTGCAAAGTTTTAGCTCCACACTTATATAAAAGGAGGCGTGATACAATAGAGCAATATTTACAATATGTAATATGCAGGTTTTATTGTATATAAACGAGGAAGAAATGATAAAACAATCTCCCTAAGCGGCAACAGGAGGCGATGATATGGCAAATATATGGGACTTTCCTGTGAACGCCGGAACAACCATCAAGGCCGGCAGTCCTCATATAATTGTAATAAAGTAATAAACTATGTGTACCTTATACTTTTGCTGAAAAATTAGGGATGCAAATATATAAGTATACGCATGTAACTATACATATTCAAAATATTCATAATATTTTGTATTTCTACATTGTAATCTTTTTCTTTTTCAGGACAGAGTTGCGATACCGAATTACTATATTAATCACCTGAATATCATACAAATAATAGCATATTTACTAAGGTATTTTAACATTTGACTGACGTGAAATTGTATAGACGTCTTTAAAATATATGTTCTTTGAATATCAGGCGTTTCTCGTATAATACTGAGGGATGTTTGGAACTTTATTACTCATAGCGCAAAAGAAACGTTACCTAGTATGATATGGCATATAGCGTATACAAGAATACGTTATGGTTATTGTACCTTAACACTTTTATGTGTAGCTATCAGAAATTATAGGCGGCGAATTGGCAGTGTTGTTAAGACGTCGGGTAGAATGCTTTATGGTATTAGTCCCACCTCATTGCTCGCTCTGTGTTCAAATCCTTCCGTAGTCAACTTTGCCGTTCATCCTTTCAATGTCGATAAAAAAGTACCAGTCCAGTGCTGGAGTCGATTCTTCCTCTGTCTGAGTTCAGACATCGAGACGGTTGGGCTCTGTAATGTTTAAAAGCGCCTTAGACAAGTCGTATGAGGGTGCACAAGGAGTTTATCCTTTATCTTTTTTTTATCAGATATTACAAGATATTGTTCATTCAGAGAGCCATGCATGCTCGTAGCAATATGATTTTCATGAAATAGTGTATGTGAAATAGGGAGACATATATTAATAAAATTATGAAGCCTTTGGTCTGGAAGAGTTAAAGGTTAGCTTATAAGCTCTACCAAGGTTAGATGTTCATCGAGCCTGAATTTATCACAGTATTTATGGCACCAGTCGACTAAATTTACACATCTTACTCTTGGATTTGACACCAATCAAAAGCAGAATTATCCCTCATCTATAGATATTTCTAATTTTTAGCTAGCTTGAAGGGAGGAATGTGAAATGAAGTGTTTCCCTCAAGAATACAACTCTGTCCGAAATTCGAACTTTCGTGATAATTGAGAGTTTTATACCACAGGATGTAAGTAGGAGAAAATCATTGCCGTATTTGTTCCGACTCTCTCCTCACTGGATCCACGTAGAGACGAACTTCTATTACTAGAATGTATCTCTTGGTGTTCGAGTGCATTTATGCTGCAGCTATTTAGTCGAGGTCTCCATTTGCGGAATATGTCTTTCTTCATGTCTTAAGTTCATTAAAACAACTGTTTAATGGAACCCGTAAGCGTTAAATATATGTTACAGGAACAATTTACTAGTTTATATGCGGAGTAAGTAATGTCTGATTGCAAACATCCCGCAGCCAATGCATTTATAGCAAAGAGATATTTTTCTATTTATAATATCTATAATGTCGATGTCTGACTCCATTCAAAAGTCTTTTATTGATAAAATATATATTTCCCTTCAATTAGCATATCCGCCTTGTATAACCAGCGTAAATCCTTCATATGAAGTTAACAGAATTGTGTTGCTTTTCATTATGTCATTGCTGGAATAATGAAGTAGCTATCGTATGATAGAGATGGAAATTCTTTAAGTTGTATTACAGTATAAATGAATTATATAAATGAATTATATGAATGAATTACTAGAAATATTCAAACTGGAAATCACATGTGCTTTAAAAGATGTCATTCTAAGAAAAATTCACATGGATTTGAAGCGTAAAATGTAAAATTAAAGAAACATCGAATTTTTAATCTAACAAATATTTCCATGTACATTAAAATGAGTTCAATATCCACTGGAATTGAATTTGCTATTTATAAATCCTGATGGAATATCGATGATTTTAAGTCGTACGAATGACCTAACGATTTTGATGAAACTTGCCATTATAGTACATTTAATACTTTATAGATTGATATGAGTGTTGGTGACACTTGAAAGGACCATGCTAATTTTAAATTGATAAAGGGATCACACAAAATTCATATTCATCTATTCCGGCTTTCGAGAAGGTAATAATGCAATTGTATTGTATATAACACTTGAAAAATTCTATTTTTATGTTTGTTCCTTACCACAGAATTCTTACTCAAATATTGATAATAGCGATGCTGTAATTTAAGAACGGTTATCTCGCAAAATATTATGTGACCAGCTTCATATTACACTAATTTCTTGACAATACATAGTTTCACGCATAAGCAAACATTGTTCATATATTCGTATTTTTATGACAGTGAATGGAGTTCAACAAGAATACGGAAATGTATTAGGTACAACATAGATGTATTTATCTATGTATGTATATATTGAAATGAAGAAGAAGAGATGGGGGGAGAGAGAGAGGTATATCGTTCTCCTCTTGTGGGCAAACTACATTTTATTTCTTTACAACATACATATAGTATGTTGTACTCGCATATATGAATTATTAACGGAATTAATGTAAAACCGGTACTAAGTACCCAATTAAATAGCAAATGTTTTCTTGATTCAACAAAAGTGTTAAAATCTTTTTCGTCAAAAGATTTAAAGTAATTATTTATTTCATAGTTCTAAAGATTTGAAATAAGGATTTATTTTATATTTTTAACAACTTAATTTCGAAATTACCTGTTTAATTAATTATATTCTCTTTAACAGTTGTTTTGTAATTAACACATTTTAATGTAAACCAAGAACATCAATTATATGTGTTTGCATAAATAAACAATTGACCAAATTTTGTCATTTTGTTACAGCTGCACGAGAATAAAATAATAATCTATGTAATTTTGTAAAGGAGAAACTTTAAGTTTTGTATTTTCTTTTCATGTGAATTTTAAATCATTTAAGATGGAAACTGTATTAGGGTGCTTTAATGGTTTATGATGTGTACATATAAGATGTCAGGTTTAGTTCATCATTCACATTTATTATATTTTCTATAGGTTCTGTCAATTTGAAATTCGTATGTTTAATAAATTAGGTTAAATTAAGAACATAAATCATCTCATCAATGTAATAGTTTCATAGTAAACAAATGATGAATGATTCTCTGATGTTTTTCATGCGAATCTATGACTACATGTACACATATATTGATTACTTATATGGTAAAATTGGTGTTGGCTTACATTAGAAATAAATGGAATTTGATATTTTCCTGCCATCGATAGCAATGTAATTAGTGTCATGCGCTTCCAAATAGAAATTGAATTCCTTCTAATAATGCACATTGATGGGCATATTACTCTTTCATATGAGAACACAGAAACTGTTCACAGACACATATTAAGGCAATACTAGCTCAGCATGCCATAACAATTGTAATACGCACAGTAATTTTAAAAGTAATTGTGCACGTATACACATATCCCCAGGCAATCACACCTATACTTGACACATTCTCTTATATACTGTTTAATATATGAAATTCCAATAAAAAAAAAAATAATAATTCCATATCTATATAAGCACTCTGAAGTGTGCGTTTGTTACCTTTTAAACTCGCTGAGTATAATCCTTATTTTATATAGTCATATTTCATGTAGATCTGCGTTGCTGAATGTGTCATTCCACTTTAAATTAAGGAACATTGTCTGCTGTTTCGAAGAGGTTCAGTGACCATCTAAGCCGTCGTTATGATAAGTAGGTGTAATATTGCTGACATACGCTAAATATTCCTAAATAATGAAATTATGTACTCAAACTGAAGATTAAAACGCAATACAGATTCGAACCAGCACTAGCGTATAGATATGAATTCGCAGTTATAAGGCCCACCTTTGAATAACATGCATGACTTCACTGCAAGCCGCCATGCGCCTCTTCACCGTATACCTGAGTAAGAGTTTGCTAGAATAGCTGCGCAAGATCGGCCGTATATATAATTAACAACTCTTAATGGTTATCAGGTTTTTAGAATTGTTTCTACATTTGACACATGGTCAGCAATTAACCCAGTGCATTACTGGTACTTTATTTTGTCGCCCCCGTAAGAATGAAAAGCAAAGTTAATCTCGGTGGCATTTGAACTCAGACTGTAAAGGGCCGTAACTCTGAACAAAAAGAACAAAAGTCAAATAATATACGCCAGAGTATATGCTGTAAAAGAGCTGGTTGTGTGGGCATAATAGAAAGAAAAAGCCTCAAATTTAACCAGGAAATATTTATAAGGAGATAAATCACATGAGAAATATTTAACTAGAATATATGACATGTGTAACGGGGAACCAAACCGATCCCTACAACAGTTACATGAAGTAAGAGAAAACTTAAATCGAATGAATTAACCATGGAACAAAACAAGATTCTATAAAGAAAAATCAGAAAATAAATAGAAAATGTATTTGAAGCCATGAAAGAAAAATTCAAATAGGAATGATCTGAGCTAGTATCAACAAAAGAATTCCTGGAGAATATACCAACATTTTTACGTTCAAACATAAATAACTGAGGTAGTATAATAAGAAAGTGACCAAAATAGCAGTCATTAAGTTAACGAGGAACAATCGAGTATCCAAAAACTAGAGATAGTTGTTGAATCTAAAACATACCGGCAATCCACGTACTTTTTAGTTTCGACTAGACTCTGATATTAACATTACGTAATATGGATTACTCGCATGGAGTTGTATTCTACTTGAAGAACTGAAGCTGGGCAGAAGAGGTATAACTGTCTTCAAAGAACGTTAGCGAATGCATCATATGCAATTTGCTGCCTTGCATTAAATGAAGCTTGACACTCTAGTTATGTGACTGACTTTTTGTGAGGGGAGGGGGTAATGTGCGTAATCCCCTTCTATATCGATGATATTGTGATATATTCTATGTAGAGTTGTACATAATTCTTTAAAACTCCACACACAATGGCTGCTATATCAAGATAATGCACATAACTGCAGCAGAACATCTTTAAACGCATTATAAAGCTCATGTCAGTAAATGCCAGCTATTAAATAACAGATGCAGAAAGAGAAAGAAAAATAACAAAAACAACAATAACAACAACGATGTTAATGATAAAGCAATCAAAACGAGAGAAACAACGGCAACATCAGACGCAACAGATGCAACAAAAACGGGAACAGCTTCAACCACAACTACAAAAGACCGTTTGCACCAACGGCTTTGAAAACTATGGAACTGTCAGCAAAAGAGAAGAAATTGCGGCTCAGGCAGCCAATCCTGTAAAAGTTGAGTAAACCTGGGCCAACATATGTGTTCCCCCGGAAGCTTTGGCAGCAATGGAAAACAACTCTATCTTATAGTTATCAGCATCAAGTGCCAAGCGCCGGTGCTGTCCCAACAATACCACTCTGATTTCCTGTAAAATGGATCATTTCATGATGTTCCACACTTAATTGGGTTGAAGGGCAGTGCAGATCAGAATTGCTAGTATTCCGCCAGGATTAGGTATATGGCGGATACTAGCATGTTCCGTTCTGGATGAAAGTGAAGCCCTTCCTGGGGTTAAAGAAAGGGTGGAGGGAGAACCGATCTGGAAATAATTCAAGTGAATATTAAAAAAGGTCCCAGAGCTATTCGCATTTCGACTGGTGTGGAACTACATATTCTCATTGAAGTCAAAACACCTAAGTTTCATCCATCTGGAGTAAGAGCTTTCGAATTATACAGAAAGCAGTGAGGCGCCACAGGTTACTAGTGCTGCCAAAACAATGGCCAAAACGAAAACCAAAAAGAAAACACTAAACGTTCTCAAAATCTAATGAGATGAAGTTTGAGGTTGTTTGTGAACTAATTATACACGGCTGATATATTATATATCAAGAAGAAAATCGAAATTATTTGATTTCGTAGGAACATTTTATATTGTTTAGTTTCAAATATGTGAACCATAAGTTTGGGATTTTTCATGTTTTGGAGCCTTACATTTTCTTCCTTTTATCAGTATGTTAAGTATTTCCTCTTGTATGTTATCATCCGGTATGTGCTTGTTATTTTAAATAATTATTTGTGATTTTATTCCCCTGCTGTTCCCAAACTATGTTGTCATCATGGAATGTGCTTGTTATTTATAATAATTATCTGTGATTTTATTCCCCTGCTGTTCCCAAACTTTCTCAGACATTTTACACTTCTATTTTCGGACGACATTTACCACTAATTTGTTTATAATACTTTCCTTGTACAATCGTTTTTGGTTGGAATGAAATAGTTGCTTTTGTTCAAATATCATTTTTGTTAGTTTCACAGCGTTTCCTTTCTGTTATATATTGCGTTATTATTTGTTCTTCCCTTTTCTTTCATGCATTGTTTTCTTTCCTAATTCATTTAAGAATGCAATAACTTCTTATTCTCTATCTTTTGTATATTTCATTTCCATATATATGTATCGATATTCTTGTTTGGATAGATCTAAGGGAGTACCTAGGTTTTGTCGGATCAAAAATGGCTGCTGAATATATTATATTATTTAGCCTTATTGTACTAATTATTATTTCTCTGTTAATCAAATCTATAATGACCACGTTAAAATCCTTTTCTATTTGTTGCTATTTCACCATTAGGTATTATCTTTAGGATGCATATTCTTTCAACCACGTGGATATTTTGTTATTGTTTGGAATTTTTATCATTTTTAATCTTTTGAATATTGGGGTCAGGAAAACAGTAATAAGGGATTTTATTAAAACTAAATGCTCTTTCTCATATTAACCATTATTTGTTCTTCTGGCTGCATTGTACTGAATAAGTTCTATATTCAGTACGAGGTGTAAGGGTGTTTATATATATATATCTTTTTTTTTGCCAATTGTTGTATGATTAAAATATATTGGATACGTTAGTTCTATTTTCATAGTTTAATTTCAATATTTTACTGTCCGTAAAATGTTTTGTCAGTTGATTTTGTTTTCGGAGTATATTCGTTTTTCAGTTGGAATGTTTCGAGTTTCCTTTGTATTAATGTTTTCAACTTCCGTCTAATGACGCTTGCTGCATAATCGGGGTCGAGTTTCAAATCAAGTGTGTGTTATTTTTATATATACAATTACCCCGTATATATATATATACAATTACGCCTTATATATATATATATATACATAATATATACAAGTATACATTCACACATACCACCACCATATATATATATATATATCGTTTCTGAATTTGTTTAGCAAGATTCTTTATCTGGAAACTTTTGTTGAAACCGATATTGTTATACTTTGGGAGGATCATGTTGCCAATAAGAAACACACGCACCATGCTTTCACTCCAATTTATTATAAGTTAAAAAATGAAAAAAAAAAATCTTTTTTTTTAATTTATAAATTTCCGGTTGGTTGGTTGGTTCCATAATCGGACGCTTGTTCATATATTGTCAAAGTTCTTTCGTCACACATTATGTGACCTCTTCAGTGACAGGGGATTATGTTCTTTGTTTTCTGCCTCTCCTTTGTTCTGTCCTACGCCATCTTCTTTTTGTGTGTGTTGTGTGCTTAGTTTGCGCATGTGTTACATCCGGGTGTCTGTGTGTATTTGTATTTGTTTATTTATTTGTTTATTTACATGTTACTGGTTGGTTTGTTTTATGTGTGTGCGTTTTCATTTTGTCCTTAATTTTAAGTTGATATGTTACTATTCCATTCATGTTTACTATTTAATTTTGGTTGGAGTTCATTTATGTTTATTGCCTCTGTAATTTGTCTAAACATTGCGTCTTTTCTAGGTGTAGATTTTATTTTTATTTCTTTGTTCTCTAATGTGCCCTTATGTTCTATTCTAGCATGTTGGTGGAGTACTGATGATTATTTTCTATCTTGAAGCTCTCGCCAGTGTTCATTTAACCGTTCTCCTATACTACGAGCTGTCTCACCTATGTACACTATATTCTTATCTTTACATTGTCCTTCAGTACATCTTATGCAATATACTATGTTTCTAGATTTTCAGTTAATATGGGGGCTTAGTGCACAGATTATGCATTTCTTATCTATACAGGGAGGTCTTTGATAGGGTATGTATTACTAATAAGCGTTTTTATGGAGGTACCTGTTCTTTCTACTAGCTTAATATTAAGTTTAAGCTTATCTAGGGTGCTTCTAAATTTGTAAGCTAATTCAACTCTAGGGGTTGTATTGATGAACATTAGACTCTGGTATTATTCATTATCATACCATGAGTTTATTCTATTAACCTTATGCCTAGTTCTTTCTATTCTATTCCAAAATTTGCTCCTATACAAGGGGCAGATCCCATTTGTATCATTATTTCCCATTTTTTCCCATTTGGTTCTGGCTCCTCTATATACTCTGATTTTATCTCTCTGATTGTAACCAGAGAACTGCATACGGTGGATGAAGTGTTGTATGTGTCTCTCTAGTTATTTGGGGTTGTGCATGCGGGACACGTTTCTCATCAACCGTACTAAATCATTACTATAAGTAAGTTTAAGCTTACTTATAGTAATGATTATCTATATACGTATGACCTTAGCAACCTCTGCCCAACAAGACTAGCAAGAGGCAGACCACCTACCATTACCTCAATGGCCAAGAAACACCACACAGAAAGATGGAACGGGTGGTCCAGAGCCAGACGGATCCCCGAAAACCACGATGAACTAATGAAAATGATTGAACATGCGGTGGGGGCCAGTATAAAATTAACCCTTAAGGAACATATGTTCAAATTTATTGGAAAAACATATGCCCAAGAGGAGGGAGCAGCTATTTCAGGTGACATAGCTAACCTATTCATGGTATGGTGGGACAATAAATTTAAGGAACAATTAGAAGACAGCAACCACTTAACCCTGATAATGTACTCTCGCGACGTTGATGATATAAACATCGTAGTAAAAACACCCCCACTAGAAAACAGTCAGGAATTAGAGAAAAAGACCATGGAAAGTTTAGAGCAAATAGGTAACACCATCTACCAGAGTATTAGAGTTACCATAGACTACCCAAGCAAACACCCCAACCATCGATTACCTGTACTAGACACAGAGCTCTGGTTAGAAACCATTAATAACAAAAAAAAATCCTCCATTACCATTATGCCAAACCCATGACTTCCAAATACCTGATCCACCGAAACTCAGCTGTTTCGGATCACACCAAAATCAACATACTGATTGCGGATTTAGTACGGGTGATGAGAAACGTGTCTCGCATGTGCAACCTCAAAGATCTAGAGAAACACATACAACACTTCATCCACCGTATGCAGTTCTCTGGTTACAATCAGAGAGATAAAATCAGAGTATATAGAGGAGCCAGAACCACATGGGAAAACATGGTAAATACTGATACAAATGGGACCTGTCCCTTGTATAGGACCACATTTTGGAATAGAATAGAAAGAACTAGGAATAAGGTTAATAGAATAAACTCATGGTATGATAACAATAAATACCAGAGAGTAATGTTCATCACTACAACCCCTAGAGCTTACAAATTTAGAAGCACCCTAGATAAACTTAAACTTAATATTAAGATAGTAGAAAGACCAGGTACCTCCATATAAAAACACTTAATGGTAATACATACCCTTTTCAAAGACCTCCCTGTATAGATAAGGAATGCATAATCTGTAAACTAAGCCCGCATATTAACTGTAAAACTAGAAACATAGTATATAGCATAAGATGTACTGAAGGACAATGTAAATATAAGAATATAGTGTACATAGGTGAGACAGCTCGTAGTATAGGAGAACGGTTAAATGAACACCGGCGAGAGCTTCAATATAGAAAAGAATCATCAGTACTCCACCACCATGCTAAAATAGAACATAAAGGCAAATTAGAGAACATAGAAATAAAAATAAAATCTACACACAGAAAGGACGCAATGTTTAGACAAATCACAGAGGCAATGAACTCCAACCAAAATTCAATAGAAATTATGAATGGAATAGCAACATCCAAAATTACAATAAGGACAAAATGAAAACACACACACATAGAACAAATAACGAACCAGTAACATGTAAATAAACAAATAAATAAACAACTAAACACACACACACACTCAGACACCCGGATGTAACACATACCCAAACTAAGCACACAACACACACAAAAAGAAGATGGCGTAGTGCAGAACAAAGGAGAGGCACAAAACAAAGAAAATAATCCACAGTCACTGAAGAGGTCACAGAATGTGTGACGAAAAAACTTTGACAATATATGAACAAGCATCCGGTTGTGGAACCAACCAACCAACCGGAAGGAATATGATGGAGAAATTCTCGGTGAACTCTTCACTTAAGGACATCCCTTTGCCAGACATAAAAAAATCACAAGGTTAGCCATAGGTAATTCGGATTCATTTGTCTGTAGAATGCATTGGAAGGCCTTGCACTTCGACAGAGGAACACCAACAAACCACCCCATGGAGGAAACGCTCGGCATCGAGGAAATATTCAAATCCAGAAGAAATCCACCACACAATAAATATTTGGAGGAATTCGAGACTGAAATGTGTAACAGTGTCCAACCTTAAGTTTAGGAAAAACCCACTCAGGAGAAAAAGTTATCTGAGACGAATAAATGGTGATCTAGTAAAATTGAAGAACTCGACCGGCATTTTAGTGCACGCAGACAAGACTAACAACCTTTACGATATGGATAGAGTAACTTATGATGATTTTATAACCAGAGAACTTAGGAAATGCTACAGAAAAACTACACGGGCCAACCTGGATTTAATTAACACGGTGGCCAATAGCGTCATCATTAAACTGGGTATTGACGATAAAACCGAATCCTTCCATCCTAGAACCCCGAGGAGTTTGCTGAAGGACCACAAATTGAACTTTGAATCATTAAGACCTGTCAGGCTGATAGCCCCTTCGAAGTCGGACATAGGAATCGTAAGTAAAAACATCCTTGATAAAATAATCCCCACTCTAGTTAGGAGATCGAAGCTCAAGTTGTGGTCAGGAACTAGTGAGGTAATTAACTGGTTTGAGAAATCGCATAATAAGAATAGCACTAAGTTTATACCGTTCGATATCTCTAATTACTACTCTTCAATCTCTCCAACTCTTCTAGGTAGGGCCCTTAACTTTGCTAGCTTACACACCGACCTTACATCCGAGGAAATTAGCATTAATCTCCTAGCTAGGAACACCTTAATTGAATTCAACGGTGATCTGTGGACTAGGAGGGATTGGCCAGACAATTTCGACATCACCAGGGAATCCACGGACTCGGCCCAGGTGACGAATCTGGTGGGCCTTTACCTCCTTGACTGTCTCGGAGCGGAAATCCCCACCTGGGAGGCGGCGCTTACCGTGACGACGTCTTGTTTACTGTGTCGTTCCATAATAATAGTATGGTAGAGAGGGTGAGGAAAAAAAACTTAGCAAATTCTTCAGGAGCATAGACCTAAGTATAGTATTTGAAGAGAATTTAAAAGTAGTTAATTTTTTAGATGTTACACTTAACCTCAATTCAGGACTCTTCCAACCTTACCACAAACCCAGCGAGAATCTAAATTATGTCAACGCAAAATCGAACCAACCTAGAATAGTCACTAACGGTATTACCAAAAGCGTATCTAGTAGAATTTCAGGACTATCTTCCAATGTAGATAACTTTAATAAGATCTCGAATTACTATAATAGCGCCCTGGAACGCGCAGGGCATAGCGAGGGAATCTCATTCAAACGTCCATTAAATAGTAGAAGTAACATTGCCCGCGATAGCTTAGGCCTAGATAATGACACTCTAGTTAACAACAGGCGGGATACGAGGGGGGATTCATATAGTCTTCATGTTGTACTGCTGCCATGGTCCAGTGCTGTTGTACTAATAGAAACAGCCACCCAGCTAATAACACTGGGTGTGAACAACGTAACGCCAGCGGAAACTCTAATTGTAACCTTAATTGTGGAACCGATAAAGCTACCGTTGAACGCAGTTTGGAACGAGGGTCGAGTAGGGGGAATAGGGACAGGTGTAGCAGACGCATAGCGGATAGAACTCCAGTTATCGAGGATAACCCCAATAGCCGCACGGGGGTACACCACCCTGGAGACTTGGGACGATTCCGAACACAATCGTGACACCCCAGGATACCATCGACCCGCAGGTAATTTCCAGTTACAATAGACCAGTAACTACTAGGGAGACAGGTAATTCTAATATAGTTAGTATGAACAAGAGGCATCAGACCAGAAAATACATGTGGTATAATACCCCTTACTCCACTGGCCTGACAACTAGTATAGCTAAGCTTTTATTTAGGGCCTTAGACTAATGGTTCCCTACATCGCACAGATATTATAAAATATTCAATAGAAATACCATCAAGGTGTCCTACTTCACAACTAGTAACATAGCTCAGAATATAGCTAAGATGAATTATATTAGACTTAGGACAGCCAATGAGGGAATTAGGCATGGCAGGAACAATGGCAGGTCTATTGAGGAACTGACTCATACACGTGAGGCGAGTCGGGTCTCTCCAACCCCAGGGAATTTACCCATAGAGCAGACTGGAACTGAGACCTGACCCCAAAGGTACCGTGGTCCACCCGGAACTACCCAGATCGATAGCAAAAAATGTAACTGCAGAAGCCCCGCCACCTGCCCCATGGCTGGGAAATGCCTTACCAAAAACATAGTCTACCACTATAAGGTATCCACTCCTAATATAACCTTTAGGTATGTTGGGGCAACTGCCACGGAATTTAAGCATAGATGTACATATACATGTACCGCCATACCTATAATAGATTAGATAAAAAAAAATAGCACGGCACTTTCGGAATTAGTGTGGAAGCTTAAACATCAGAATATAGAGCACCCCTTATCCTGGTCCATAGTTTGCTCAGCCCAACCTTATAACGGCAGCACTAGCGTCTGCAATTTATGTATAGCTGAAACTTTTAATATTATTAGAGGCGCCCCCTATTAATTAATAGAAGAGCAGATCTTTTCAGCAACTGTCAACATAGAACCTCGAAAACCTTCCGCAGAATTTTTGGAAGGTGACCTACCAATAACTCCTTTAGCCATAGAGTTCTCTCAATAAACGGACAGTCACACACTTAGGTAGTTAGACGGCTAAGATTGTTTGCGCACTTGCAAACGATACTCGGCATGTTTCCACGGAGTTCTCACAGCTGAGTGCTCTCTTTCAGAATACCTAGCTAGTAGTTAGATTGTTTACACACTTAGTTTACGCTCTCAATACGTAGCTCTACACACTGTACCCGTTTCCTTTAGACATTGAGCTGCCACAATTACGACTGTCACGTTCCTACCGACTGAGCACTACACCAGGTTTTGATGCGTGATCATCTAACCGTGGTGAACTCATTGTTACGGATTGAACAATAATACTCACACACCATTAATTGGGCTACACACATCGTTTGGATTTTACTGTCCTGTGTTTTCTTACTTCACCTTCTGTATTGGATAACACACCTCCACCACTCAAACAACTATCTTAAAAGCTCATTGGCCCATGTGACGGGAAATCGCAGTTGCGGACGCATTTACCCAATACCCAACCCTACACGGAGCCCTTTGCCGGCCCACATTGCAGTTGCTTGCACGCACGGATTTGGTGACACGGATTCTCAACGGGACAGCTGTACACAAGGAGTTCGACATGAGCTGATTGCTTGCTCTTCACATGGATGTGTATATACCCGGACACACCTCCCCCCCCCTTTTTTTAGGACGATTCGGATGTGTATATACCATAACACACACGTGAAGATATGGAGGTTACAATTCGATCTATACACGTATAGCAGAACACTGAAGTGAACTGACTTGCGCGCGCACGCGCGCGTGTGTGTCTGTGTGTATGTGTGTAGCGTTGGTTAACTTAATATTTCAATTTACATCATCAAATTGAGATGTGACCAACATAGCTTCTGTTGTTTGTGAACTAACTTTCGGTGAGTGCTGTGTTGGTACATTCTTGTATTTGTTTTTTCTCGGACATCGTTTCGGTGAGTGTGAAAGAGTGTGTGTACACACGGTAATTCTACGGGTTTGAGGGAATGAATTGTGTGAGAGAACATCGTTAGTTTTTCTCCCTCATATCAAGAATTTGAAGACAATTTATTTTCACCTGATGAGATCAGTGATAATCGATGATGGCTTCACAACCGATCTATCTCTTATTGAAACACGTGTCGTGATTAAATGATTGGAATTTTACCTTGCCTTCGGATTTTCATTTTGATATATATATATATATATATATATATGAGGTATCTGATTTTTAATGCGATGAAATACCAATGATCGTTGGCAAATCACTGATGAGGGACTCATTTTATAACATGCAATCCATGTGCAACCATGCAGTATTCTTCTCCCCATATTTTTCATATATTTACCTAAACTGCGATTCTATGTTTCTCTCTTTCTCTCTTACTGCTCCCTCGTTCTCTCTGTTTCTCTTACTTTCTTTCTCCCCTTCTTACTTCCTCCCGTCCGCTACGAACCCGATTTTCCTTCTTTCTCACATCGGATTCACTGGCGAAAGGTCTGTTTCTTACTCGCTCATGTATTCACCCAGCTTATACTGACAGAATAACCATGTTGCTTGTGTTTCTTTCCATCTTCGGTTAGCTTTCCCCTGTGTTGTTTACTTGTCTCACTCGCTTTACGCGTTTCAATTGTCCTAATAACTTATTTTAGTTATTTCGCACCAACGTGAGGTATATGATTTTAAGTTCGATCAAATCATAGACGAGGAGAGATACAGACCGTCCGAGGCGAGTGAGATATAAGCGAGAAAAGGATTTCACACACGTCAAACGGGAGGAAGTGAGAGAGGGGGAGTAGTAGAGAGTGATCTGTGTGAAATCCTTTTCTCGCTTATATCTCACTCGCCTCGGACGGTCTGAATCTCTCCTCGTCTATGATTTCATCGAACTTAAGTTCACAGATATCATAGACTTGTTTCTCCTCTTTCTCTCTTTCCGATGCATTACCATCTCTGTTTGTTTGCATGTCTCGCTCTCTCACCCTATTTTACGTGTCCCAATAATTTTTTTGGATATTGCTCGCACTAGCTAGAGGTATATGATCTTTAATGCAAAGAAATACCAATGACGGTTGGAACATCACTGATGATGGTTTATTTTTTTCATATGTATCCCATTTGCAACACGCAGCACGCCATTTTTCACATATGTATATTTATATTTTTCCCTCCGCTGTGAACTGTCTGTTTCTTTCTTACTGCTTCCCCTTTCTCTGTATCTCTCACCTTCATTGTACCCTCTCTGCCAGTCACTCTCTCTCAGCTGGCCTCTTCCTCACACTTTCACTCACTCACTCTCTGCTACTCCCCGTCTCTCACTTCCTCCCGTTTGACCTGTGTGAAATCCTTTTCTCGCTTACATCTCACTTGGCTCGGACGATCTGTATCTCTCCCCGTCTATGAGTTGATCGAATTTAAGTTCACAGTTATCACGGACTTGTTTCTCCTCTTCCTCTCTTTCCGTTGCATTACCATCTCTGTTTGTTTACATACCTCGCCCTCTTCACCCTATTTTACGTGTCCCAATAACTGTTTTTAGTTATTGCTCGCACCAGCCAGAGTTATATGATCTTTAATGTGAAGAAATACCAATGACGGTTGGAAGATCACTAATGACGGACTAATTTTATTCATATATATATATATATATATATATATATATATATATATATATATATATATATATATATATATATTAAAAAAGGAAAGGAATGACTTCACTTGTAGTTCTAAGCAATTTGATATAATTTTATAATATTATGAATTGGTAGATCTATTATATTCTTTGTAAACTTCGGTGCGAATATTTTTAAAGATTCCTGGTTAACTTTCCTGGAATCTTTAAAATTCTCCCAACTTAAGTTAATAAAGAACTTACTCGGTCTACTAAATCATAATTGTTTCTACTTTAGGCACAAGGCCAGCAATTACCCAGTGCATTACTGGTACTTTATTTTATCGACCCCGTAAGGATGAAAGGCAAAGTCAACCTCGGCGGGATTTGAACTCAGATCGTAAAGGGACGTAACTATGCTGGAAAGCATGACGTCCGACCCTCTACCGATACTGTCTACTAAATCATAATATTATAAAATTAGATCAAATTCGTTAGAACTACAAGTGAAGTCATTTTTTCCTTTTTTTAAATATACCTAACTGTACCGAAGGATTTCACATATTTTCCAATATATATATACACACACACACACACACACACACACACACACACACACATATATATATATATATATATATATATATATATATATATATATTATAGTTGTATATTTGTTTACTATACACCTTTCATATTTTATTTCATACACAGACGCATACACTGATAACACACATAGATACACATACATAAACGCACATACATACGCATACACACGCCCGCTAACATAAGATACATAATCACAGCTACACACGTAGATACCGACACACACACACTTTTATCAACGCTATACAAAAGACGTACAAAAGAGAAATATGCACTCTCACGAAATGCACTCTATCTGAATACACGTAACAGTACCAATGACGCTTCTGGACTCGCCGCCTCGACGCACAGACCCCGCACGCTGGACTATGCACCAGACATCCTCACACATGATAAAAACGTTTTTTCCTCACTCCAACCTTATAACCTCCGTTTTTACTACCCCCTCCTGGCACAAACTTGCTCTTTCTTTGTGAATCATTTATGTCCGATACCTTGAGACATTCATATAATTCTTTTTTTTTGCATTTTCATTCAAATGCTAGAAGGTAGAAATACTTTGCGTGTATGTCTGTCTGCGTTTGTCACGTTTACTTTCGAACTATATATATACACACATCTCATCATGTACTATCGTATATTCAATCCCTCCATCTTCTCACACCTTCTAATAATTCCCGACTTGATTCTCTACCATTCATATTCATGTTGTCTTACATACACAGCACACTATTAACCAATTGTGTACGTAACACGCTCATCCTTTTTATCGCACAGAAGTATGTTGAAAACTGATTAGTTTGTGCACGGTATGTATATATGTAAATATGGATGCATGTATGTATGCATGTATATATTTATATATGTACGTTTGTATATATTACGTATGTATGTGTGTATGCATGTGTAGATATAGCCATTTCTATGCAGATTCAGATAATTATACCAATATATACAGACAGTGAGGGACATAGTGTGAAATACAGAAAGCGATAACGAAAATCTAATGCATATACAAAACATATTCATATATAATTTATGTTATTTGTTCGAGGAGTATCTTGTTATTATTTTGCCGTGTTTGTATTTTCTTCAGCTAGCGATTTGTTTATTATAATATTGATTTGTTCATGTCACTCACAGTAGAATATATTTACATCCAAACAAGCATTGATCAGCTATCAAGAAGATTGATTATACATGATCGTTCCCTCAGTTTTTGTAAATATTTCGTATTCTTTGGAGGATAAAATTAAAGAAACAAAACTCTATGCAGCTTTTCTTTCATTTTAGTCTATATGTTTTACATTATTTGTTCTATTTTTAATAAAGACAGTTTGTTATTTTTTTCTCCCTCAGTGTTATTAGCATTATAATTTTGTTCTGACATTGTCCATTATATATAGAATATCTTTGAATATATCAAGTGAAATAAACAAAATAATTATACAGCGCTATATTATCTAGATTAAGCTAACATCGTTTTCATTTACCCATGTCTCTCATGATTACTTTTTTATTAGGATCAAATGCATGCCAGAGAAGGAATTCCAGTGCTTTAAAAACCGATTCTATTTGCAACAATATTAGCCAGCTCTTTGATCATGCATATAACACGAAAGGTGGGAAATTATGGAAATGTGGATAGGATGATCGCTACCTAACAAGACTACAACTGGTTCAAGTCAACTGTGAGGCATCAATTTATACTACAAATATGTATTTACAAGAAACAGGCGTTTGACGGGGGGTGTTATATATATATAATAAAATAACAGTAGCATGGACTGGTGTAATTCCTTAAAGGTTTATTATACTATGAACATTTCAATGACC
>OZ024740.1:368406409-368488909 GCA_964016885.1 Eledone cirrhosa
GTTGATCATTCTCCATATGCTAGTTCATGAGGAAAAAAGAGGCCTGCTATTCGTGTTACACCTCCTAAACGAAATCTATCCCGCTCTGTTGACAAGATATAGAAACGGTTTGTTTAAATAAAAATAGAGGACATGTCTTCTTCTTCTTCTTCTTCTTCTTCTTCTTCTTCTTCTTCTGCTTCTTCTTCTTTTTTTCTTTTTTTTTTTTTCTTCTTCTTCTTCTTCTTCTTCTTCTTCTTCTTCTTCTTCTTCTTCTTCTTGAGAGGGTCATGAGGGAAGCACCTTCAAAAACTTCATCCAGCTGGATCACCAAACCCATGAATATTATCCAACCATCCTTTTCGGTGTCTATCTCGGGGCCTCCTATCTGTTGGTTTCGCCCGTAAAATCTTTTCAGCGATTCTTTGTGAGACATACTAACCACATACCCATAGTATCGGATCATATATCTTCCGAGAAATTTATCAGCGGCATTTCCTGTAAATTATATATAGTAATTTTACGGAGATAATAAATTGCGAGAAACAATTTCCAGTAAGTTGCTAACATATTTTCATCTTTCAAACATGAAAGTATATCCACAAATTTGTAGTTCAAATATCACAAGAAACATTTATACTTTACATTTATTTAATATTGGATGAGTAGAGTTCCGAGTGTTTTTATAATAAGACGGATGATAATACTGGTGAAAGATCGATTCCATCGGCACATTCCTATAACCTTTTGTTTTAAAATTTAATTGGTTACTGAAATGGTCTCCAGAGGAATATATAAAACATATAATTTTTTCCACCACCGTACAATTCACCGATGAAATATTAAATTATTTCATTTCCTAATTTCTGTAATTTTGAAGGAAAGCCCGATAAATTGTTTACCGCCTTAATAATTTCTATTCTGTTTAGATTTTCGTAATTGAAAGGTGATCCAATATTTATTACATGCATTTATCTGCCCATTTAGAGGAGTTAATTTCCGAAAGTTGAACGAATATATTGATTAGCAATATTTCACCGCACATTAAATGTAATTTCGTAAACATACGCTAAATAAAATCACGTAGCAGCTTCATTAAGAAGAAGCAATTGGATTACTCTTCTTTGCAACGAACGTTTATCATCGCGACTTAAAGGGAATATATACTCAGCATTCATATGAAGGGTACCAAATAATACATACGAAAATTAACGACAACAAATAACATACAATCATATTTCCACTCCTGCAAAATGGGACAACAAATATGTTCTTGACGGCAACTTAATCAAATAATCAATAACAGAATGAATTTTATATATATATATATGTATGTGTGTGTGCGTGTGTGTATGTATATATCTATATATACAGTAGTACAAATTTAGTATAAATATCCCAATGAATAGAGCACTCAGTCTATAGGACGAGTAAACTATAATTAGTTACAACAGTGTTATATCCAGATACTTAAGTTTCGTGGGGTTGTTTGCTCTAAATCATTCAGCCTGACATAAAAGAGAAAATGCATTCTCACCGTGGATATTTTAGAAATCATACGATAATCCTCAGTGTAGGTACTCCATACATAATCTCTCTCTCTATATATATACACACATGATTTAAATAATGTAAGTGAACATGGGATAGGTATCAAACCTTGGGTTTCTTTAGCAGTTATCTCCGTTTTCACTTACATTATTTAAGGTATGTATCTATTTATGGTTAGTTTCGACATCACCTACCATTAGAAATCTCCTATGTTTCTAAAATCTCTAGGATAGGAAGCCATTTTCCTTTTTATTGCAGGCTGAATATGTCAGGGTAAACAACTCAACGAAATGTAAGTACCTGTTCATTCTATATAGATATCGAAGACCGCAGGATCATCACACTCGCCCAAAATTTGAGATGACCGAATATTCAAAAAAGAAAGAAACAAGTAGATCATTCGACTTGAAAGTGGGCTGATTCAACAGAGCGGGCATTTACGATTTACACAGATCTGGGTTAAATTCACATATTTATCAGTCGAATATGCGCGTTTAGCTGGTGTGCTTTTTTATTTTAGGAGCTCCTCTGTTCGACATTCATCACAAAGATACAAAAGTGAGAGGCTTGCTAAAATAATCTCCCCAGAGAAACGAATGTATTCGACGAATGAAAATATGCATTTAACTTAAACTTGTCCGATACAACTTGTCCCTCGGACTGATTACTCTGCCAAGTACGTATATAAATATATTTTACGAAATTCACTACAATATGCATATATATATATATATAGTGAAAAATTGAACGGGAACAAAACAGAGAGGCAGTACGAACAAAGGTTTATTAATTTCACGCTCTTGAGAGTGGGGTGGTGGTGGGGAACGACGTTTCGGGCATAAGCCCTTCCTCAGGTGAAAAGTGTGTGGGAAGAGAGTTCAAAGGGTGTGTAGGGGAGTGGTGGAGAGACATATAGCAAAAACGGGGTGAGAGGAAACGGTGCAAATGAAATTAAAAATGAAATTAAAAATAAAGGCATGATCAAAATAAAATTAAAATGGGGTAAAACAGGTGGTGGAAGGGTGTGGAACATGTAGGGGTGGTGGCGGGTGAAGTGGGGAGAGGGAGATAGGAGTGTCCGAGCGGGGAGGGCTGAAGGTGGTGTGTGTGTGTAGGTGTACGTGTGTGTGTGTGTGTGTGTGTGAAAGCAAGGGTTGGGGGAAGAACGGGGTTGCATGTTCAGGAAGAAGAGTGTGTGGGATGGGGTGTAGGTCGGAGTGTGCGTGCGTGTGTGGATAGAGGGGTAGGGGAGAGGATTCCGGAGGCTGAATGTGTAAATATGTGGTGGTACGCACGTGTGTGTGTGGTGTTTATGCGTGCTGTGGATGTAAGTGGGGTGTGGGAAAACATTTTCTTTTGCTTGTATGTCTGGGGTGAGTCGTAAAGGTAATTCCGTAAAAAGATGTGGTGGAATACTGAGTAAAATACTTGGGATGCGGTAGATTCTCGGGATCAAGGTTCACATATGTGTAATCCGTGAAGAGATTGGTCGGAAGAGGGGAGATGTAGGTGTGCGCGCAACAGGAAGTGGTCAGAGGGTCAAGGAAGGAGGAGGGTTGTGTGTCTGTGTGTGCGGGGAGGTGGTCAGAGAGGCATAGCAGCAGTAGGGTAGAATGGTAAGTGAAGAAAGTCGGTGTGTCAGTGTGTGCGGAGGTGCGGTGGACAGGGGAGAGGATGGGTAGGTGTGAAAGTTGGAGTAGGGAGGGGGTGTGTGTATATTAGTAGAGGTGTTAGTGGGATGTGTGAGTGTTTGAGAAAGGGTGTGGGTGGATTGGGGAGAGAAGGATGTGGGGCCCGATGGAGGGAGTGTAGTGTCCTGGTGTGTGTGTGTGGTGAAGGGGGTGTTAGTGGGTGTTCGTATACTGGAGGTGGAGAAAGGGTTGAATGCGGGTGAGAGTGGGGGTCAGTGATGTCAGTTGCGTGTAGAGTGGGTGGTGTAAGTGGGTGTGTCTGTTCGTGTGCTTGGGGTCACGGGGTGTTAGTGATGTTATTTGCGGGGTGGTGGGGTGGAGGTGTTAGTATTGTTAGTTGTGGGTTGGGCGGTGAAAAGGAGGGGTGTGTTAGTGGGGTTAGTGGGGGATATGTGTGGGGACGGGGGCGGTCGAAGGCTAAAGGAATAAGGGTGGGGAGTTCAGGCCGGGGGGAGTGTGGGTCTGTAGGGTGAAGATGGTTCGTTGTTCGACCCTTAGGAGATTGGCGGGTGTTCCGTGGCATTGGAGTAGGCGACAGACTGAGGTGGTGTGCGGAATGTCGAGGGGCACCAAAGTGGCGGGCGATGGGGGAACTACCACCGAGACAAATATCCCGGAGGTGCTCAGTAAATCTGTCCGCCAGGCGACGTCTAGTCTGTCCGACCTAAGTCGCGCTGCACTCGGTGCAACGAAGTCCGTAGACTAAGTTGGAGGAGGTGCAGCGGAAGGCATGCGGGACAGAGAGAGAGTGGCCGTTGGGACCCTGGAAGGTGGTGGTGTTGGTGATGTGGGGACAGGTGTTGCAGCGGGGTCTAGAACAGGGAAGGGAACCGGGGGAAGAGAGCGTGTGTTGGGGGGTAGGGAGCTGTGAACGAGGAGGGTGCGGAGATTGCGTGCGCGTTTGAAGGAGGGGAGTGGTGGGGCTGGGAAGATGTGGGAGGTGGAGAGGTCGGAATGGAGGCGGAGGGAGAGGCGGAGGATGGTGCGGTGGAGGGGTATGGTGGAGGTGTGGTAGGTGATGGGGAAGGGGAGACGGTGGGTGGGTGTGCGGTCGCGTGGGGTGAGGGTGTTGGAGCGGTGGACAGCACGGGCGCGGGTGAGAGCGGTGTGGACGAGAGAGGGGGATAACCTCTGCGGATGAAATGGCTGACTAGGAAAAGGGCCTGGGACTCAAAGTCATCATCTCGGCTACAGAGGCGGCGGATCCTTAGGAGTTGGGAGTAGGTAATAGAGTGTTTAGTGTGTGTGGGGTGGGAAGAGGTGAAGTTGAGGTAGGAGTGGGTGTCGGTGGGTTTGAAGAAGGCGGAGGTGACGAGGGAGTGGTGGGAGGGGTCGAAGGCGACGGAGATGTCTAAGAGGTGGACGTGGGTGGTGGAGATAGAGGTGGTGAAGTGGAGGGAGGGGTGGAAGGAGCAGAAGAAGGAGAGAAAGGAGTCGAGCTGTTCTTGGGTGAGGGTCGTGGCTCCGATACAGTCGTAGATGTAACAACCGTACAGTTCGTGCGTGGGGCCGGTGTACTGGTCAAAGATTTGGGCATCAACATGGCCAACAAAAAGGTTGGCATAGTTTGGACCAATTCTTGTACCCATGGCTACTCCCGTGACTTGTTGGTAAAACTCACCCGAGAAGGAGAAACAGTTGAGGGTGAGGACCAGCTCGGCGAGGCGAAGGAGGGTGGGGTGGAGGGGATGGGGGAGGGGCGAATGTCGAGGTAGTGTTTAGGACGCGTAGGCCATCGGCATGGGGGATGACGGTATAGAGGGACTTGATGTCTAGGGTGAAGAGAAGGGCTGTGGGCCGGGTGGGTAGGTGAAGGACTCGAAAAAGCGCAGGGCGTGGTTGGTGTCGGAGATGTGGGAGGGGAGGGTGGTGACAAGGGGGGCGATGATGGAGTCGAGAAAGGTGGAGATGAGTTCGGTGGGGCAGTTGCAAGCGGAGACGATGGGGCGGCCGGGGTTGTAGAGTTTGAGGAGGAAGTAGATGGTGCGGCTGCAGGGGTGTGGGGTGGGGGCTGCGGACAATGAGGTTGTAAGCGGTGGGGGAGAGGAGGGAGTAGACAACGTCTTGGATATATATATATATATATAACGAAGGAGTTGTGGTAAGGAACCAGATGGACTATAACGCACCAGAGTACTCAATACTTAGGGTAGTAGAGTGGGTAATAGGAAAATGTATGACCCCGACGTCAGAGCTCAAGCCGTTTCGACGGCTATTTCAGTCCAGAAATAGCCGTCGAAACGGCTTGAGCTCTGCCGTCGGGGTCATACATTTTCCTATATATATATATATATATATATATATATATATATATATATATATATATATATGCGTGTGTGTGTGTGTGTGTGTGGTTGTGTGCGTGTGTGTGTATATAGGGGCAGGTGCCAGAGGGAGGGGATTGACACCGTCAAAACAGTAGTCAATATTCAATACACTATAAGTATAGGATCTCTGTTTCATATAAAAATCACTTTTACGGGACAAACATTTATCATTCCGAGCAGGGAGGGCTGAAGGTGGTGTATATGTGTAGGTGCACGTGTGTGTGTGTGTGTGTGTGTGTGTATGTGAATGTGAAAGTTGGGGGAAGAACGAGGTTCCATGTTCAGGAAAAGGTGTGTTTGGAGTGGGGTATAGGTCGGTGTGTGTGCGTGTGGATGTGGAGGGGTCAGAGGGGGGTAGGGGCTGTGGTAGAGGATTCCGGAGGTTGAGTGTGTATATATGTGGGGCTACGCACGTGTGTGTTGGTGTTTATAAGTTTTGTGGATGTAGGTGGCGTGTTTCGAAAAAAGTGTTTGTGAGTGTATGTCCGTGGGTAAGTTCCTAAGGTAGTTCCGTAGAGGGTGTAAAGAGTTGCCGGATATTTTCCACATTATGGTGTGGATAGTGGGAATGAGGGCCAATGGTGTGTGATCCGTGGTTGTGGCAGTCGGTAGAAGGGAGATGTGGGGTGCGCGCGCAACAAGAAGTGGTCAGATGGTCAAGGCATGATGAGGGTAGTGGAGAATGAGAGGTGTGCGGAATGGTGGTCAGAGGGTCAAGGCAGGAGAAGGTATAGCAGCAGTAGAGGAGAATGGCAGGTGGAGAAAGTCAGGGTGTCATTGTGTGCGGAGGGGCGGTGGACAGGGGATGTGATGAAAGGTGGAGTGGGAAGGGGGATATGCGGGGGGATGGGGTGTGCATTAGTAGAGGTGTCAGTGGGATGTGTGTGTGGGGAAGGGGTGTGGGTGGAGCGGGGAGAGGGAGATAAAAGGTGTGGGGGTCGATGGAGGGAGTGTAGTGTACTGTTGTGTGTGCGTGTTTGGATGGGTGTGTGTGGTGAAGGGGGTGTTAGTGGGTGTTAGTATACAGGTGGTGGGGAAAGGGTTGAATGCGGGTGTTAGTGGGGGTTAGTGGGGGTCAGTGGTGGCAGGGTGTGTAGATTGGGTGGTGTAAGTGGGTGTGGGTGGGTGCGTGTGTTCGTGTACGTGGGGTCGAGTGCATGTTAGTGGTATTAGTTGTGGGGTGGTTGGAGTGGATGTGTGGGTGAAGGTTACTGGTGGTAGTAGGGTGTGTGGATAGTGTGAGTGCGTGTATATATGTACGGTGGGTGTGTGCGTAAGAGGGGGGGTAGTATTGTTAGTTGGGGGAGGGTGGTCGGTGGTAGGGTGGGGGCGTTTGTATGTTTAGTTGTGGAGTGGGCCAAGGAGGTGGGTGGTGAAAAGGAGCAGGGTGTTAGTGGTGTTAGTGGGGGATATGTGTGTGTGTGTGGGGGGAAGGAACAGGGCGGTCGAAGGCTAAATGAAAAGGGGTGGGGAGTTCAGGCCGGGGGTAGTGTGGGTCTGTAGGATGAAAATGGTGCGTTGTTCGACCCTCAGGCGGGTGTCGGGTGTTCCGTGGCATTGGAACAGGCCGCAGACTGTGAGGTGGTGCGCGGAATGTCCAGGGGCGCCAAAGTGGCGGGCGATGGGGGAAATCCCGGCGAGACGAATATCCCGGAGGTGTTCGGTGAAACGTTCCGCCAGATATTCACGGAGAGAGAGAGAGAGACAGAGAGAGAGACAGAGAGAGAGAGAGTGTGTGTGTGTCTGTATGTGAGATGTTAAAAGGGTGAGAGTGAATATATATATATATTATGTGTGTAAGATAGGTTAAGCAATCTGTGATAAATAATCTCTCATATAAGCACTTAAGCACTCGACGTTTTTATACCATTTCTCCTATGTGTATGACTGGGAATATGTATAATGATTGTTTCTTCCTTAGGCACAAGGCCAACAGTTTTGTGGGGAGGGGAGGGTCGATTAAATAGACCCCCGTGCATTATTGGTATTTTATTTTATCAACCCGTAAGAATGAAAGTCAAAGGTAACTAATAAATAGACAAATGATTCACGAGAATTTATTTTGTTACGATATAGCTGTTACACGATATCTGTGGTACTACAGAGGATCAACCCTTAAAACAACTTGCTCAATATATCAAGAGATTACGTGATTCATATTTATAGAGATGCACTCTCTCCCTAATGAAAGTCTATCTGAAAGTCCTTATGGAAGAGGGGAGAACTTGTGGCTTCTGATTACCAGTTAGATAAGGTGTGATAACCTTTAATTATACAGGTGCAAAGAGGACAGAAGGGGTTGTGTTTAAGGTTGGGAAAACTATTAATCGGAGTGGAACGAAATTGTAACATATTTTCCTAAACAATGTATTGGGTGCTATATAGGTTAGAGCTTCGTAGAAGCAATTTGCCGTTTTGTTCCTTTTGGGGTGTTAGAAACATATTATAGCAAGAAACGTTTTATAATGAGGGGCTGGGGATGAGCCCAGAGGATAAGTTTGTTGATTTCAGTTCTCTAGATGTTTTACAATTCATTATATCAAGTTCATGAAACTAGGGATAAAATTGGTAGGTATGTGTTGCTTCACTCTGTGTGTGTGTGAACACGTTGTGTCTCGGAATCTTATATTGTGTGTGTGTGTGTGTGTGTGTGTGTGTGTGTGTGTGTGTGTGTGTGTGTGTGTGTGTGTGTGTGTGTGTGTGTGTGTCTGTGTCTGTGTGTGTGTGTCTGTGTGTTCTTTGTTTTTCTTGTATATATGTGTGCATGTGATTGTGTATGCGTGTGTGTATGGAGCTTTTTTCGCTTTATGTCTATGGTTGGTATGTGTGTATTTTCTCGTGTGTCTACTCGCGTATGTGTGGAATTGACTTTTTCTATCGTTTCTATGTATGTGAGTGTGTACGTTTGTGTGTGTTTATATATTTTAACAAGTGTGGCTGCCCGGGTAATTGTGACTGAATTATCTGTAGAGGGAAGATTGTGTATGCGACTTTGTGTTTATGTTTAGGTATATCTGTGAATGTGGGTGTGGGTGTCTGCGTGTATGTTACTTCTTTCTATTGTTTCTATGTATGTGAGGGTCTATTTACACGTGTGTTTCTGATGAGTGAGTGTATGCGCACGCGCGTATGTATTTTTACATGACTGTGTTTATGTGTATGGTCAGTAGCGGAAACATTTCTGTGCAAATGTGTGAAAGTGAATATGTGTATGTTTATGTATGGATATGTATGTGTGCGTGTATCGGAATATTCATATGTAATCCAATCTAGAGAAAGGTGATCGATTAGGAGTTGTACGATATATATATATGACCATCTTCCTGCTATATCAAGCGTTAACCTAATATATACCTCCCATATACTGTAACGATTGTGTTGTTATTTCATACATACATACATACACACACACACAGATATATATATATATATATATATATATATATATATATATATATATATATATATATTTTTTTTTTTATTTTTTATTTTTTTTTTATTTTTTATTTCATAGAAGGAGCTTCTACAGGACTAGTACTGTTTCATTCAGATGAAATCTTCAGGAAGCTGGGTGTCATATTAAGTTCTGGTATTTATACATTTAGGTAGTGGTAAGGGAGGGGTGGTGGAAGGGGGGAGGTATTTAGATACACGGGACCACTTCATGGCACAGGCCGTTTTTTCTTTGGGGAGTGGTCAATTAGCCAGAGTGCTTTTTTGAAATAAATAAATGAGTAAATAAATAAATAAATGAATAAATAGATAAAAGAATAGATAGATAAAATAGACGTTAATTCTAACCACCCCAAAAATATATTAGACAACCTAGTAAAAAGTGTCTCCATTAGGATATCTAGCCTCGCCGCCAATGAAGATATCTTTAGAGCAGCAGCCCCCTATTACAACGAGGCCTTGGCCCGCAGCGGCTTTAGAGATAAGATCACCTACCTTACTATAGCCCCATGCCCACCCAGGAAGAATAGGCGAAGGCACATTAGCTGGTACAACCCCCCCTTCAACCGAGAAGTTTCAACACCTGTAGCTAAACTTTTCTTCACTCTCTTACAAAAACACTTCCCCACCCAACATAGGTACTATACTATCCTTAATAAGAATACCATTAGACTCTCTTACTCTACCACACCTAATCTAGCTAGAAACTTAGCCAACAACAACACCAAGAAGCTAAATAAGTCTACTTTTTCCGAAGCCCATCCAGCAACCGATAGCAACTGCAATTGCCCTGATAAGACGACCTGCCCTCTCAACAACAACTGTCTATAAAAAAAGATCTCGTGTATATATGCGATGTACTCTCAGGCCCCGATGAAAAAAGAAACTCGTACATCGGGATGACTTCTAATAGTTTTAAGACTCGCTGGTACGCCCACACACATTCGTTCCGGCGCCCAGACAAATCTAACCAAACTACACTCGCCGCCCACATCTGGCACCTAAAAATGAACTCCATCCCATTCAAGACCCAATGGAGACTACTCCAGAGAGCGCGATCATACACGGGAGGCCATAATTGCTGTGACCTCTGTATCTCCGAGAGCTATGAGATTCTATTCGCCAAAGGCCCTCTCCTAAACAAGATCTCGGAACACTCCCCTAATTGCATGCACATGAACTATGCAAATTACAAAACCTACAGACGCCCCCGGCCCCCTGACTGACCCCCCCCCCCATATCACCACCCCACCCGCGCCCCCATCCCATTTCCGTCCCCCCATCTCTCATTATTACCCACTTTCCTCCCCTCTATCTCTCATTATTACCCTCTTTCCTCCCCTCCAGGTCTTATATATTGTGTTGTATGCCTCTGAGTAAAGTTCCGTGGCCGCACACACAAATTCACGTATATACCTGCTCATGTTTGCATACGCGCAGTTATGAACTGCTGCACGCACACGTTCATGATTTATTTATCTATTTAACTGTATATTTATTTATTTATTTATTTATTTATTTAGTTACTTTATTTACTTATTTATCCATTTATTTATTTATTTGTTTATTTATTTACTTATTTACTGGTTTATTTGTTTATCTGTTTGTTTGTTTGTTTGTTTGTTTGTTAGTTAACTCATTCATTTATTTATTAATTTATGAGTGAATGATTAGGTAATGAATAAATAAGGGATAAAAGATGGGTAACGAATAGTGAATGGTAAATAGTAAGTAATAAATAATAAATAGTAATTAATTACTTGATGATAATATTAATAACTTAATAGTGACATTAATTATTTATCCTCTATCAGGCCCAGTTTAAAATTTTAAATTTTAAAATTTAAAATTAAAATTTGTCCCACTACCTTTATACATGTGTCTATAGTAATAGACACATGTATGAGTGCGAACGAGTGCGTGTTTGTGCATATGCGTTTATGTGTACTTATTTGTATGTATGTATGTGTATGTATGCGTGTTTGCTTATAAATGTGTATGTGTGTGTATGTATATATGTATATATATATATATATGTATATGGATATGTGTATATATATATATATATATGCATATGGATATGTGTATGGGTATATATATATATATATATATATATGTGTGTGTATGGGTATATATATATATATATATATATATGTGTGTGTATGGGTATATATATATATATATATATATGTATATGAGATTGTATATGTATGTGTGTGTATGTGTATATATGTATATATATGTGTGAATGTATGTGTTTGTGTGTGTGTGTATGTATGTGTATGTATGTGTGTGTGCATATGTATGTATGTGTATGTATAGTATAGTTTACTCGAGAGAGACATACGTACATGTAGGTGTGTATATATATATATTTATATATATATATATATATATATATATATATATATATATATATATATGTGTGTGTGTGTATACACATATATATGTATATATCGCGTGTATGTGTAGATATATATGTGTGTGTATGTGTATGCGTGTGTGTGTGTATATTTGTGTGTGTGTATATTTGTGTGTTTGTGTTTTTCTTGTGTATATATGTATATATGTGTATGTATGCATGTGTGCGTGTGTATATGTATGTGTGTGTGTGTGTATGTGTATACGCACACATATGTGTGTATGTATATATATATATATGTATATATGTATATGTATGTATATGTGTGTGAATGTGTAGGTGTGCACACACACACATATATATATATGTCTATATATATATATGTATGGGTATATATGTGTGTGTAAGTGTTTAAATATATGTGTGTGTATATATATATGTATATATGTATATGTATGTATATGTGTGTGAATGTGTAGGTGTGCTCACACACACACACACACATATATATATGTGTATATATATATATATGTGTATATATGTGTGTATATATATATACATATATATATATATATATATATATATATATATATATATATATATATATATATATATATATATATATATATATATATATATATATATATTTATATATATATATATATATATATCTATATAAATATATATATATATATATATATGTGTGTGTAAGTGTTTTTGTATGTTGTTGTGAGTATGTAAATATATTTTTTCTTTCCATCCTACAAAAACACTCTGGCCACCTGTGGCTTGTATGTTAACTTGACCACTCACCCCAGTCTGTGCCATGATTCAGTCTTGTTAAATGTTTAATTTCTATTACCATCCCACCTAAATTCCCCTACTATATATCTGTTGAATTACTATTCTTGGGGTTTTTATTTATTTATTTTTATTTATTCTTTAATTTATTTTATCTATTTATTCTTTTATCTATTTAATCATTTATTTATTTATTTACTCATTTATTTATTTCAAAAAAGCACTCTGGTTAATTGACCACTCCCCAAAGAAAAAACGGCCTGTGCCATGAAGTGGTCCCGTGTATCTAAATAACCCCCCCCCCCCCTCCACCACCCCTCCCTTACCACTACCTAAATGTATAAATACCAGAACTTAATATGACACCCAGCTTCCTGAAGATTTCATCTGAATGAAACAGTACTAGTCCTGTAGAAGCTCCTTCTATAAAATAAACAATTTTACTCTGCCATGTATTGAGTACCTTACTTACTGTGGTTATCCCCGACTCAACCCGGGACCTACGTATATATATATATATATATAATATATATATTATTTCCTCTCGTTTTGAGTTAATTCAATAATTCTCTATTGAGAATAGAATATAAATATTTTATGATGCACTAAAAACACATGTCTTTTTTGCGGTATTGTGGAATCTCTTTCAAAACTGTAATACCATATAACTAACAGAACACTAAAATCACACACAAATTTAAAGCTTCGGAATTGTTTTCGTCGGAACTAATCGTTATGCCCCCGATAACGTTTACGGAGGAAGAAAGTAAAAAAAATAAATGTAAAGAAGAACGGGCACAACTCGTCCATTGCGAATCAGATGCGTTCGTTGTTATTAGTGTTTTATTGTCAAAGAGTATTGACAATAAGTGCGTAATAGCTCTTAGGATGTACAGTATGTTTTAAAAGATCAAATTGACATTTTGAATCTATTTTCAAATCGATGTAAATACACCAGAATATTTACATAATCACATTAAGATTCTAGTTGTAAGCAATGCAGACAATCCGTGCATTAATATACTTACACTGCTATACAAAAAGATGTATATTATTTGTATATCCCCATAAAAATGTACGTTGTACATATATAGATATACACTGGTCATACGCACACATACATACACAATTACATATACACACGTACATTTACACACTTTCTCTCTCTCACACACACATATATACATGTACATCTATCTATCTATCCCCCCTTGTCTCTCTCTCTTTATATATCACCTTGATCACCTTGACCGACCAGTCTGTCGGGCGTCATCCGGCGCCGCTGTTCACAGCCGTGCGGTTTTAGCCGTACGATGACGCCATCCCACTGGTTGGTCGGGAAGGCCGTAAGTCTAAAGCCTGTCTTAGGCCAGAAGGCTCATTTGGCCGGTGCTTATCCCGGTTTCATGGCGTGAAGCGACTGAGAGTACAAGACTCCCCCTGGACAGGACGCCAGTCCATCGCAGGATTAAACCTCCAGGTATTGCTGGTACTCATTTTTAGCTGAGTAAACTGGAGCAACGTGAAATAAAGTGTTTGCTCAAGGAAACAAGACATCACCCGGTCCGAGAATTGAACTCATAACCTTTCGATTGCAAGCCTACTGCTCTAACTATATATATATATATATATATATATATATATATATATATATATATATATATATATATATATATATATACACATACATACAAGTTCCTGGTTGGGTTGTTGTTTCATTGAGGAACTGGAATCATATGATTCCAGTGATTCCAGTTCCTCAATGAAACAACAACCCAACCAAGAACTAGGCATATCTGAGTATTGACAAAGTTATACACCTCAACAACATGTAAACTCGTCTCTACCACACTAATTCGGACTGCCTGAAGAAGTCACAGCCAAAGATGGCTGTCACTGAAATATATATAGCAGTAATAAACGAAGCCAAATTTTAATCATTTGACTTATTTATTTTATTTTATTTTACATTACTCCGGAATAACCAAACCAACCTGCGCACTTCGTCGAGTGCTCCAATCTGCATACTGAGGTGTTGGTACACAACCAACATATACCCAAAATGTATGTATATATATATAGTATTAGTTATACTATTTATGGTTATGTAAATACAAAACCTTAAGCAGTTGTAAGTATTTTACACACACCCTAAATAGTGGTAGGCAGTATTGTATTACTACCTTATTACCAGTAAGTTAAGTAGCTCAATGTAAAAATATCAGATGATTTACAGAGCAGTTATATGAAATATAAGAATCAAAGAACAGTTCAAAACATTATTGTGCTTACAGCTGTTTCCTCCAAACCGAGGTTTGGATTCTTCGGAACAATTTATTAATGCATGGACAGTTATATGACCTCCTTTTCAGCCGAGAGACATACCAATACATATTCAAACATTGATACATATTCAAACCTTATGGGTCAACATTCATTACAGAATTTGGAGTGGCAGTACACACTTCGAGATTACATTTATATTAATAGGTACAATCAAAAATCAAAAATATAGGTTAAAATACAACATGAAGATAAGCGGTTATATAGTGCAAATGTTATATGTGTGGCACGCATGTGCGTCTTGTTTATATAGTGTGGCAGAGAGATATGTGTGGTAGAGGCACTTAGGTAGGTAAATAAGAGTGTTAGGTTGGTAGATCTGGTGGCAAATTCTTTATATGATTGATATAGTCTGTGTGTGGAGAAATATTATAAGCATTAAAGATAGTGCAAGCATTAAAAGTGTTATAAGTAATGGAGATGCACAGCGCAGGGATGTCAAGTATTTCATGTACTTCGGCATTTTCATGGTCAGGAGAGTGTATTTTTCGATTATATGCCCTTCACATAATCCACGACAATTCAGTTAGAGATCGTAGTCTGCTGTTCTTTAGTTCGATACAGGAGGTTGTTACGTTTCTAGAAACGCCATTGAATACCGCCCGGAATATATATATATATATATATATATATATATATATATATATATATATATATATATATATATATATATATATGGAACTATTGTCATCTTGACTGACGGTTTGAACTTTACAACACCACCTGCCTCTTTCAGGTCAACTACCAAACCTACTACCATCTACAACTGACCAATGAGAATCAAGACTATTCCTGCTGACAACATTAAATTATTCCTAACAAGCTCATATGTCCCAAGGCTCTGATACCATCAATACTATAAACACAGAGCTGGCATATCTAAGAACTGACTAACTGCCTGATGATGTCATAGCCATTCAGTGGCTATCATCGAAATATATATAGCAGTAAATAAAGGATTATGAGTTCATGCAATTCACTTATTTTTCGTCACTATATATATATATATATAATTCTGGGGCATGAGAGTGAGATCCATCATCTCGACAGTAGTAGACAAATGATGATAATGATGATATATATATGGATATGGATATCAATGGACATGAAGAGTATATATATATATATATATATATATATATATATATATATATATATATATACTCGTATATATACATATATATATACTCGTATATATATATATATATATATATATATATATATATATGCATATATATTACGTTGATTCTCATGTGAAACGAAAAAGGTTGCATAATCGATTCATGATATCATTTTTCCAACTTAGAAGGGAAACCTTAATATGTGATATATTTAGGTGTTTATATATTTAATATGTAAATTTATAACATTTATTTGTTCAATGTTTAAGATCTAATTTTTAAATGATTTGTAATTCATTGCTTTCTTTTTTTTTTTCTTTTTGTCACATAAATGTGTAGCTATTTAATTATAGCAATCACTATCTATATTTGATCCAAACCAAACATTTGTCATCTTAATTCATTATTCTAAATACGATATCGCAATAAACATTAAAGGGCCATTGTTAGATATTTAATAGAGAAAGTAAATTTCATATACAATTCATAGGATAATATCATCAGAATAATATATATTGTTTCGAATGCTATGTTATTTATTTGTTGTTTTCAATCAACAAGCGAACAACGTTTTATTTAGATATGCTCTTTTGAAATGCTCTTATCTTGTGATGTATATTCAATATATCAATAAAATGGCCTTACCCCACCGGAAAACATTTAATATCGCATTTGTTTCGTAGTAATATATTTAAATCCAATAAGTATTTATCTGTAAGACATACATTTCTGATGCAATAATACTATGCGTATCTCGTCGTATTTGTTGATTGAAACAAAATCAATTAGCTAAAATTAATTTGGATTTCAAAACTAAAGTGGTTTGCTAAGTCTCAACACAGCATTCACCAATTGACATTGCGGATTTAGACTAGGATATAATGACGAAGCGTACCAAATTATCGATAGGGTACATTTTGTAAATTCTGTATTTGTGTTATGTACATTATTTATTACGCCACTGACTGGAAGATTTCTTCATTGGAGGCGGTAATTATTTATGAAACCGTAACATATGGCAAAAATAATGTTATCTCAGATTACAGACATCATGCAATGCGGGAGTTTACATATGAAGAAATATTCTAAACCTATATGTAGGAGACATATTCTACTAACAGGTAGTCCAGCTTAAATGTCTTATTCCTTAGAATGGGATAAGAAATGAAATTTATTTTTAAAAAAAGACATATAACATTACACGATTCAATATTTTACACAAATATGGTCTGTTTAAATGATGAAATATTATCTCTTAAAGAAATACGTGGATTTGTTAGAATAGCTGTAGTAACGTTTAATTCTATAATGAACTTTTAATCCAAAAATTGTTCAATTTAATGTCTTTAACTAATAAGTAATTGCCGTATGTCTTCTTATTCTCCCACTTATTCCTGAGAAGGCCGTGAAGACAGAGTCCTCAAACACTCCTAACAGCGGAGACAGTCAGAAGCATCCGTCTCCAACTGATCCGGCTTGAGCACCAGGCGAGACCAGCCAAACTCATGAATGTTATCCAGCCATCTTGCTCGCGGTTTAGGTTTGAGTCTCTTGTCGGTTGGTTTTGCTCAGAAAATCAGTCCAGTGCTTCTTTCCTGATATATTCTAAACACATGTCCATAGTATCGGAGCTCTGATCCCTGAATTCGAAGAATTAGCGGCTTTACCTTGAGTGAATCACTGATCTCTGAGCTACTTACTCTATCGAGTAATGTTATTCCAAAGACTCTCCGGAGGGACCCCATTGTGGCTACTTTTATACACGATCGTATTCTTTCAATCATGACACAAGATCCATGACCATAGTTAAGGGTTGGCCCGAATACTGAATTGAAGATAGCGAGTTGGCCTTTACACTTACATCCCTTCTGGTTACCGAATGCTGCAATTATTGCACTTAATTAAGCCTCCTGCATTCCCTTACTCTTGAATTACGGGTCCGAGATGATTGAACTTCTCCACTTGCTTCAGTGGTAACCCATTCACATGTAGAGTGCACTGTGCAGGCATCCTTGAGAGGACGCGTATCTCAGTATTCGCAGCACTGATTTGCATTCCAACCATGCAGCACTCGGCATCACACCTATCAATTGGCTGTCGGAGATCACCTTCTGTCAAGATAAATAACACATTCCAACCTACTGATTTCACACCCGCCAGTCGATACACCGCCTACAATCCTGCTGCGCATTTCAGTCCTCTTCATGAAAATAATTGTTTCTATTTTTGGCACAAGGCCAGCAATTACCCAGTGCATTACGGGTACTTTATTTTATCGACCCCGTAAGGATGAAAAGCAAAGTTAACCTCGGTGGGATTTGAACTCAGATCATAAAGGCACGTAACTATGCTTCAAAGCATGGTGTCCGACTCTCTACCGATACTGCCAATCCACCGCCCAAAATAATGAGCATTAGATGTTTGTTATACATACAACACGCACACTTGGCAGTGTCTAACTCCTACATTAAATAGTTTCGATTTAGCATAATTTATCCTAACACATACACTCAAACATCGGTGCAACAAGCAGCTGACAATTTTAAATTAACAAAAACATAAAATATTCATGAATAAGTATTAACGGAAAAGCAACATATTGTAACTATAAGAATAAATCTTTTATCGTATACAACAGGACAACTATATTTGTTACGGGTAAACAGATATTTAAATATATTGGGATAACTGGTGTTTAACAATTAAGCATGGCCTGAATAAATTACTATTGAAAGTATGTATAACTTTAATATTTTCATGATTGCACTGAAACGTAAAGGGGTACGGTGGGAGCTAAACAGAATATTCCTTGAAGTGTTCAAATTGTAATGACTCAAGAATACAAATAGTTTATCATATGCAAAAAGAAAGAACAAAGGGAGCTGAGGCATCGTGGCGAAATAACAGTTAATTGATCCCGGGAATCGATTATTAAAAGTGACACGTGTAAATACTATAAATTTAATTTTAATAGAATGCAAATGAAAACGGAATCTTCAGACATTTCAAAAATGAATGACCGAATAAGAGAAATTTGAATTGAAAAATAAACATTTCATAATATAACAAATGTTTGAGAGAAGTGACATAACCAGTGAGTTACGGTTTTGAGAAAAGGATCAAAATAATATAGGTTTAATTCCATTAGGAAATAAAAGGTATTAAGAAGGAGTGATATATATGAACGCAATAATAATAATGGAAATCATTTGGAGATAGGAAAGACAGACAGATACAGGGATAGGTAGAGAGAGAAAATGATTTGAAAAAATATTGGCTTATAAAGACACAAGTGAAACTGAAAGATTAAACTGGTATCAAGGAGTGAAACTGAGAAGGTGAAAATATATTTTTATAATGACATATATACACTAATAGAGGGTATGCAAATCACAAGTAAAAGAAAATGCCTACTTTTACTTGATTGTTGACAGCACATGAAGATTCAATTTGTAAGTTTATGCATAACAATGCCAAAGTTGAAACGTTCACGAAGTATTAAATTTGATATGAACATTTTCCGACAGCGTAAAGATTATCGAATATATTTATTGAATACTTACCGATGAAGTTTTGTAGCGAAACAGACATGTTTAATGTTACAGGAAGATAGAGAATAGCGTGCAAACTTTTTTCAGAACATGCGTGCCCGATGAGAAGAAGGTAGGAATGTTATTCTCAGATCTAAGATCTCGTTTACATGCCTGCAACTGATTAGACTGTGTTCAGAATGATATTCTTAAATTATGCGACCGATATATTTAAAGTCCAAGAGAAAGAGTAGTCTATCCAAAGGCTTTCATGCCGCACCAGTAATACAATCTTCGTAGAAAATATCGGTCTAACCCAGGATATGGTAGAGAAAATTAGCCTAAATGGATTCCATTAGTTAAAGAGAATCCAAGTAATAGCAACAAAAATCTCGTATAAAGAACGACTATGCACGAGTAATATTTTCTTATATTTTATACTAATTAACGTGATACATATATATATAGATTAAGTTAAAGAAAAATAGGAATATATTAAAGTAGCCCCAAACAGTAACATGAATTTATTTCATAAAATAAACTAATCACAAGAAAAGTTCATTAATCCATTTATAACGCAATGTCGTTGAGTAAAATTCAATATGACCCAACCGACTATATCTTCAGTTATTTCAATGCACATTATACGCAGATTCCTATATTGAAGCGATACAAAATGAAAGCGACAGTTTGCATAAGTTGTGTTTATTGAGAATTTGAAATAAAATCTCCAAATTATATTTTTAATGAATATTGAAATGAGCCTCATGTGTGCAATGATCTGAAAATCAATAATTTGGCACGCAATTTCAAGGATCCATTGAATGATATTTCCATTAGGTTTGGAAATTAATAATATTGGAGAATAAAGAATAACTCAAATTTGATTGTACAGCAGATATAATATCTGTGTTATATTTGATGGTGATGTGTTGACAGCTCAAGGCCATTCTTAACACAAACACCCATAAGAGAATTGAAGAGATCAGATACAATAACAAAATCAATTATTGATATCTGTCCCTGATTCCTTTACACCAAGTGTATTTATGTTTATATATATATATATATATATATACATATAAAGGTTTACATATAAAGTCATAGATATATGTGTTTTGCAACGGGTCACTTTGTGGCTCAATGAAGAATTAATAAATTAAATAATCAGAGCTATATATCATAAAGATTGTCTATAGAATCACCAGATAAAATATATACCGTTTACTCTCCTAATTACCATAATTAACGATATAAAAAATCAATTAGACCAAGCTATAAGAATAAAGGTTCCTATGAAGAAATCTCCGACAAATAACCGAAAGCAGCCCTTCGCGGCGGTTGCGACGGAGTATTTATCGAGTATTTCAACAGCGTGTATAAATCGACCAGATATATAGTCAACTAAACAGAAGAAAAGTGAACATATTTAGTTACTTCTACCATGGTTTCGTCCGCATTTTAAGATATCCGATAACGTTGGAAATCTAGAGCCTCGGATTATTCAGGAGTTAGCTCAAATTTAGACAATTAATTTTCCAAAGTGATCGCGCCAAGAATACATTCACAAATGGCTAAGAATCGTGACGTGGCAGCGGTCAAGTTAGAAAGGATGTGATTAGTTGCTTACGGCTGGTAGGCTTTTTGCTAGAAAGCGCAGCCCAATACAGCCAAAATTGTATCTCAACCTAACGGGAGATTATTACATATAAAGTTTTACATATATATATATATATAAAGTCATAGATATATATGTGTTTTGCAACGGGTCACTTTGTGGCTCAATGAAGAAATTAATAAATTAAATAATCAGAGCTATATATCATAAAACATGTCTATAGAATCACCAGATAAAATATATACCGTTTCCTCTCCCAATTAGCATAATTAACCATATAAAAAATCAATTAGACCAGCTATAAGAATAAAGGTTCATGTGAAGAAATCTCCGACAAATAACCGAAAGCAGCCCTTCGCGGCGGTTGCGACGGAGTATTTATCGAGTATTTCGACAGCGTGTATAAATCGACCAGATATATAGTCAACTAAACAGGATTAGGTGTAAAATAAACTAGGACAAAAGTGAACATATTTAGTTACCTCTACCATGGTTTCGTCCGCATTTTAAGATATCCGATAACGTTGGAAATCTAGAGCCTCGGATTCTTCAGGAGTTAGCTCAAATTTAGACAATTAATTTTCCAAAGTGATCACGCCAAGAATAAATTCAAAAATGGCTAAGAATCGTGACGTGGCAGCGGTCAAGTTAGAAAGGATGTGATTAGTTGCGTACGGCTGGTAGGATTTTTGCTAGAAAGCGCAGCCCAATACAGCTCTGATATATAGCTCTGATTATTTAATTTATTAATTCTTCGTTGAGCCACAAAGTGACCCGTTGCAAAACACATATATATCTATGACTTTATATATATATATGTAAACCTTTATATGTAATAATCTCCCGTTAGGTTGAGATACAATTTTGGCTGTATTGGGCTGCGCTTTCTAGCAAAAAGCCTACCAGCCGTAAGCAACTAATCACATCTTTTCTAACTTGACCGCTGCCACGTCCCGATTCTTAGCAATTTTTTAATGTATTCTTGGCGCGATCCCTTTGGAAAATTAATTTCCTAAATTTGAGCTAACTCCTGAATAATCCGAGGCTCTAGATTTCCAACGTTATCGGATATCTTAAAATTCGGACGAAACCCTGGTAGAGGTAACTAAATATGTTCACTTTTCTTCTAGTTAATTTTACACCTAATTCTGTTTAGTTGACTATATATCTGGTCGATTTATAAACGCTGTCGAAATACTCGATAAATACTCCGTCGCAACCGCCGCGAAGGGCTGCTTTCGGTTATTTGTCGGATATTTCTTCATATGTACCTTTAGTCTTATAGCTGGTCTTATGGATTTTTTTATATCGTTAATTATGCTAATTGGTGGAGGAAACGGTATATATTTTATCTGGTGATTCTATAGACATGTTTTATGATATATATATATATATATATATATATATATATATATATATATATATATATATATATATATATATATATATATATATATATATATATATATATATATATATATATATATATATATATATGTATATAGTGAAAGATTGAAGGATAACATGGTCGGCTGTACAACAATGGGCTTTTTTTAAAGTATTAACAATGTTTCATTGATCAGGTGAGTTTAGAGGCCGCTAATCACTCTTTATTATTTTTTTCTTTTATCTGTCATTTGTTACTACCTCCTATTCGCTACACGTATCTATGTATGTATCGAATACTGCTTTTCATGTTAGTACTACCTCCATCCTACATCCTTATACAGACAGTTACTCACCACCACCACTATTATCAACTATCGTATTCTGTACTTATATACTTTTACTTATTTATTATTTTCTTTATTATAATTTTTTTTTATTTTCTTACTTTTTAATTTTCTTACTTTTTACATCTGTAACTTCTTTACCTATTTATCATATTTTATTATTGATGTTATTGTTTTGATTCTACGCTGTATCTTTGTATATACATGTCATGCCATATGTGAGTTCTTTCGTATTCATATGATTTGATTAGAGGTAAACACTGTATTGAAGGTAGAGTGACGCAACTTCGAGCGATTAGCGACATCTAGACTCACCTGATCAATGGAACAATTGTTAATACTAGAAATTAAGCCCCTTGTTGTATAGCCGACCAATATATTAGTTTAACGCTGATGGACCTGTGGTAGACAGGCGAGCGCGGGACATTTTACAGAACAGGTCAGCAGCTACACACTTTTCAACAGTGGTAAAGGGAAGTTCTATAAGAAATAGAGGTCATCATGTGGGACCCCATTTGCTCACCATACAGGGAGATCTGGAGGGCGAGAGAGATGGAGACGATGACTGGGAGTCGGCTCTTCCACGTTCGGACCATATCCTTGTGGTTGTGTTCATTACGCAGTTAATGAGTTTGATTATGTATAGACATAGCTGACCAGTTAAAATGATATAGAAAGAGATTACTGTGGCTTTCGTATTGGAAACGAATCTTGTATCGTGGCTGGAAGAACTAACTCGTGGAATTAATGAGTGACTTATGTATGAGTGTCTTCCATTAGAGAATAATAGAAATTCAACCCTTGCTGACATTTATGCTCCCATTATGTCTGCTCACGAAGAAGAACGTATTTCATTCTCATAACTCCGAAAGAGTTTCGTCGAAAGGCTTTTAGAACTGACATACTTATCATGCTTCGGGACTTAAATGTATGGGTGGGTACATATTCCGAACATGGGACGATCGAGGCAAACGGGATATGGCCAGATGCAATATCAATGGGATGCGTCTGCTTCAAATATGCGCGGAATTTGATCTATGTTATACGATACTAAGTTCTAAATGAATGCAACGTGGCTCCAAGCATTGGCATAATACGTAGCAGGTATTACACTCAGAATGTGTGCAACATTTGTCTGATATGTGGGAATGAATCCGTGATTGGTGGAAAACTGGTCAGGGGAAGAATTAATTTCCTTATAAAGAAAAGAGTTAGTTTCAAGAGTGCAATACTCCAAAAGGAACTGGATGTTATCCACCTGAAATACCCTAATATTTGCCCAGAACCTGGATTATATGGTATGTGAAAATAACAGGAAATGTGTGAAAAAGTCAGAAAATAACTATACAATTATGCTTGGTTTTGCAAACCGCATGCATTAGGACTGGATTCACGAAAATGAAAAAGATATTTAAGTCACTATCGTTAAACATTGTCAAATCTTGAGACCGGAAACGGATGAGGACCGACAAGAGATATGGTGGAGTACCAAGGCTAACGAAATTCAGTCTGCCTCCCATATTAATAGCATCAAATTCTTGCACAATTCCCTTCATTAGGTCTATAAGATTTCATCCTTCATCTGTTGCGCCATTTCATATGTTTAAATTAAACTGATCGCTATATTCTAATACGAAGAGGCTGTATTCATATATATATATATATATATATATATATATATATATATATATAACGTTGGCTGAAAGTCAGTTCGGAGTTTTAATAAAAAATAAGTCACTGGTTTTAAAGATAATGTGATTCATTCAATCAATGGCATAAATACCGTTTTGTTCTAATATCTTCTGCTTCACGCCTGTTTAGCAAATCAGAGGTGGAAATCCGTTGAGTGAATTTAGACATATTCCATTGATTTGGGACCCGATTCTGAAGTCTGATGACGTGAAAAATGTGATGCACATGATTATCAACACTCAGCCTGAGTTCATATAAAAGGGATTGTTGTCAATCAATGTGTTCATTTATCACTTTTAATCTAATTTGGCCGGCCAGAGCGAGGTACATATTTAACCGAAAAAATTCGCGAACGGCATCTTGACTTCATGTTTGGCACACACGTTCCGAAACATCATCTCCGTATAACCATGTATTTATCCTACAGATTTGTACCACTTTCTTGCATTTTTTTAAACAAAAAAAGGAGGTTGTGCATTTTCGTTTTCCAATTCCATTGTGATATAAATTACACAAAATGTATTCTCGTTGCAAGACTGAAATATCAAGTATCCAAATAGTGTGCATGCGCAAATGGTACATAGATGATACGTACAATTGGTACAAACTTATCACCTGTCGATAGACGTTGGCATTACTTAAAGAGAGAAAATCATGCGTCACGAATACAAATTTCATACACCTATGATGACGATCTCTAAAATAATTTAGAACGTGGTATTGTGCCAAATTTTAATTCTCAGGTAATATAAACATCACATACAGAAGAGGACTTGGATACACGCATTCACATAATATTGTAGCACTTATACCATATTTGATATGTCTGTTTAATTAAGTATGTGATGTTTCGGATGAATTTGGGTGAGCTCATAATATCTATATACGAGCTGGACTCTTACACAATATATATTATATTTCAACAGCTTTTCAGTAGACTGGATACAAAACTATTACTTTTATTTTGAAAACTGGCAATATAGAACCTCCGATTTGAACAATCCTACACAGAAAAATAAGTACCATGTCTGTATAAAACTAAAATGAATCACATACATCAGAGTAAAAGCAGACGTCATATGATATCTTACAAAATAAGAGTACTATCATCTTGAAAGTAATTTTACTGATTCAAGAAATTATGCCAATGGCATCTTTAATAATCTTGTTTTACCATCAAAGCTTTCACTACATTTATGATTAATCGAGAAATTGTTTAAAGTTCCCCACATTATATTATCTGTAATAAATAATGAAACTTTCAAAATGCTCTTTAGATCGTTTTGGAATTTTATTATTTTAGCGATATGATTCGTTTAAAGTTTACACATTTAGCCTTAAAGGCGATATAACACATTATATTAAAGTATATTCCCTCTATTCCTGTGGTTTCAATGACAAACCATTATACAATAGGCATAGACAAGTGTATCAATATACTATATTCGGAGAGTAGTTTTGTGCTTTCATCAAACTATCTTCGCATATTTATGCACACACACACCGAAACCCGTAATATAAACATGATTGTGTGTCTGTGGGGGTGAGCCTATGCATGTAAGTATATATATATATATATACATAAATATATATATATATATATATATATAACGAAGGAAATGTGGTAAGGAACCAAGTGGACCATAACGCACCAAAGTACTCAATACTTAGGCTAGTAGAGTGGGTAATAGGAACGAGTAGGACCCCGACGGCTGAGCTCAAGCCGTCTCGACGGCTAATTCTCTAGAGAATTAGCCGTCGAAACGGCTTGAGCTCAGCCGTCGGGGTCCTACTCGTTTCTCTCTCTCTCTCTCTCTCTCTCTCTCTCTATATATATATATATATATATATATATATATATATACATAATATTGTCCAATATTTACTCCAAATCCATCTCTTCCCGGCTATCACTCCTCCTACGCATGCAATCACACTATATTATATAGTTCAGCTGTATGAGGTCGTAACGGATGTTAGATGTTTTCCCTTCGGCCAAACCCATGAAATAAAAGAGAACCACCATTATGTCAGCCACTGGCTACTTTCTCTACAACTTGTGAGTAATTCTATATGTGGATGTGTCAGAATTTTTACGCAGAATTTCATATACGTCGGAATATCCCACTGCGTTAATCAGCTCATGCTCATTTAGATTAACACCTATAATTTCTCATCATCTGGGTTTATTATGGTCTAACGTACAACGCTTCACAGTGCGGTACAGATAAATAAACAAATGAATACAAATAAGCACACACATGACGACGCGATGCATACAACTATTATCTCCCTATCAAAACTTTCTAATATATAAAATACAATCAGAACAATATTTCCTCAAAACGCCTGTCTGAATACATACGTGCTTTTTCTCAAACATGCCGTGTTTTCGTTTAATCACCCTCCTCTCTCTTTTTATTATTTTATTTCTCATTCTATATTCTAAAGCTGGACCAGCGTTCAAACGTTGGGATTTTTTCCCTAATATATCAAGCGTTAAACTAATATGTATCTTCATTTTGAGGTATTGTTTACTCTATTGTTCTCAGTTAAATTTTAACACACACACACACACGCGCGCACACATGTATGTATATATATATATATATATAATATGCGCGTGTGCGTGTGTGGGTGTGTGTGTGTGTGGCGCGTCAGCTCACTGTGATCGGGCTGGCTTCCAGGGGACAATCTGACACCAATACTCCCTAGATCTAATGCATATTCTCTTTTAATCTGAACTAGGCTTCACACAAATCTAGATACCGCAAACTACAACGAAGTACTCTAACACACTTATGAATAAACAACACATACAAACGGTCGCATGACACGCACACATCAGCATATACACACAGTTAATGTTGTTATTTGACGACTCTAACCAACTTTCTTTCATTGCAAAATTAGCTTCGACCTACGTTACATGTCCTTTTAACAATGTTATTTTTTTCTCTATCTTGAATCTGTATCTCCTGACAAAGGGCTAAAACCTTTGAACATTTTTCAGATGATCCAGATTAAAGCGTAAACATTAATTATTTTGTATATGCGTGATTGTCTCGTTTTGATATAAGTATAACAATATATATATATATATATATATATATATATATATATATATATATATATATAAAGGAGTGAAAACCTACACGAATCAGCTGTACAGGAGGTTTTATTCCAAGTATCAACAAATATTACATTAGTCCGGTGAGTCTATAAACCGCTATCCGCTGAATGACGTGGCACTCGATTTGAGTTGACACCCAAACAAATTCTCAAAATACTGATTTGGTGATACAGTGCGTTAGTGTTTATAGTTACATGAACGTTAGAATTATCCTCGACAAAAAGTACTCATAACTTCTACTCGGTTTGCCTTAAACAATACCTCGTTCAGTTATATATATATATATATATATATATATATATATATATATATATATATATATCATTTCTGAATTTGTTTAGCAAGATTCTTTATCTGAAATCGTGTGTTGAAACTGATATTGTTATACTTTGGGAGGGTCATGTTGCCAATAAGAAACACACGCACCAGTTACTTTCACTTCAATTTAATATAATAAATTTATAAATTTAGGAATTTATAAATTTATAAAGTTCTGGTTGGTTGGTTGGTTCCACAACCAGATAGTTGTTTATATATTGTCAAAGTTCTTTCGTCACACATTATGTGACCTCTTCAGTGACTGGGGATTCTTTTCTTTGTTTTTGTGCCTCTTCTTTGTTCTGCCCTACGCCATTTTGTTTCTGAAACAAAATGGCGTAGGACAGAACAAAGGAGAGGCACAAAAACAAAGAAAAGAGGTCACATAATGTGTGACGAAAGAACTTTGACAATATATATAAACAACTATCTGGTTGTGGAACCAACCAACCAACCAGAAATTTATAAATTTATAAATTCCTAAATTTATAAATTTATTATAATAAATTGAAATGAAAGCACTGGTGCGTGTGTTTCTTATTGGCAACATGACTCTCCCAAAGTATAACAATATATATATATATATATATATATATATATATATATATGTGTGTGTGTGTGTGTGTGTGTGTGTGTGTGTGTGTGTGTGTATAAACAAATCTTAGATATAATCAATACATATAAAATATATATTGGTAATATTTGTCAGTTCAAAGCTTGATAAACTCCTGTTTAGCGCATGTGTAATATAAAGAATATATAAGTGGATATATCAATCGAGAAACACACCATAATTTAGTACATATATATAGAAAACATATTTAAATTTATATACAAAATTCAATGCACACTCCCAGAGGTATAGCACAAATTTAACACCTAGGAGTATGTATTTAGTTACGTATATAAATTCAAATAATATTTGCTCTATATAAACAGGGGGTATGGTGCCTGGGCATGCTCCCATTTCCTAATAGATTATACTTTTTCTCCGCAAACAACCAAAATATCTATTTGTATATGAGGTGGAATGTATGTACATGCTATGTTTACCGTATATCGAATTTTTTTTATATCTTTGATATTTTTTTTTTATATTTCGATATTTGATAATATATTATGTTAACTTTCATGAGTGTCTTGTATGAGAGATTATGTATAGAGAGTTTTGTATGGTATATATGGAGAGGGTTGTTGAGAGAGAGTTGTGTGTAATAGACATTGAGAGAGGGGAGTATACTGGTGACTGGTTTAGAGAGGGGATAATGAGTGTTGTAAAGTAGATATAGAGAGGGGAAAGTCTGGAGGTAATAGATTGAGTGAGAGGGATTGGAAGAGTATGTTGTATATTAGATATAGAGGGAAGGAGAATTGAATGGTGATGGATAAAGTGAGATGATTTAAGAGAGAGTGTCGTATGGTAGATATAGACAGAGGGGGACTTTGGTGGCAATTGATATAGAGAAGGAACGTCTGAGATGAGACTTATATTAGATATACAGAAGAGTAGAGATTAATGTTTATTGATATAGAGAATTATTTGTATTTGATATTGAGAAGAGGAGAGTTTGGTGTTAATTGATAAAGAAAGGGAGAATTGGAAGAGATGTCCGTCTTGTAGATATAGAGAAGGGGAGAGTTTGGTGTTAATTTCTATAGAGAGGTGAGTTGTAAGAGAGTTCCGGGTACTAGATAAATAGAGAGGGACAGTATAGTGATAATTGATGTAGAGAGGGTTATTGAAAGAGTGTTGTATGGTAGATATAGAGAGGGGGAGAGTACGTTGGTAATGCGTATACAGAGGAAGATTCAGAGTGTTTTGTATGGTGAGAGTTGGATAGTGTAGTGGTAATTAATATAGGGAGGAGGGATTGGGTGTGTGCGGCGTGGGTTGTAGATATATTTAGAGGGGAGATGTAGTATTGAATGATATAGAGAGTGTGTTGTATATTAGATATAGGGAGAGGGGGAGTTTGATGGTTGTAGATATAGGGGAGGCGGTTATAAGAGAGTGTCGTGTAGAGAGGAGGAGAATTTGGTAGTTATTGATAGAGAGAGATGGATTGGGAGAGATACGTGTAGATAGATATAGAGAGGAGAGTTTACTGGTGATATATTTAGTGATTGTGAGAGATAGGTGCATACCGATAGAGAGAAGGGGAGATATTGGTGGTAATAGTTATAGATAGGGGGATTATAAGACAGTTTTGTATCATAGATATAGATAGGGGGAGAGATTGGTATTAATGGATATCGAGAGAGGGATAATGAGGGTGTGCTGTGTGATAAATATAGAGAGGGGGAGCGATTGGTGGTAATTGATATAGAGAGAGAATTGGGAGATATTGTGGTATGGTAGATATAGAGAGTGGGACAGGGTAATGTTTATTTATATAGAGAGTGAGAATTGGAAGATATAGATATAAATACAGAGAGGGGGATTGCGAGAGAATGGAATCGATGTACGGAGGGGGATGTTTTGGTGGTAATAAATTGAGAGGGGGTATTGCGAATGAGTATTGTATATTAGATATAGATAGGAGGATAGTTGACTGCTGAAATATAGAGTTAGATGGATTGAGAGAGAGTGTCGCATGGTATATACAGAGAGGGCGAATTTGGTGGTAATTGATATAGAGAGGGGTGTTTGTGAGAGTGTGTTGTATATTAGATATATAGAGGGGGATAGTTTGATGTTCATTGATATATAGAGAGGGATTAAAGGAGAGTTCCTGTAGTAGATATCAATATCAATAACTTACAATAAAATGTTGTTGCATGATACTTGGAGTTATGGCAATGCTAAGAATGGAGCCGAACAGGGCACCGTGATGGAAAACGTTAGGCACTTAACTCAACGGATCACAGAGGGAAGGATTTGGTAAAGATGCTAGCAGAGAGTTGGAGTTTTTCTTAGGTTTTGTAGTCGGATATATATGTGCATGAGGGTATGTGTGTCTACACATGTATGCGTACATATGTGTATGCATGCATGTGTCTGTGCCTGCCCGTGTGTGTGTATATGTGTGTGTGTGTATGTGTAGGTACATACCCTGGAGTGTGAACAGACGTGTGAGATACCGAACCCAGCATGACTCCATTGAAGTGTGTCCGACGGGATATGGCTGATGACCCGTGTGGCAGTAAATAGTGACCGGAAATTAAGATGACGTAGAATAACAACAGCCAATGGCATGACGAGAGTGGAAGATGTTTTTTGAATGTGTTTTTTGACAATAACACCCCAGTGAGAAAATTTGCTCCGAACGAACTGCCCGTGTTCGAAAGAACCTGCAGCAGTAGAATCAGTCAGATCCATACAGTGATCATGTCTCAAGCTACCTGCCGGCGAAACAATTGTAACACTGAATAAACTGAGTCAAGATGCATCACTGATTTTTCGTTTTTTTAAACTATATATATATATTTTACTAAATTTCCAATTATATTATTCTCCTAGATTTAATAATTAACTAATTAATTTAATTAGACAATTCTGTAGATTGGTTAATTATTTGTGTCTGTTTTATAACATCTAGTTGAGAGCTTATCATGATGATTAGCGGAAATTAAAATATTTCCTTTGTCTAATATTTGGAATGACCCAGCAAAAACCGGGGGTTATTTCCCTTGCTGGAATTAACACGTGACAGCTATAGATACGATACGCCGCATTTAGTTCTATCGTTACTTTGGTAGAGTATTGTGTGTTAGATTTGCCTACCACAATGTTCGACTTGTCAAGCAATTTAAACGTATGTTATTACTCTATGGCCCTAACTTATCGAGTGCTTTGCTAACTCATCATGTCATATAAGTAGGCCTAATTTACTTGCAAACCGCCAGAGTTTCGATTTTACTAAATTTCCAATTATATATATATATATATATATATATATATATATATATATATATATGTGTATGTGTGTGCGCGTATGTTTATGTGTGTGTGAGTGTCATAGTATGTTTTTTTTCACGAGTGTATTCGTCCATGATTCTGCAATCATGTATGTGGATATATGTTAGTATACTAGATTTTATGTATGTATCTTACAGATTTATGTGTTCTTAAAATAGTTTAACTGATGTAGGAGCTATAAACCTATTATTAACTTGTACTCGATCGTTTACGCTGGCCAGTTCCACTTTATATTAAGAAGCGAAAATCGAATCAATGCAAGTTAATTGAGTAACTATAAACACTGTTAATAATCACTTCGGCGTTAAACTATTTCAGCCTCAACAGTTTGATGACCTGCAGGTGAGATTTCATTTCATTAATCTTCCAAAAATATTTTTCTCCAATGCTGTAGCGTTTTGTGAAACCAAGTGCTTTAATGGAGATTTAGTGCAGGACATTTGACATATAATCATACGATTCGATAATGCAACAACCAGTATACAATAGAAGAGAGCAACATCATAATTTATTTTCTTTCTGTCCCTTTCATAAACTCTATTAACCATAACATTATGTAAAGCTACTTGAATTTAAAGGCAGTGTTTAGTTACTTATGTCTCTGTTAGTAATTTTATGATTTCAGTTGAATTATTTTTATTGTTTACATTTACTAAGTAACTGATAGCAAATATATAAGCGTTAGGAAAATAGAGTGGTTTATTTTGTTTTTGGTTTTGTGTTTTATGATTTTATGGAAAGTAATCTAGATAATACCTAAGCTTTGATTACTTTCTGTATGTCTTTTATATGTATATTGATTCCTGGTTGTGTAATTCAGTTTTGTCCTATTTTCATTGAAATGATTTATGTTAGACGCAACCGACTGCAATTGATCCGGTTGGATTCCCATGCAAGACCCGTCGATTTCATTGATCTTATTCAACCACATTGCCAGGTTTCTACCGCTGAGTCACCTGCCGGCTGGCTTTGCCCAATAAAACATGTGCAGCGATTCTTTCTTCAGAGATTTTAACCCCCTGTTCATATTATCGGTTTATGATCATTCAATTCGAAGTAGCAGTTCTATATGGAGTGAGAATCTAAGCTCCGAGATACGTACTCGATTGAGAAATATTTCTGCAAAGACCCTTTTGAGGAACCCCATTTCGACCGCTTTTATTCAAGGTCGTATTATTTCGTTCGTTACACAAGACAGTACCATAGGTTTGGCCTTATACGAATACCGACTTGAAAACAGTGCGTTTGGATTTTACACCTACACATATCTCTTCTTCTGACGACCGAAACTTGTGACTTACTGCACCGGCTCCGGCAATTTTTGCACATACCTCAACGTCCTTTCTTCCATCACTTGCGAATACGACCGCAAAAATATCTTATTGCCCTGATGTCTATACAAATGCCATAGTATTCGTGTTTAGGTATATGGGTGTTTGACATCGCCATGCGTGTGTACTGACCCTTCTACTGTTCATATTCTTCATGGACAAAGTAACTTGCGCGGCTGGGTTGGAAGTAGCATCGAGACTGGTGGGTTTAGGATCAGTTGTATTTTGGGAAGACATGGTACTACTTAACTCGGCAGAGGTGATGTCCGTCAAGAATTTGATAGGTCTGCTGCCGGGTGATGCACGTCTGAAATGTGAATCAGTGCTGCCGCCGTCGTCTCATGGAAGATTGCGACAATCATTCTACATGTGAACGAAATTCCCCTTAAATTAGGTCGATAAGTTCAAGTATAATATTTATTATTTGTGTAAATGATAATTTTTTAAATACTGTTGGAAAACCTTTATATAGTCAGCCTCTAAAACTCTACATTGAAGAGTCGGACTGATTCGAAAATCATAACAAGTAGAGAAAATCAGAGTAATATCGTCTAGTAGAGCAGTTCTGTAATATTACAGAGAAATATGCGTTTCAATGAAAGAATATATATATAGGTCAAATCTAAATCTATAATTAATAAACATATTTCTAATCTATACACATATAGACGACGTTAGTACATTAATGAATTAATGTAAATAAGTGGGGTTTGATCGCTTCTACGGAGGCCTAGTTCTCGGCCCAATCTTCCGAGTTGTTTTTACAGGGCTTAAAGAGGTTTGTGAATCTGAGATGGGATTGCGTTGAATAAAATCATAATTAATTGATTATCCTTTATTTCATTTTACCATATATATTGGTGAAGGTGCCTGGCCGAGTGGTTAGAGATGTGGATTCGCAAACGTGAGGTTGTGAGTTCGATTGCTGGACCGGGTGATGTTTTATGTCCTTGAGCAATACAATTTATTTCACGTTTCTCCTTCTACCTCGAGTTGCGACTGATAGAGAGAATTAGCAATTGAAAAGACCAACGGAAACATTGTTTCCTCGGTCCGATTTGACGAAAGTCGACCGAAAAGAAATATATAAATATACAATCTATATATATAAAACTGTGGTTGTCTGTCTGTCTCTTAGAATCTCTCACGGAATTGCACCGAAATTGCTATACTTGTACATTGAGCCCTAGCGAAGACATCGGAAAAAAAATATTTCAAATTGACCCGCCCTATCTGACGAAATCGAATATAATGTATCGATTTTTGAGCGTAAGTGATCAGTTATTTCCCTTTGTTCTGTTTACATTGAGCGTCTGCGTGCAAAAATTAAAAAAATTACGCTGGCTTTCTCAGCGTTTAAAATGACATTAACACACTGCAAAATTCATCAGTTCGAACACTAAGCTTCCGTTTTGCTTCATTTCCATTTAAAAGCCTTTTAAAACAATATTTTTACTTGAAAACAAGTTTATTTAAAGACTACGTAAAACAAGCAAATATTTCGTAAAAAAAAGCAAAAATTATATAAGTTTATTTAAAATATATGTATCTGTAAATTTCGTTAGGCGTGCAGACAGACTTTAAGCCAAAAAAGAAACTTAACATTGTAACTTTAACACAGCTACTGAGCGACCCCGAGCAACGCCGGGCTTTACTGCTAGTATATTAATAAATGGAAACTATATTTATAAAACTATATTTATTTCATAACTGATCTATATTATATTTTAATCTGATGAAAGAGCACCATAATTTGCTATGGTGTCCTTGAAATATGTATAATGAAATAAATATGGTTTTATAAATATAGTTTCCATTTATTAATATATTGTATTTTTACTCCAAAAATGTGTTGAGTGCTTTATATCAGTTATTTGCTTGTTGTATCCCAACAAATTAAATATAACTTTTACATATATATAAATATATATATACATATATGTGTGTGTGCGTGGGTATGTGTGTATATACATACATATTGATATATGTAAACATACATTCATAAACATACACAAAATCACACCCAGAGTGATATACATTATGAGGTTATATTTAATATATTACTTTGAACTCATATAGTATGCATAACATAAAAAATTATACCTTTTAACTGTTATGTATAAACTCACATGTATTGTACAATAGATATCTGGATATGTTGCTTTAATCTACCTTGATTATTTTGCATCTGTGTTGATGAATATGTTACTTCATTCTTTTTGTTATTAGTCCGCTAACCTATTTGAGTAAGGTATATTTACTAAATTTTGTTTCATTGGAAATTTAAAGCATCTTTACTTAATAGTGTGAAAATGGATTTAGTTTCATTAGTGTCGTACGTGCAAAGACATATTCCCTGTCTTGTTAGTTGGTGTGTATACGGAGTTGTTTTATTACTGTCATAATATCAAATAATCTGGTACTGATGTCGGAGAAATTTATATCGATGATGGGACAATGGTGAAGTATAACGCGTTTTGATCGCTAAACTTATCGAACATAGATGTAGTTGCTTAACGGTTCTAAGAGTAACTGTATTGATTCAGGTGTAATTAGTTTCAAAATTAATCCTGAAGTAATAGTAAAAATATATTTGAAGAACATTTTCCCATCACCAGGATACATCAAAAATAGAATCTGCAAAACATACATCAATTAGACAACGCAATATTTAGATGACAAAGTAAGTATGAAAGAAGTAACTTTCCAGGCGGAATATGTTGTAGCCGACAAAAATATAGAATTCGTAACTCGTGAATCTACAATGCAGAAACATTTCAAGATAATACAGTCCATGAATCAAAATTAATTGATATCATAATCATCTTATACTCACCTCTACAATAAGTGAGATGAAATATAGAGACATTTTCGATTTCAAATCAAATAACTTGAATTATGACAGAGATGGCACATTGGGATTAAACCGTAGAATGTAGTAAGAATTTTGTACTTTAAGAATGTTCAATTAGATGATGTGAGTCGATCTTATTAGGGATTAAAATATTCTTATGAAGAATGTGCTAATTATAGCTAATTATACACGCCAACATTTGTCTCAATTTTTTCAGATTATAAAACCGATTTTGAAAGAAATTAGGAACATTAGTGTCTCAAATTTAACAAACGACTGGTACGGAAATATGAAATCTTTCACATAAATATTTCTGCTTTGAAATATACACTTCTATAACCTTAAAAATTACATGAAATGAATGTGTATATAACTCTCTCTCTCTCTCTCTCTCTCTCTCTCTATTTTCCGCCTTCTATAACTCTCTGTCTTTCTACTCTCTCTCTCTCTATCTCTCTATCTCTCTCTCTTTCTACCCCCCCCCCCTCTCTCTCTTTACACTTCTGCCCTACATAAAAACACTCCATCTAGCTCATTCTCATGATTTTGTAAATTTACAGCTGATTTTTTCTGTTCACTGTTCTTTGTAAATTTCGACTATTATCCTTATTAGTTCCAAAGCGCTAGCTCAAACTATCAAATAATAATTTCAATATTCCTCTTATGGTGACCCACGAGCATATCTGTGTCGCATTAGATTATGGCAGTTATGCTGTCCCGATTGAGTATATATATATACGTCGCCTTGTTTTCCCGATATATGCTGCTGTTTTCATGTCCAGTGAATGATGTGTTTTCATCCCGAATAGCTATTTTTCTTTACATACTATTTATACACTGCAAAGAAGAATCCTTTCTTTAAATCACCCGAAACTCTGATGAATCCCGCAAAGCAGCCGAAGAACGCGAACTATCATATGTTCACCTTCCCTGAGATTTCTGTGTCCTTTGTTAATCACAAGTATTTGATAATTTCAAATAAAAATGATAAGTATGTATATATATACACACACACATATATATATATATATATATATATATATATATATATATATATATATATAACAAATAGGGAGTGGAAGATACCAGGTCGACCATAACACACGGGTGTACTCAATACACAGTATTAGATTGGGCAATAAGAAAAGAGTCAAGAACCCGAGGGCTGAGCTTCGGCCGTTTCGACAGCTAGATTTTAACGATTCGGATCTAGGTGTCAAGACGAGGTCAGCCGTCGGGCTCCTGACACTGTTCATATATATATATATATATGTGTGTGTGTGTGTGTATGTGTGTGTGTGTGTGTGTGTGTGTGTTGATATATATTTATGGAACTAAAAAGAAATTACTTCAAGCAGCCTACTTGTATTTAACTTTTACAAATCCTGCACGAATCTACCCTCATATATTATTCTAAACAGATTACTATTGTATTCATGAAATTAAGAATTATTATTGTTTCAGACAGAAAATGCACATTGTGTATATGTAAATATAAAATTTGCATATATATATATATATATATATATATATATATATATATATATATATATATATATAATAACAACTATAAATTGATTAACATATAAATAAACATGAATAATCACAGGAGAAAATGTTTACAAGTGTGTAAGCACACATAGCTAGGTAGGTACCTAGAACTTCAAAAAATAGATACCTTATAATATGATTAATCTTCCCTGTATATATTCCATTGGATATAGATATATCAATACGGCTCCTTAATTGTAAAGCTAACTCTGTTGAAAGGACTTGACTGTTGCTTCTAGTTGTCGATAACCCTATTCACGCCACTGGGACGAAGCTGGTATGATGTGTGTATTTCTAGTAGATACAGTACGTGTTACTGGCCAGTCGCTGATTTGAACATAATGCGTAAACATAGATCGCTGGACTTCTTCGTTGTTGAAAATCCAAGTACCGGCATATGCCGTTTACCATTCGATTAATTGGTGAAATATATTTCTTTAATGGAATATATACAGGAAATATTAATCATATTATAAGGTATCTATTTTTGAAGTTATAGTTAACTTTATTTAATTACCTACCTAGCTATGTGTGCTTACACACTTGTAAAAATTATCTCCTGTGATTATTTATGTTTATTTATATGTTAATCAATTTCTAGTTGTTATAAAATGCTCGGACCTATTCATTAGAATCTTAGAGATTATTTTGCGGGTGATATGGCGCATGCTTTTCTGGCATGACACCCACAATTCTGATTTAGATTAAATTCATTTTGATTTATCTTAATTTTGGATATATATATATATATATATATATATATATATATATATATATATATATATATATATAATATTAATATATATACTATTATATATATAATATTAATATATATACATATATACATATATACATATATACATATATGTATATATATATATATATATATATATACATATATATATATATATATATATATATATATATATATATATATATATATATATATATATATATATATATATATATATATATATATATATATATATATATATATATATATATGTATAAATGAAGTGATTCCGTCGGAGAGGTCCAGGAAAAAAGAGTGCTGTAAGTAGGTGACAAAGCTTAATAGTTATGTAATAAACAATATAAGATAAATATTATGTTGTTTATTACATAACTATATATATATATATAATTGGAGGCTTAGTAAAATCGAATGTTTGGCGGTGTGCAAGCAAATTCGACCAACGATATGAATGAGTTAGCAAAGCACTCGACAAGGGTAGGTCCTTAGAATAATAACATACGTTTAAATAGCTTGACAAATTCAACATTGTGGCAGGCGGAATCTAACAAATATTACCAAAGTAACGAAAGAACTAACAGGTTGAAAAAATTAAGTGGTTGAAATATATATATATATATATATATATATATATATATATATATATATATTTCAACCGCTTAATTTTTTCAACCTGTTAGTTCTTCCGTTACTTTGGTAATATTTGTTAGATTCTGCCTGCCACAATGTTGAATTTGTCAAGCTATTTAAACGTATGTTATTATTCTAAATATACACGAGTGTGTATGATTGTGTATAGAAGATTATATTAATAAGAGGAATTCCAACTTTGTCTGATTTACTCGTTTTATTTACAATCCTTAAAATATATATATAATGGTATTATAATGAAATAGTATGATAGAATATTAAATTCTAAGTGTTAATTGAACAAGTACTTTCATGCTTTCGCAATTTTCAGGTTCATGATATGTGGTGACAGTCGAGTTTGCAATTTTCAACTGTAATGAGATGGGTAAATTTCCTACCTTTTATACATTTTATACAGAGAAAAGTGGCTCCAGAATACAAAGCCTTGTAAACTGTATTTCGACCAATCAGTGTGTAGTTTCACTGAATTACTACAGCTGATTGGTTTAAGTGTCACGGCTGGTTGAGCATGCTAACGACCAATAGTCATACCCAACGTATCAAATGTTTTGCTTTTTGAAATGATGAAAATAGCATTTTCTATTAATCATCACCATCAACATCACTTTTATTATTATTATTATTGTTGTTGTTGTTGTTGTTAGTGGTCGTGGTCATAGTGGTAGTAGAAATAATACCCCTAGGCGTTATTATTGTTCATTTAGCTTGGGTTTGAATTTATCAATAAAATTCTTTTCTTTGATTTTTCTCTTGATTTCACTTGGGCTGTGTAATTTGTAGAATGGGAATATTATAAATATTCCCTGACCACATGTTGCCAGGTGGCCGCTTAGGGGTATCTGACGGACATTTGGGTCTCTGATTTGTTGACGGTGTACCCGTGCACGTTCCCATAGTGCATTTCCAGTTTGACCGACATATAGTTCTTCACAATTCGGGCATTTAATGCAGTAAATTAGATTTCTGTTTTTGCAGTTCATATTTGCATTTGGGAATATTTTTCCAGTTTTTGTTTTCATATATTGACCGGCGTGTATGGATTGACATGTGCCGCATCGATTATCATTGCATTTAGATACAGTGAATGATTGGTCTTTGTTGTTAAGGTCAAACTTTGCTTTTGTTAGCAATTGCTTCAAATTTTTTGGCTGTCTTTTACTAAGAGTCAAAGATCGATCTGTGATTAAGCCTTTTAATTCATTACTTTGAGCAATCATCGGTAGGTTTGCTTTGGCAGTGTTGAATATATTCTGGTGACATGGGTTGTGTGTCATTATAAATGGTATGACCAGTTCTTGGTTTCTTCTTCCTTGGGTTGTTCTAAGTTATATATATATATATATATATTTATTTATTAAAATAACAGATTAAAGTTTAAGCAAAGAATCGCTGCTTTCACCCTTAACGGGATCTTCTGAAACAAACAAAGTCAATCTGTAAACGCAGAAGTCGATATTTCAAAAAACGTTGCAACCGGGGGAAGACAGGAAGACGATACTTTGGTTCGTGGAAACGTTCCCTGGCAAAGAACGGGAAAAAAGGAATAATACGTCATTAATAGGATCGGTGAAAAACAATTACGCGCAAAGACAGAACCACGTTTATGGTATAAAAGAGGTCGTAGACTAATATATATATATATATATATATATATATATATATAATACATGTGCATATATATGTATAATATATATATATATATATGTCTTAGTATATATGTTATATATATATATATATATATGTGTGTGTGTGTGTGTCTATATGTCTGTATGTATATACACATGTGTCCGCGAGTGTACATACGTGTGTGTTTGTGTGTAGTTATGTATATATCTATGTGTATTCACCTCATAAAGAAAGTCTGACGAATGAATCATTGAATTCTCATTTATAGCTGAGTGGATATTATTTCTATCTATAATCGAAGGAAGAAGTACATCACTTTCTCATCAATTACGTATGTGCGTCAGTTTTCTACTATAGAATGATATACGAAGTTAACAATAAAATGTTACTAGAAGATAGATTGATAGGCAACAGCTGTGTTGGATATTTTCCTTGGATTTGCCATCGCAAATTGTCAGCCATGTGTTACATTATAGGATTTTATTCAGAGCGTTCACAATGTACATGTGTGTCGCCTTTTGAGGCAGCAGGAAACTTATCTTGGCTATTCATGCACATAAATGTGTAGACAACTACTAGTGAGTGTCATCTGTATAGATTTCCTATAAATTGAGTTATATATTGAATCTGATGCATAGAAAAGCATGTATACAAATCAGATGAACAGTCTTTGGCCTCGCATAATATAGACTGACATCAGACATATATATGCACTCATATATACCTACGTGATGGGCATGTGTTCACGTATACACAGACGCATACTATATATATATATATTTTTTTTTTTATAGATACATACATACACACACACACACACACACACACACACACACACACACACACACACACACACACACACACACACACACACACACACACACACACACACACACACACACACACACACATATATATATATATATTAGTGTGTGTGTGTATATATACACGTGATGACCGCTTAACTACAACAATTGCACATAGAATCGTACAAACACATCAATATACAAAGCAGAAATGAATATAGCTGGAGACTACGACAGAATGCATGTATATATAAACATATAATACATACATGTATATATATGTGTGTGCGTGTGTGAGTGGGTGTGTGTATGCTTGTATAAATAAATGTGGCTTAGTAGTTAGAGAATTGGACTCTCAATCGGGAGGTTGTGAGTTCGATTCCAGGACTGGGCGATGCGTTATATCCTTGGGCAAGACACTTTATTTCACGTTGCTCTTTCTACCTCGAGTTGCGACCGTTAGAAAGTATTATCAATTGGAAAGACCAGTGGACGCATTGATTCCTCGGTCCGACCCACTGATCAGCATGTCAGCAGATAGGCCAGTCACTTATTTGAATTTGGCAAATTCAGCCATTAATCGCTAGGATACATGAGAGTGACTAGCATATCTGCTGACATACAGATCTGGCTGCTCAATGGGTCTGCTAATATGCAAATCAGGCCGATCAGACAGTGTATATTTTAGAAAATATCATATATTTTCAGTAGCCCTGACTGTTGGCAGGTAGCCATTATACTGCACTGATGAAGGGTAATCACCCACAAACATTTGTGTCTGCAGTTCTGTTTACGTGCCAACACAAGAGCGAGGATGATGTGTTCATTCTACTGACATGGATTAAAAGTGGCTGTTTGCATGATTGCAAACGAATCGAATATTATCATCAATATTCGAAAAACTCAGATTACATTTATTGTATTCAGCCATGTACAGCGTTAAGCTATTTGATATATATACATATATATATATATGTATATATAACAAATAGCTTAACGCTGTACATGGCTGAATACAATAAATGTAATCTGAGTTTTTCGAATATATATATATATATTTAGAGAGAGAGAGAGAGAGAGAGAGAGAGAGAGAGAGAGAGAGAGAGAGAGAGAGAGAGAGAGAGAGAGAGAGAGAGAGCGAGAGAGAGAGAGAGAGAGGGAGAGAGAGAGAGAGAGAGAGCAGCGGCAACACACCAGTTAGTTCACCATACCAAGAACAATTGTTTCACCTTAGCGGATCTTCAGCTCGTAATGGACATGGTTATACGGAACAGGAAGGACAACCGTATGAATACGCATGCGCAGAAACGGTCACTTCACCAAGACAATACAAAACCTCGTGCGAGAGGTGTAAGGGAGATAACTGCGAAAGTCCGAAAGGTTCTAGTAGATAAGAACATTTGGATGTTTCTGTTATTCAATCCGGAGCTTTAGTTATGTGGAGGTGTTTCCAGACATGGAGACAACGTAGAGTTTGTAGCTTAGAGATCAGAATGTCGCTCTAGTTAGAGGCGCTACTTGACCGATTTGAGATATCACAGCTCCAATATTGCGGACATGTTAGAATGACAAGCACTTCTTAAGGAGTGACTGAACATACAGCTCGCACACTCGTTACACTATGAATAGATTAGTCTCGAAAACAGGCCATGCACACCACGTTATATGCACACTTTCTGACAAAATATAAAAAACATTTTGATGTATGCTACCATTGAAATATTGACGTTAACCTAGAGACGACGGAGAGAAATGTGGGGAATATAGTGATTAAAGAACTCGTAATTCTCAACACAGGGAAATCACTACTGAACAATTGAACGGCGCTACGTGGGGCAGAGTGACTCATATGACAGCTATACGAATGCGCAATCCACAAGTATAACATAGGAAAAGTTCTTTAAAGTAAGAAACCTCGTTCTTGCGTTATTCATTTATAAAGATGGTATTTCCATCGCAATATGATCATCAAATTTACATTAATTCGCTTTCCTTTCGTACTCGTATTTTTTACTCTATTACCACATTTATATATTCCGCCTTGTATTGGCTCTCTGAACGTCTTACTATGCATTGCATATCTAACAATACCACACATTAACTAAAACTCGGAAGATCCAAGCGCATGTACAATTCCCACCTATTGGCTGTCTTCTGGGTATCATTATTGTATTATTTTTCTAAAGAAGTGGCATCACTAGTATCTAAAGGAAGATAAGTATTCAGAATGAAAACAAAATGGACGTTGGACAAAAACATATAATCATACGGATATGGGACAGGATAATCTCTACAATGCAACTCATAAATAAATAAATTAATACAGTTCAGTTCCAGTCATCGTCCTGGAAATAAGACGTAGCTAAGTGGACTGACAAGTTCAGTAGTCGAATAGAAAAAAATGAGAGACTTGATGGACCGGAAGTTGAGAACTAAGTGTGAGAAAGAGAGAGAGAGAGAGAGAGAGAGAGAGAGAGAGAGAGAGAGAGAGAGAGAGTGAGAGAGAGAGAGAGAGAGAGAGGAGGAGAGAGAGAGAGAGAGAGAGAAAGCATATAGGTAGGTGGATATAAAGGGAGAAATAAATGATGATACCATTTAAATCACAATTGGGACATATACTGGAAAGAGAAAACTCAGTGGAAGCAAGCACATAGACAATTTCGGCTCGTCCTTTGTCTTCTCGAGAATACAGTATTATACTTTCGGATAAGTGTTTGAAATTTAAAATCGTGAGAATCCCAAACCGAGAAAATATTTGTAATAACAGACAACTAGTATAGATATGATATCTTATCAACGCATAACTTTAAATCTGGAAATTCATAAGAATGCCGTTAAAGGTAATTTTACAAAAATACATTCGGAAAGATCTACTAAATATACAAATATACTATTCGATATTCATACATTCGACCGCTATAAAAACGTACACACAAGCAACATCAATAGGTGAACTACACACGTCTATATTTTTTTGTTTTTTTATAGGAATTATGATGCTTTTACACTTTAAAATATTTTTACACTATTTCGATATTTTATTCAAATTAAACTCCCATAAATATGAACAAGATCAGAAGAAAATTAAATAATGAGGAAAAGCGGAAGCGATAAAAAAAAGGACACACCAAGCAGTAATGGAAGCCTATTTTAATAAGATTGCTGAAATCTACGAAGAACGTGTTACACAACACAAACCTTATTAAGCATGCTAAAACCATTTAAGTAACATTGATAAAAAGATATGTATTGCACAATAACTTTTGCTCCTCATCTGAAATATATTATTTGTATACTGTGGAAATTATGTTCAGCAATGCTCGAGCTCAGAAATAAACCCTTCAATGTAGACCTTCACAAGGATATACCGTAATTAATGTATTAGATGAATGTTAAATATCGAAATAGTACATTAAGAGGTAGACCAATCTTCAGACAGAACATTTAAGTTTGCAATGTACATTACCTAATTACGTTTGGCTTCTATTGATACCACTATTTTCATTATCTCATTTTAATCAAGTAATATCAATTAAAGATAAATATGGTATTGTTACCACATTTGACCCACTTATGCGATTTATAATGTAGAAAAGAAAGAAGGGATGTTTTCAATTTCATATATTTTATATATTTGTGTTTGTCTCTGTGCAAATGGGTATGTATGCGTGTGCGCCTAAGTGCACATTATATATTTAAATAGAGGTACTGCATTCATGAGCAGTAATTGTTGTTATGATACATAGGAAAATAATGCGTTAAATATATTAACTGAATATATAGGTTTCGTAATTATACAAGATTAATTTAAACGACGAAGTAAAAAGAAACACCTTTTCAAAATGAAGGTTTCATACTTTCTGGTCTTGTTAGAAATGAATGTGTAATCATGATACACGATTAATGACATATATAGTGTATATATATATATATATATATATATATATATATATAAACACAGACGCGCACACACACACAAACACACACACACATACACACACACACACACATATATATATATATGCGTGTGTGTCTGTGACTGTGTATTTGTGTATTTAGCTGACAATTTCTGCCCGTGTTCAAACGCAGGCTGTTATGTTCGTTGATCAAAGTGAATATTTTTTGTTATAGCTTCATAATTTACACGGTTACTGATCAATATTCTCTTCCACAGTAAGGAATATTTATGATCTATACAATTTGGTGACCTATAACAAATTGTCTGCATTCATGAAAGAAATATCTTTGTGCATTAGATTCTGATTTTCTCTCTATGTATACTTACTAATTGATAAGTTACTGGTAATGCGATATAACTATTCAACCGTTAAGTATTCTCGTAAAAGCTCATACTGCATAGATTGCATAAATTAGCAATATTTGTTTAACTGTTGCGTGGTGATGTGTTTTGAAACAGTGTTCAATGGGATGTTATATAGTATTCATTAAATATATAATTCATTAAGAGTTCTCGGTTGTTTTTATCCCGTTAGTAAAGAAACCATATGCATTTTATCAGCACCTACATTTCCCTACACTCTAAATATCTGTTGCATGGTTTATGCCTAAATAAACATACACACACACATACACACACACACATATATATGTATCTATCTAGGGCGGGTAAAATTCCCGAGATCCATGGACGAGTTCTCTCCAGCGGTCTCTGTCCCTCATTATCGCTGCCATGTCCTGCGTCTCCAACAGACCAGTGTCTGTCCTTAGGGCATCAACATACGTTACCCGTGGTTTTCCTCTTCCAGTGTGTCCATGTAGGGGCTCCCACAGGAGCACTGAGTGTAATGTCAACTCTGGATGTCGGTATACATATATATTTAAACAAGTTCGAGTGAGTTGTTAGTACAAGGATATGAAGTTTCAGAAAATTTAAAGCTGGATATGATTTCATTGTGAACAAAAAACAGTTAATAAACAGTTTTAATTTTGATCGAATAGGTAAAATTCCATTCACAATAGTCTTGTAATTCTAAAGAGAATATATATATATATATAGAAGGAACATTTAGAAAATCAGTTACGCACGTTTCTCTAGACTAACATGTTTCAGTCCAGTGAGAATAATGCCTTCAGATTCAATTCAATACAAAACACTTACCTTTCATGTATTATTATATACTCGTGAGGAACGTTATATGTTAAAATCATACAAGGTAGATATTTGTATTTAATTGAATCTGATGAGCTATACATACTATAATCAAATCTTTTTTTCCTGTAAGTCCGTTAAATGATTTAATGATAATCCTTATCTAAACTATCGTTATTTACATACATATATATATATTAAGAAGAGCTGTAGCAGCTATGGTGTACACGATGCCTTCTGGCATGTTTTCATGCCTACATTAAATAAAAATGTGGATATTTATATACATATTGGTGCACTCATGTTTATACACTCTATATGTATACCGATATAAATTTTACCAACAAACGCAAACACATTCCACCATCCAGATTCTTATGCAGAAGGCCAGAGGCTTGATATATGAACCAAGGTGCAACACACCAATGGTGATATAGGAAGCAGCACTCCACCAACGTGTACTACCTAACAAATAGCTGGGCTTTTGTCGGAATGTTTGAGAGCCGGTAGATAAGCCGTTTTCAATACCTCGAAAAGAGCTTCAAACTACCTAACATATAAACATACCGTTCAGCTCACAAATCCCGTGTGGAACCTCATAGGAGACGGCTCAGTGTTATCCATTAAGTAGAGGATACTGGAATGATCCACAACCTACATCAATGTATCGACGTTTTGCCAATAATAAAGCTCTGAAAAGTGAAATGAAACTTCCAGAAGTGTCTTGGAAAATGTGCTGTTTAAATACGCAGCTGATTAACTCAGCGTATAGGATGGTGATGGATTTGTGATTATAGTATACTCGATAGGATTTTTCCATGTATGTTCTTAGATAGCTACTGCAACGAAAGATACTTTATAGCATTCCTGCTTTCGTTCATGAAATACCCCATCTTCATTTAGTATACGGGCATTGAATGTAGACATTAGAGAGTCGTTCAAGGAATACATTTCAATCCAGCATCGTGTTCTGCTGCCGGCATTACTCTTCTTGACGTTGTAGGAGATTCAGTAAAACGTTCGCCCTTGTGAGCGAGATTTGTCTGCTATGTTGTTGTAATCGACTTGGATTTATGTTGGTACTTTAGCCCTTTAGGTTTCACCAAAGTCATGTTTGCTTGCTACATTTCTGTTCCTTCCCCTCTGCCAAGACTAGGAGGAGGAGTTGGACTTTGAAATGCAAGTGTAACAGTTAGAAGTGTAACAGGCATACATTTTCTAAAAGAGCAGCAATAACCAAACATTAGCCTTAAACGATTAATCCTTAAACGCGTTCTCATACCATACGAGGGATGTTTAACTTGATTTTCCGCAGGCGTCCATCTATCTTGTTCGTCAAATAAAATATAAATTCGTTAAATATTCTTATCATTACATGCATCGTTACGAATATATATCGGAACGTCCTAAAGCTACATAAATTAACCAAGTCATCTATATATAGAATATATACTATATACACACTATATATATCTATATATATTATATATAAACATAGAGACACACACACGCACGCACACATACACAATACACACATACACACATACACACACACACACACACATATATATATATATGTGTATATATATATATGTATGTATATATATATATATAAATATATATATATATATATATATTTATGAGTGTATATATATTATATTTGTATATATATTTATGTGTGTATATATATATATATCAGTTTGACAAGCGCACCTCAGCGTGAAAGGTTGTTCTAAAAACGAAACAATACCTCCTACGTTAACCAAGAACTCCTAAAAAAAAAAAAAAATGTTTTTCTAATCCGGAAAAAAATTATTTTTGGATTTTGTGAAGAAAATAGATTTGTTGAAAACACAAGTGAAGCCATTTTTTCTTCCCCCCTGTCTATATATATATATATATTATTATGTAATAAATAACATAAGGCAATTATTCCATTTACCAGTGGTTTCTTAAAAGCAAAAGGTTTTGCATTCAATCCTCAGAATGAAAAAATCCTGGTTTGTTTATTGAATTTGTATTTTAAAACTAAAATGATAATAATAATAATTAATAATAATTAAGCTCTGTTACCTACATAGAGCACTCTTTTTTCCTGGACTTTTCCGACGGAATTACTTCATTCACACACACACACACATATATATATATATATATATATATATATATATATATGTAAATATATTTATGTGTGTCTGTATATATATATATATATATATATATATATATATATATATATATATATATATATGTATATGTGTGTGTATGTATAAACGGATATTGACAGGATGTACTTACAATGCTTTGAGGGCACCTCCGAACGAAATCTTAGATTTTGTTTCCTTGCGTGTCTTCATTCTCTTAGCATACACGACGTTTAGTTACTGCACGCATCTTGTTGCTTAAAGTGATTCATTATGAGTCGTCTCTAACAAGTGTGGTAAATAGAATTTTCTCGCGCTGCGTTACTGCAATTCCAAACTTTATTGTGTTGACAGGCTGTTCAATTTCACTATAAGTTGTATATATGTAAAATCCAGGCACTTGAAGAAATACCTTTAAACTGCTTTGTTCAACTTTCTAAACACTTTTCACGGTCATATATAATTTTGGTTTTGCAAATTGTTAAGGCGAAACGTAGAAGAAGGGCTGCAAATCTTGGCTAGTAAAGAAGTCATCCTTCTTGCACTTACGCTACATGCAGGCATGAACAAATCACAGCAGAGATAGTAAAGCGGTCCAAAGTTAAGGCATGGAAATAATTTGGGGTTTAGTTGGAATCCAACTTTAGATCAGCAAATAAAGTGTTGTGGCAGAGCATCAGCCTACTTCGTATCAGGAACGCCTCTGGGGTTCTTGTCTCTTCAGAAAGTGGATTCATTGCGATGTGGATAGAATAATATGTATTATTTTAAACCCGATCACAATAGCATCGTCTGGTGTACACGAGGTGCAACTGGGAGCAGTGACTAATCTCTCAGAGGCCGAGGTCCCAATAGCAGTTAAATAGCACGAAAGTGGCAAAGTCGCCCTGGACAATGGAATCCGGCATGAGATGTTAAAAGCCTTAAATAGGAAAGATATTCCCTGGCTGACTTATGTGTGCAATGGAAATCATGAGTGATAATCCCAACTTCCAAAGAGGGAGACAAAAGAGATGTTTTTCAAATTACAGAGGAATCTCCTTGTTAAGCCTTCCGGTAAAGTCTGTTCGAGAAGGTGTATACATGTTTTGCAGACATCTAAAAGGCATATAAAGTGCCGTGGAAGGTTGTCCAGGAGTATGTGGTCGATAGTCAGATCCTTGCGACCCTGATGTCACTATAAGAATGCCCGAGTAAATAAATGGTGCTAAATCAAAACCTTTCAATGTGGGAGTCAGACTTCACTGAGGGTGCATACTGTCACCTCTCTTGTTCTTTATTTTCATGAGCAAGACTGAGATGCGTAGTTAGGCTTCAAGTAGGAAAGAGACTGGCGGGTGTAATATCAGACAGATGAAATTTGCAGTTGACATGTTGTTGCTTGACTCGACAGAATGTGATCTCCGACTTACACTTGATAATGTTTGATGCCGAGAGCTGCCTGTTTGGAATGAAAATCAGTTCTGCGAAAAATGATGAACTTGGCCTCTCAAGGAACCCTGCGCAAAACATTCTACATGTGAATGGTGTTCCACTGAAACAAGTAAAAATGTTCAAGTATCTTGTAGCGTTCACGAGTGCTGGACGTCTCTAGGCTGAATTACGAGCAAAAACTGTAGGAGCTAGTGCAGTGATAAACCAGCTTCGGCGTGTGGTAATCAGAAGCAGGGAAGTGGGAGTATAAGTCCAAGTCGCTATCTTCAACTCCTTCCATCGGTGTTCCTTCCATCCATTAAGGATGGTTATGAATCTTGCGTAATGACCGAAAAAATACGATCGTGAATACAAGCGTCCGAAATGGGGTTTTTCAGAAGGGTCATTAGGGTAACGTTACTCGATAGAGTGCGTAGCTCGGAGATAATAGATTCACTCCCATTAAAGACGATAGTTTTCCGAATTAAAAGATCACAGCTCCGATATTATGCGCATATGGTTAACATATTTTGCGGGCAAAGCCAACCGGCATGAGACACAGATATACATCCTGAGCAACATTGTTAATATGCAATTGCTTATAAATCAAATATTTTTTTACCACAGGAATATGACTTATTTAAAATTTCCCTTTAATTATATCGCTGTATTTATATTTTTGATTAACTATGAGTGAAGACAATTAAGATTATCTATAGTCATGTGTATCACCCAGGGACAATATACAACAAAACACCCTGTGTTATTAGATATTGTAAAAATATAAGTAGAAGGTATAATTGGAGTATAGATCTCGGGAGTTAATTTTATATACAGAATTGAGATGATTCAAAAGTCAAACGTTTGCAGCATGCGTAAAAAAAAATGTATTATAGCTGGAGTATATCTAAGCTTTCTTCCTGAATACTATCTTTGGATTTTACGTGTAAACACCATTAACGCATGGATTACCTCACCTACTAAACGAATGCATTAATCTTGGTGAAAACTATAGCATCGTTAATCATGCAAATATAACACTCAATACACATGAACAGTTTATGACATTTAATAACATTATGATCACATTCAACTAAAAAGAATTGCGTAAAGGTTTCATGAAAATATCCATTGGTCAACGTTTCTTCTCAAAACAATATATCGACTGTCACTTAATTCCCCACCATAAGTAGAAAATGTGATATATTTTTTATTATTATCAATTTTATTATAAATGTAATCTGAGTTTTTCTAATATTAATATTAACATTCGATTCGTTTGAAATTATGCCTTAATTTTATAGCCATGTCAGTAGAATAAACCCTTCATTATTGCTCTTGAGTTGGCACGTGAACAGAACTGCAGACATTAATGTTTCTGGGTATCACCCTTCATCTACAGCCACTGTTCACATGCCAAACTGTCAGAGCAAGTGAAAATATATGTTATTTTCAAAAATACACAGTGACTGATCGGCCTGATTTGCATATTAGCAGACTGGCTGATCAGTCAGATCTTTATATTTGAATTTGGCAAAGCCGGCCATTTATCGCTCGTATACAGGAAACTGACTGGCCAGTCTGCTGATATGCAAATCTGGCTGATCAGTATATCTGCATAATTGCAAACGAATCGAATGTTATTATTAATATTCTAAAAACTCAGATTAGATTTATTGTATTCAGTCATGTAGATCGTTTTTTTTTTAAACATTTCTTTTAAAATGTTAAACCTTTTCTTTAAATTTTATTTTATAACTAACTTAAAAGCAAATGTTTCTAGTTAACTATACAAATTCATGCTTACAAACAATTGAATATCTGTTGTACATGCATTTCATCACGTTTTATTCGAAAACTTATTTCAAGACTACTAGAAAAATCAAAAATTATACTATTCTAGTAACCGAAAGTGAGCTGGTGCATTTTATAGAACAAGATTCTTGTCAAATATCATAAAGTATGATATTGATGCAATATAAAAATATATATGCATTTTATTTGCACGGTTAACAAATGCATACTCTTATTTCAATGAAAAATATCAGTAATTGTATAAAGCCAAGAATCCTGTAATAATTAACTACGAGGTTTGCATTTGTTTTGGCTTTGTTTTTTAGATAGCAGATACTATTGAAAGAATAGTTCTTGGCGAATTATCTTATTCCAAAATCAAAGAAAATAAATAATGAACATTATGGATTGAAATGATATTAAAGAAACAGACATCGTTTGTTTTGATGCCATAAAGTATTAGGTTTAGGAATTTATTTTTAAATTGATGAAGCACATTCTATGGAAACCCTATTAGGAGATCATGAGGAATCATTACATTTCTCTCGGTCGATTTCCAGGTGAGAGTGACCATCTATCTTATTACTTCTTCCCATTTCCTATGCACTTCCATGTTTGCATCAAATCAGACGCGTGCAACTTAACAGGTCCAGCGGTACAACACCCCCATGACGTTGTCAGTTAGCATGAACATACCCATCCGTGTGTCAACTTGCAATCCCACTGATTTGGTCGCTTCTAAATAATTGCCACCGCCTCAAACTAGCTTACACTGGTCCCGATCTCTTCGATATGCTTGTCGACCAACGATGTCGACCGCATTGATGAAGTAGATCCTTCGAATCCTAGTTCTCGAGGATGTCCGTCAATGTCCCTAGACTGCAATAGTGGTTCCAGTTTCACTTAACATAGTAGTATTAAATGGAACAGTCTCAAGGACGGAATGCAGAATATGATACTTAATGTTTCCGATAAATGAATAGTTCCTCTGAATACAAAGCAGATGTTTCTTTACATTGCTCTCATCCAGCCACTGAAACCCGATGTACAGACGTTACGTACAAACGTTTTCTCATGTTCTTTCCTATCAAAGACATTGCCTGATCGACGCTGATGCGGGATCAACTCGCCAGATTTCTTACACACACGATATACGGTGTAACGTGTTCTGTTGTAAATAGATCATTTCATAATCGCATCTGGCTGTGCCGCACCAAAACAAGCACCACTCTCCTTGCAAACACAATGGCTAAAAATATTGAAATGTGTATTGAACTGAATGACGTTCTCCTAAAGCTAAAGGTATCGATGTTTTCTTTAAAACGTGTTAGAGGTACATGAAATTCCAATATATCCTTGCTAACAATATGACCAAAATATGGAAATAACTGTTCACTTGAATTACGAGGTTTTCCCCCAAATTGAAGGTACTGTTGCTTTATTGAAATGTATATTAGATATGCATGAAATTGCATGTTATCTCCTTCAAATACCACTCATGGGAAGTAAAACTATGGTTCCAAAGTTTTTTTCTTCGGGTATTGTGAATTTATCCTGTGCTACTTCCCACTTTGACAGTTCGAGCACCCAGGATTCATATCATGTCATCAATTCATCTGAGAAATGTTGCAGGATCTTGAGTCTTTCTAGGAAATCTTGACAAATGTCTAACTGGTTCGCTTTATTTGTATTGGGTCACTAGCTTTCGCACATGCAAATCGTATGATAAAATTATGTGAACTACATTTTTATCCAAGCTTTTTCTTCTACAATTATTCTAACATATAGTCGGTCATATTTCGCTATCACTTCAACATTTTGTTCATTTGTTGACAATATTTGCTTTCCAAATTAGGTTCGTCTTCAACATATTCACGGCTTTCTTTGAAAGGTTTGTGTTACCTAAGAAGCAGACTTCTCGATAGAGTGGCTATTCATAATCTTGTGTTAAAGAATTACATACCTCTGGGGCAGATATATTGGGTTACACACAGAATTTGATGATGTACCATTTTCCTTTATTTTCCTGCATCGCAACATTAACAGGTTATAAACATATCTATACATAAACATCAAGAACTCACGACTGACTCAATCTATATTGAAACAAGTTTGTACGTGTAGCCAGGGTCATAACTAATAAGGCTATATACATCAACAAGGTGCTTCTTTACAACATTATAAGTAGTAAAATTAGTACTCTTACGTTTGGGACAGGCATCGTCTGTGCCGGAAAGGATCGGCATTGCTCCACTTATTTAGATCATTTTCCAGCTACCACTTTTCTTTTCCCTGAACAGGGAAATTGACTTATTTGCTGCCAGTTTCATCAGAATATATCTCATGATATTGCAGAAGTTGTCTGACAGATAAACATAATGTCGTAGAGTCGATATTCAAGACCAGGCTAGTTGGCCCTTATGCAGTCCTCCATTACGTCTAGAAGAATTGACCGAACTGTCGCCATAAAACGGTCCATATCAGTTTGGAATTGAGTAGCATGCATTTATCTTGGTTCACTAAATCCCAAATGATAGGTTTGTTGTTATATTACGTCTCTGATGATTTGGCCCATCAAATGGTTTTCTTTCTACATGTCTTAAATAATTCATCTTAGCTCTCACAAACCAACCTTGGTGCCTCACTTTGAACAGGTGCACGAGAGCCAAACTCACACGTAAATCCCGTGTCCAAGCAGATCATCCGTATCATTAGATTCACATATTTCTCAAACAACACAGTGACTGGGCCTTCTGTTTCCCGCTGATATGTGCATACGTATAATTCGTAGATGATGAAGATAGGTGCGAATGATTGTGGATCAGAAATTATGGTCCTATTTATAGCGACAAAGTTTATGCGTATTTGTCTGAAGACGTTGATCACGTAGCTGTGTTTCCAAGATAGCCCGTGGTCAATGAATTGAATCTATCATTGTAATTTAAGGACGTTAAGAAGGACTAATTACCATTATCTTGCGGAAGAGCTGGCGATCAAACATTTCGTTTCATTGTGTTTTTTTCCATGTGTATATTTTCATCAATTCCAAATTCCAATGGGATATTTGTTTGTGAGACTATTGTATTTGACTTTCTTTGTTTTGAGGATTTGTATGTGAGTTTTAAAGTTAAGTGTTGCTGGGATGTAAATGTTGTTTATTAATGTATACGAATCATACTTTTTGTTGTCTGAGTTTAAATATATTGTTCCATTCGCTTTGTTTATGGTGGTCAAGTAGCTGATGTTATTCTCGTTTATAGAGAGCGTATGTGTATGTGCAGTGCTTGTTTGCATTGGTTGTAGGTGAGTAGTACTGGATATGTGTTTGGTAATGTTATTAGTAATACTGAGTAGCTTGTTGGTTGGGTTTTCCCATTACTTCAAATTGTCCAGCATTTTGTTTGGGCGAATGTTTTCGTTTCTTTCCCATCTAACGCGATGTTTTCTAGGATTGTGTCGCACTCCTCATGGAACATGTCTACGTGATCTGACATGTGACATTCTCTTGTGTCGAAGGATTCACTTAATGATATTGGTATTGTTTTTTTTTTTCTTTCAGTAGGAGGCGGTTACGCTGGTGCAGTTGCTGTTGTTGATTTTGTTACCTCTTCTGTTAATGGCACTATGACTGCAACATATGCTGTTAATGACGTAGAGTTTTGGCTTTTGTCAAGACTAATCTTAGACATCTATTGCTTGATGTGGAAGCAGAAATCTATCTGATGTATACTGGTAGCACATGTGCGACACCTTAACCCTCTGAACTCCTCTATAATCACAAAAGGCTGGGTGCAATTTGAGTAATAAGGTGGTGGATGTTTTGCAGGCGCTCTCCTTCTAGAACGCTTGTTACCAGGCAGGAAATGCATATTTGTAGAAGCAAATTAAATATTCATAATCCTGACATATATCTACTGAAGTACGTTGATATCAAAGTTAGAACTTCCAGAGCCTTATTTATAAAGTGCCAAATAATCTGCCAGGTGATCTATTGTGTGATGCCGCAAATTGTTTTCAGGCGTCTATTAATGTGAGCCATAATGACGTATTGTAACCATTTGTATTTTACTGATATATAGTTGTAGATGATTGAGCTCCTTTCCGTATCCCGCAGAACATACTACAACATCATTTACATAAGTTTGTTATATTTTGCGGGCTTTAAACTTGTATCCTTTGGTTGTGCATGAGTGGCAAATGGATACACTTCACAAACTGTCCCCTCATTGTTAGTGCTGATACAGGTTTTCGAGTTCTGATTTGTACTTCCACTGTTGGTTACAGACACGGGAAGGAGAGTGGCAAAAATATAATTTGGGGTGTTTTCAAGCTCGTGGTGATGTTAGCGGCAGTAATGTTGTTACTATCATGGTCAGTTATGTAGATAAGATGGTAATGAGGGTGCTTATCATTATATTTCTTATTGTTGGTTTCATTGTTATCGGTTAAGGTGGTGGGTTTTCTCATTCTGCTATTCTTGTCGTAGATGTTGGTTTTGATATTTTCATATGATTTGGTGTTATTGATATCGACTGCTGTGCTTTGGCTGACAGCCACAGTGCAATGACGAATTTGCCATTTTTTACTATCGAAAAATCCATCTGCGACGCCATTCTTTTAACTAAGAAGTAGGAGGATTTGTCCTACTTAAAATATAGATTTAGCCCAAAAGAGCTCAACATCAGGGCTGTACTTTTCACTATGCGAAGTAGGACACATTATTAACTTGTTAAATGCGTAACAATATCCGTGTTCTAAACAATTGAATATCACCTGCTGACACACAAAGTATAATAATCAAACGTAAACACGATAGGTTTTAAACTTAGAAAATAAAGAAAGAGAACTAAATATTACATGACATTTTCTCCTGCCAGCTTACTGCAATTGTATGTCACACTATTTAAACATAAATATTTAACTATCTTTTTCTTTTTGTGTGTGATTTGCAGGGTTGTTATTCCAATAATAGGATTCAGCCTACATTCGGTACGTTTTTGCAATGCACTTATTAATTACAAACGCAAAAGCATAATACAAATAAGTGATACTGAAAGCATCATCGATAACAACTATACCACCACCGCCAACACCAACAATAAAACAATACCAACTACAACAACAACAACAACATTAATAATAATTATAATGATGATAATGTAATAAATATAAAAAATAAATCAATAAAAATATAATAAATAAACAGAAAGTAATTAATGGGTGTTTTCAATCTGTCATCAATATCGCTTGCAGTAAATCGAAGTCGCTGACGAAAGAAATGTTAAGATACATGTTTTCGTTATTTTTTTCCAAGAAACACTTGAATAATTCGATTGAATTAATGAGAAAACAGCGTGAACGCTGAATTCACTAGTTGATGTTTAATAACAGAGATAAATTAACAGAAATAGCATAATACCTGTAAAATAGAGGTAAATATTGAATGGAACTAACAGGAGGGCAGTGGTATCGATCGATATAGATTTTCTCCGGTAAAGATACAGAGGAACTTTCGACGAGCATACTGTAGATTTTAGGTAAATTATGAAATGACTTCTCTGTTCCGATTATTAATATCTCCAGATTAACTACATGCAATGCACACACACACACACATACACGCACACAGACACACACACAACCACACACAAGCGTGCTCGCAGACCTACGTCCACACACGCCAATACACGCTCACACCCACCCACACACATACATTGATATATATATCACAGAAAAAAAAGAATCAGTGTTACGACGAAAGGAATTTATTGGACATATTACAAATGTTTCTCGGGCTAGAAACATTTGTAATATGTCCAATAAATTCATTTCGTCGCAACACTGATTCTCTTTTTTCTGTGATAACATACTTTGCTCTACGAGGGCATTGAGTGGTCATACGGCATACCGCATACGGACGCTTTAAGCATCCAACACCAATTATATATATATATATGGCGTAGGACAGAACAAAGGAGAGGCACAAAACAAAGAAAAGAATCCTCAGTCTCTGAAGGTGTCACAAAATTTGTGACGTAACAACTTTGATAATATATGAACAACCGTCCGTTGTGGAACCAACCAACGGGAAATTCATAATTTTTTTAAATTCATAATTTAATTTATAATAAATTGGAGTGAAAGCGATGGTGCGTGTGTTTCTTATTGGCAACATGACCCTCCCAAATATAACAATATATATATATATATACATATTGGAAGTGCGTGGGGTGATACTGGGGAGACAATAAATCAGGGTAGTATTTTATACTCGGGAGGGAGCAGCGTGGGTGTAATAGAAGTTATAAACCCAACCGCAACGCTAAGTTATTTTGTCTAGTCTATCGCAAATCTTCCCTCTAATTTCTGTCGGATGCTAATTAGGAAAATGTGTGGAAATAGGTCGCTTGTTGAAGCTGGTTAAGTTCATTCAGCAACTGGTATTAGGAGGTTATTGGAGGAGTCATTTTGAAAAAATGAAGAAAATATATCAGAGGGTATATGCTGAGAGGGAGATGTGTAAGGGAATTGAAAAAAAAAGTAGTTGAAAAGAAAAAAATGAAAATATAGCGGATGGGGTGTGTGGTAAGTGTGTCTGCACGTATACAAAATTAGGAATTACAGGGATATTTAAAACAAGCATATATCTACTATATATATTATATGATGTTATATTATATATATTATGAATGTATTTACATACATGTTACACTATATATTCAGACCAAACCTACCTTTATCTCATATGTACATCACACACACACACACACACGCACACAAACACACGCACACACACGCACACGCACACAAACACACACACACATATATATATATATATATATATATATATATATATATATATATATATTATATATATATATATATGATATATATAACAAAGGAATTGTGGTAAGGAACCAGATGGACCATAACGCACCAGAGTACTCAACACTTAGGGTAGTAGAGTGGGAATAAGGAAAAAAGTGCCCTACGGCAGAGGTCAAACCGTCTCACGACTATTCCTGGGAGGGGTCCAGAAATAGCCGTGAAACGGCTTGAGATCTGCCGTCGGGCTCTTAAACACTTTCCTATTACCCACTCTACTACCCTAAGCATTGGGTACTCTGTTGCGTTGTGGTCCATCTGGTTCCTTACCACACCTCCTTCGTTATATATATATATATATATATATATATATATATATATATATATATATATATATATATATATATATATATATATATATATATATATGTACTATATATATATATATATATATATATATATATATATATATATATATATATATATATATGTACTATATATATATATATATATATATATATATATATATACTATGTATATATATATATATATATATATATATATAATTAGTTACAACAGTAACATATAGAGGTACTTAAGTTTCGTTGGGTTATGCAGCCCAACTTATTAAAATAATGGCATCTGGTGGTTGAATGAAATTTCTTTTAGGAAAATTATCCGAGAGCTCTTCAAAGGCAGGTAATTTCGAAAATACCCAAAATAGCTATAAATAACCCAAATTACTAGATAGATTGAAGGGGGATATTTATTGATATATGTACATATATATATTTATATATGTACAACCAACTAACCGGAAATTTATAAATTCTTAAATTTATAAATTTAATTTATAATAAATTGGAGTGAAAGCAACTGGTGCGTGTGTTCTTATTGGCAACATGACCCTCCCAATGTATAACAATATCGGTTTCAACACACGTTTTCAGATAAATAATCTTGCTAAACAAATTCAGAAACCAGATATATATATATATATATATATAGAGAGAGAGAGAGAGATAGTTAGATAAATAGATAGATAGATAGATCATAGCAGGAACTTGTAGACACTGTTTTGAAACATATTTGCAAAACACCACGCGTCCAATATCTCTGGACTAAACTAAACGTAGAATCCGCCAAAATAGGAATTTAAAAAAAACCTATTAGTAGAAAATAAAAAAGAATAAACACAATCAACAAACCAAAATCCGGCCAGCTAACAGCAATACAATTCGACAGCTCTAACACTGCTTGAATAAAAAAATATAATCTCCAACAAGGTACGAAAACTATAATCAATAATCACAAAGAACATTTGAGGAGGAATGGGCCAATCAGAGAATCAAACTCAATCCCCAAATATTCTTTTCATTTGCGAAATAACACAAAGTCCCTGCCCCCATATTCGGCATGCTGAAGACAATTCTAAAGTCATGGATGCGATACTACACAAACGATATTCTGTTTTCAGCAATTCTGATAGGGCTGATCTAGGCTGTATCAGTGATTAATTCGCATCTGACATTAGGTTTTGCAGCAATGAAGGGAATTAAACACTACTCAGCATTACGCCCGGATAGACTGTATAATCCAATTCTGAATGTGTTTCAAGGCCAGCTTGCTCCCCATCTATCTAATCTGAGGAGGAAGACACTGGGTGCAAGTTATATATCTGAAAAACTTCTGCCTTAGTCTGTTGTCACAATTTTTAAAACGGGAAAGAAGTCCCTTGTAGTGAATTGCCGTCTGATCTCACTCATCTCTCATATCTTCAAAGTATTTGAGAGGGAGTTGTGAGAGAATAACTGACTTCTTTCAAAGCATCAATCTACTGAAATCCTGCCAGCATGGGTTCCTTTATAGAAGGAAAATTGATGACATATTAAGATATTTCGGAGAGGGCTCCAACAATGATGTCGTACACGTTGATTTCAGCAAGGTCTTTGACATATTGGACCACCACATTCCAATGAAATCACTTTTCAGACCAGCATCGGCGTCTCTTGAATGTTACTGCAATAGACCAAGTGTTTGCTCAAAAACGGATCCCAGCATTCTGTATTCGAAGCAGTACCATCATGCCTAACGAACGTAGAGACGTACCACAAGGCACTGTATTGGAGCGACATATCTTCAGTATGATATGCATGACATTATTAACGTCATCAAGCACACCAACATGAGAAGCATTGCAAAACATTCTAAGCTCCAGACGGTTATCAATGGATTGGGGAATCGTAGATGCCTTAAATCAAATGTACTTGGGTGGAACAATATATGCTGCTGAACGAGGATCAATTTGGAAAAGTCGATGCACTGAAACTATCATATTCCCTTCCCTCGTGTAAATCTCTTGTGTCATCCAACAACATCGAAAACCTGGGAGTAATTGTTGATAACAAGATAAGCTGCGCTACTTATCTAAACAGTAAAGCTGGCGTGGCTCGCAGGATGTGTTCCTGGGTCCTTAGAAATTTCCAGTCGAGAGATATCCAGAACAATATACTTTTTTTCTCTGCATTTGCCCGGCACACCACCTAGAATACTGTTGTCAACTGTGGTCTTCCTACACGAAAAGATTATGAAAACTGAAGCACTGCAAAAGCCAATCACAACAAGACAGACGACTTGACAGGCCTTGAAAATTGGGGTCGACTAGAAAATCTCCCACTCTACTCTATCCAACGCCGCTTTGAGCGCTATATTATCTTCATGATGTAGTAAATAATCCATCAGCATTGCTCACATGACGCTGGCATCATCTTTGAATCACAGATAAGGCTTGGTGCCCCATGCTATCCGTCCATAACAAAAATATAACTCGCAACTCAACAAAATTACGGCACAATTATTTCACCTCCAGTGGTCCCATACTATCTAACATTAATCCAAAACACACAAAATCAGAAACGAACCTCATATCCGTGTATATGAGGTTTGTTTCTGATATGTCCTCATATCCGGGGATATGAGCTTTGACCTCATATCCCCGGATATGACTCCATAAGCAAGAACAATCTATTTAAGTGGACCATGGTCTCCAAATCCCGATTTAAAAGACTTCACCAGGTAGTATTTATATATATGTGTGTATATCTATAACATTGATAAGATTTGATTGGTTTAGGCAAGTAGTAGACCATCGCCTGGTCTAATACTGCCCGAAACAAAACAAAGTTATCAAAGTTATAATTATACACAAACATATATATATATATAAATGCACACACACACACACACACACACACACACACACACACACACACACACACACACACACACACACACACACACACACACATATATATATATATATATATAAAATATATATACTTATATATGAATATATATATATGTATATATATATATAAACACACACACACATCCACACACACACAGACACACACAGACACACACACACAAGCACATATATATATATATATATATTAGAAAAAATGGGGGTCGTTTCGTTTACATATCAAAAATATTTATTGCGTATCGGCCTATACATATATGCATGTACGTATACATACTTACATTTAAGTATCAGCCGTACTAAGAGTCAGAAATGAAATTTCATTTTTTCCATATATATATATATATATATATGGAAAAAAAAATATATATATATATATATTTATTAAAATAACAGATTAAAGTTTAAGCAAAGAATCGCTGCTTTCACCCTTAACGGGATCTTCTGAAACTAACAAAGTCAATCTGTAAACGCAGAACTGGATATTTCAAAAAACGTTGCAACCGGAGGAAGACAGGAAGACGATACTTTGGTTCGTGAAAACGTTCGCTGGCAAAGAACGGGAAAAAACGAATAATACGTCATTAATAGGAGCGGTGAAAAACAATTACGCGCAAAGACAGAACCACGTTTATGGTATAAAAGAGGTCGTAGACTAATGTTCTCTTAGGTGGTGCATAGAGACGTTCTCTGGCAATGAATGAAAAAACGAAGATAATACGTCATATGTGGATCGTGGAGAACAATAGCACGCAAAGACAAAACCACGTAAATTGTATAGCAGAAGTCGTAAATGGTGAAAGCAGCGATTCTTTGCTTAAACTTTAATCTGTTATTTTAATAAATATTTGCTCTACGGGTCTTATATATTTGATATATATTTATCCTTATCGAGCCCTCTTTGGATTTTAGTCTTCAAATTTATTATTATTACTATTTGGCTCCCTCGGTTGAGCACTCTATTGACTTATATTCATCATGCAGAAACAACATCTGAATATTTCTACAAAGAACATACCCATACCAAGCAGGAAAACATACCTAAAACTCCTGATACAGAAAACAGACGCGTTCATTAAAAGGTTGTTTTGGCGTGCCTTTTATTCGATAATCCGCGAAAAGCAAACAACAAACAGGATAAATTTGGATTTAAAACCTATAATAACCCCCCGTGGATCCTAGCATTGCTACCCTTCGAAAATGATGTCTTGGAACTCATTCGGAGCATCACAATTCGGAATAGGAGCAATTCCTTCCAGCAAGACCTGAAGAATAGAATTCGTTCTATTAAGCATTCTAACGCCGTGCACGTCCATTCCGACAAAACTGCCAACCTATATCAAGTGGAGCGCAGTACTTACCATCAACTACTACATAATGCTGTAACTAAGATTACCGTAAAATTAATCGGTGCATCATCAATGAAATCAACGATGCTGGGTTTAAAATCACATCTGATCTCAACATCCTGGACCGGACCGAACCTCTGGACACTATTTCTCTCCACTTTACCCTGAAGGATCTCAAATCCAATTTTCCTAACAACCCCTCTATTCGGCTTATAAAGCCTACGAAATCCGATTTAGCTTGACTTAGTAAAACGATTCTTGATAGAATTATACCTGAAATTAGAAGTTTGGCCCCTCTTGCACTGTGGAACAATTCTTTCGCCGTGATTGATTGGTTCAACGGCATATGTAACAAGGAACATTGCCGTTTTATCCAATTCGACATGAACACTTACTACTCCTCCATCACTTTACCATTTCTCCTTAGAGCTATCAATTTCACTAAAACGCTCACAGTGGTTAAGGATTTTGAAGTCGATGTCATCCTCAATGCCCGAAAGTCGGTGATTAATTTCGACGACTCTATTTGGATAAAAAAATCCAATAGTACCCCATTCGACGTGAGTATTGGCGCCAGTGACTCTGCGGAGGTTACTGATCTTATTGGCCTTTTCCTTCTTTTCTCTATCAAGGACGAATTTCCCAACGCGGGCGGTGGTTTGTACCGTGACGATGGTCTTTTAACCATGACTAAGTGCGCACCTCGTACTTGCGACAGGTTCAGAAAAGAACACACAGCCTTCTTTAAAGGCTTCAATCTTTCTATACAGGTTGAGGCCAATCTCTCGGTCGATAATTACCTCGACGTTACCCTCAATTTATTGAATGGGTTGTATTACCCGTATAGAAAGCCGAATGATACGCTTAATTACATAAGTAAGCATTCCAACCATCCTGCCAGCATAACCAAGAACCTGGTAAGAAACGTTTCGTTGAGGCTTTCCCGTCTTTCCACCAATGAGCGTATTTTCAACGACCATTCCACTTATTACAATGAAGTTCTTGCTCGTAGTGGATTTGTTGATAAGGTAGCTTATACTGAGTACGAAAATAGACCTAGAAGAAATAGATCCCGTCGCATTTGTTGGTATAACCCACCATATAATATGGAGGTGGCCACACCATTAGCTAACATCTTTCTTTCCCTTATTACGAAGCATTTTCCCCCTACACATAAATATAGTAACATTTTTAATAGAAATACTATTAAAATTTCTTACTCTACGACTCGTAACCTTGCACATTACATCACAGCTTCAAATTTAGCTAAACTACCTAGCCGTAGGAACACGTGCAACCCTGTAGTTAGTACTAACTGTAATTGTAGGAATCGGGCTGATTGCCCCATATCCGGGAAATGCCTCTCTAGTAACATTGTCTACAAATGTAAGGTTGTAACACCCACGTCCCGTAGGGCCTACATAGGGTTAACCGCCAATAGTTTCAAGCAGTGCCTTTACATGCATACCCATTCTTTTCGTTACCCTCTAAGAAGGAATGTGACGTCACTTTCAGCTTACATCTGGAGTCTAAAAGACAACCACACCCAATATAAGTTGCACTGGGAGATCCTAGCTAGGGCTAGATCGTATACCGGAAATAAAATACCATGTGACCTCTGCGCCGCTGAGGCCCTGGAAATACTCTACGCCACAGACCACATCTTAAACAAAAAATCTGAGGCAATTTCGGCTTGTAAACATAAATTGCACAAAACCTTCCTGTATTACAGCCCCGCGTTATACCCTAACGGATAGTACGATCTATACGTGGATATTTTACGTCTTGATGTGGGAGCTAAGTATATGTTTTGTTTATTCCTTTACTTATTTGCATAGGTAAGTATGTATTACCCGTTTGTTTTGTGAAGGTACGTATACCTTCTCGTACGTATATTTGATTGTTCGGCGTATAATTTTATATATTCTGGTACATAGGGTTTGGCTATGTGTATACGGGAGTTTTGCGTCTGTGTGAGTATGCGGGTTCGTACGTATGGTGGGTGTGTGTATACGTGTACTTCTTGTTTTAGTTGACTTACGTCTCTGAAGATTCGTGTATTTATATGTAGGTATGTGTGTGTGCACGTTATATACGTATTTATTTATTTATATACGTTTATATAATTATTTATTTATTTGTATACACGCATACACACATACACATATTTATATGTGCGTGGTTTTGTTTACCTATGGTAAGATTTTGCGTATGCTTGTGTATGTACGTATTTGTTTGCGTGTATGTATTTATTTATTTCTATTACTTCTGTATTGTATTTATTTACTTGTTCTTAACTCTGTAGCGGAGATTCATTTGGTCTCCTAGTTAGAATTTTAGTCTACGACTTCTGCTATACCATTTACGTGGTTTTGTCTTTGCGTGCTATTGTTCTCCACGCTCCACATATGACGCATTATCTTCGTTTTTTCGTTCATTGCCAGAGAACGTCTCTATGCACCATCTAAGAGAACATTAGTCTACGACCTCTTTTATACCATAAAGGTGGTTCTGTCTTTGCGCGTAATTGTTTTTCACCGCTCCTATTAATGACGTATTATTCTTTTTTACTCGTTCTTTGCCAGCGAACGTTTCCACGAACCAAAGTATCGTCTTCCTGTTTTCCTCCGGTTGCAACGTTTTTTGAAATATCCAGTTCTGCGTTTACATATTGACTTTGTTAGATTCAGAAGATCCCGTTAAGGGTGAAAGCAGCGATTCTTTGCTTAAACTTTAATCTGTTATTTTAATAAATATTTGCTCTACGGTTCTTATATATTTGATATATATTTATCCTTATCAAGCCCTCTTTGGATTTTAGTCTTCAAATTTATTATTATTACTATATATATATATATATATATATATGAAAGACGTACAATTAGAAAATTATATAAATTAACTTACTTACTAAAATTTCATTCCAACTAATTAGTTGGAGTGAAATTTTAGTAAGTAAGTTATTTTTTTATCATTTTCTTATTTTACGTCTTTCATATAATTATTCTGCACCTCCTTGAATTGAACCACAAAATTACTAAGACAAAACCTATATATTTGCTTGCATAGGTATGCATCTGTATATATATGTTGGTAGATATATTAATTCTTTACATATATATATATATATATATATATATATATATATATATATATATATATATATATATATATATATATATATATAGTATTAAGGATACTATTTATGGTTATGTATCTACTAAAACCTTTTATAGTTATATATATTTTATACCCTAAATAGTGAAAGACAGTAATTTATTACTATCGTATTACCAGTAAGTTAAATAGCTCAATGTAACAACATCAGTTGTTTTACAGAGCAGTTATATAGAGATTACATGAAACAAAGTTCTGTTTAAATCATTTATTTGCTTACAATTGTTTCTTCCAAACCGAGGTTTGGTACTTCGGAGCAATTATTCAGTGATTTTTAACATACTTGACCTCCTTATCAACACAAGAGACATATAGAAACATATGTATATATTGACCCACAGTGTTTTGTAATCCATTATAATAATATAGCATGGTAATTTACATACAAAGATTACAGTCATATTAAAGGACAAAATTAAAGTTAAAATTAAAATTAAAATTAAAACATTGGCAGTCTACTAAGATAAAGCAAGAGGAAAGTTTGGAGTAGCCATTGTATGTAACAGTCACACGTGTGGCATGCCCGCGTGTCCTATTTATACAAGATTATAATGCGGCAGATTGTTACAAGTAAAACAAGCAGTCAAAGCAGGCAATCAAGAGCATCATGGGGACTGTACTTGTAAAGCATTATTCACACACACCTGTACGATATAGAAGCCCGTGTGTGGAGAAACACCAAAAATATCAAAAATATTACAAATGAGAAGCAAAGCAGCACCACTGTCCTCGTACACACCACCACTCTCACAATCCAGGAAACGCAATTTATAGACTACCTGTCCATCTCAAAATCCACGATGATTCAACATTGGGTGCCTGGTGAACCATGCTAGAACATCACAGCTTGTAGTTCATTAATTCGATTCTATAGAGTAGGTTGTTTTTGTTGTGAGAGATGACATCGTATTATACTCCGGAAGTGTGTTTGTGATTAAGAGGAGTTAATGCTTAAGGGGAGGTAACTAGCTGATTTCTATAGCTAAATTTATTGTCCTAAAGTACATTAATGATATCTCAAATGAATTCCTATCATATAAGGTTATAAACAATTTCTAAATTTAAGTATCTTATCTATAAATTACAGTGTAGTCTATCAAGAAATAGTAAAGGTGTTCATATTAGGATGATTACCTTCTATCATAGAGTGCCCTCTCCCCGAATATTCCATATGAAGAGCCAGACCTCCAAATCAATGATCTCTGTAAGTGTAGTCCACCCGCAGAACCTGGCAGGGTCTTATTAGAATCACTTCTATATATGACTCCTGGTAAGCTCTGGGTCATTGCATGTCTGATTGCATGGCAAAGTTAAATATCACTAGGGTAGTCCAGAGATCAATTCTCACTTACAAAGACACTAATCTGACCATCAAGCCATATATGTATTTATAACTCATACATCACCTGTACATAATTCATTGCACTCAGCATATAGATTATATAGCTATTTTATGTTAATAAATTAATCATTTAATCTTCCATTTATCCAATGATGGCACTACACACACAGGACCATGTTAGCACAACCAATACCGTGCTTAAAGTTTACATTGGTGTAACGTAGTCCAAGTAATTGAAGGCCAATATACCAAAAGTAGAAGTACACGGGGATATCTCTAGGGTAAAAGATACTAGGAGGATGTCACTATTTGCGCTAAAGTGGATTAATGGGTGTGGAGATGAGGTGTAAGGTGTGCCCCTGATGATTGCTGCTAGAGGTGGTGACGGGTTCAAGTCTGACATTGTTATATATTGGGTTTAAAGTTTTGGAAGGAGTGTCGGAAGCGGTGTTGGCAAGACGCGAACATTTCTGATTTTTTATTAAGGAGGTTATGGTTTGAGAAGATGATAGTATGGGTCTCTAGTAGACAGAGGTTACAAAATGTATTAGGTGGTTTGTACGATGTCGCGTTACCTATCATTTCCCATTTAAGTGTATATGGTTTATTTTTAGTTTTTAGATAGTGTATGTAGCTAGATAGTGAAGTGGAGTTGGCTAGACTGTGTTTTTTTTTAAAGAGTGGGGGTGCGAATTGTATCTGGTTTTGAAGCAGTTTGAAGTAGAGCCTATATAGGTTTCAGAAGAGTTGCTAGTTGTGACTGTGCATGAGTATATGATATCTTAGTAGATTGCCAATGTTTTAATTTTAATTTTAATTTTAACTTTAATTTTGTCCTTTAATATGACTTTAATCTTTGTATGTAAATTACCATGCTATATTATTATAATGGATGTCAACCCACTGTGGGTCAATATATACATATGTTTCTATATGTCTCTTGTATTGATAAGGAGGTCAAGTATGTTAAAAATCACTGAATAATTGCTCCGAAGATCTAAACCTCGGTTTGGAAGAAACAATTTTAAGCAAATAAATTATTTAAACAGAACTTTGTTTCATGTAATCTCTCTCTCTATATATATATATATTTACATATATTAAATTGGTGAAACTGCATGTTTTTAAGTCTTTTTGCATGCGCAGTCATATAGACATTAGATGTACGATGAAAATTACAAGCGAAGTGCCTGTTTGACAAAAAGTGATAAATTGAGATTGAAGGAGTTGGGAATTTCAGAACGCCCGTGCCCCTATGGACAGGGGTATACTTAATGGGTGGTTTCTTGGTGGGACTGTTTGGTGATGCTCCGTTCAAGGATGAGCTGCAGAGCGAATTTCAGGGCTGGGTCGTTCGACGCGGCGGATGAAGTTTAGTGTGGTTCATTAGCCGCTGGGACCATGCGTTAATGTGAGGTTGAAATATGATTTCTCTATGCAGTTGGGTTTTTAGCTCCCTCCCTCTCTCTCTCGCTATCACCCCACTCTCTCTTTCTTTCTAAATATCTATTTACCTTATCCCATTGAATCTCCTCGAATAGAATATTTGTAAACTCACCTAACCTGCTTGGTGAATAGAATGCATGTTGCCCATCATGCGGAAAGATATATGCTATCCCGTATTGTTTGAACATTCAGGAGATGATGAAACATTTACGTGAGGCCTACAATGTAAATATTATCAAGCTAAATTGCTTTCGTTTTCCTTGCTTGATTAGCAGATTCAAATGATTAAAGAAGGACGGATGTATCCTATCACAAATACGTTTGGTGCTAAACTATTTCGATATCAATGTATATTAATGCGTTTTTCTTAGGGTATGTCAGCTCTAGGTTTCGGTGAGACTTTGATATTGTTGTGCTAGTAAGGATAGTAAAATCATAAGCAATTATTTATGACATTTGTGTAGACATGGGAGAAGCAGAGATAGGGATAACCAGGATTCCAGATTTGATCGTGGAACTGATCAGACTTGAAGTATATGATTTACTTTCCCTGATATAAATACTTACTGGTACACACACGGACTCCCACTCATATATATATATACACATATATATATACATATATATATATATATATATATATATATATATATATATATATATATATATATATATATATATATATATATATATATTTCATTGCTCCTATTAATGACGTATTATATTCGTTTTTTCCCGTTCTTTGCCAGGGAACGTTTCCACGAACCAAAGTATCGTCTTCCTGTCTTCCTCCGGTTGCAACGTTTTTTTGAAATATCCACTTCTGCGTTTACAGATTGACTTTGTTAGTTTCAGAAGATCCCGTTAAGGGTGAAAGCAGCGATTCTTGCTTAAACTTTAATCTGTTATTTTAATAAATATTTGCTCGACGGTTCTTATATATTTGATATATATTTATCCTTATCCAGCCCTCTTTAGATTTTAGTCTTCAAATTTATTATTATTACTATATATATATATATATATAGAGAGAGAGAGAGAGAGAGAGAGAGAGAGAGAGGGAGATAGAGAGAGAGAGAGAGAAGGAGAGAGAGAGATTCTGCGTGAAAGGGAGTGAGTGAGCGAGAGAAAGTAGTTTCCAACGAAATCCTCCCAAAATCGGATCCATTTGAACAAACGGAACGTTAATATCCCGACATCCTACATGCCGATCTTAATTGATATTCTGCAATAATTAATACATTTATTGACATATCAATCCTAATCGAGATTGTATAGAACAATTACGTAAACCATTCATCAAGTGCAGACTAATCTGATAAATAAATTTGCGAATAAAGATTGCTGATATTATCACTTGATGTATATTTATGAACTGTCCGTTGATTGGTTTATCTATTAATCTTGCCATTTACTACGATGAAGTAAATAATGACTTCTTAACTTCTATTTAGTGCATGATAACGTTATGAAAGTTATTAATGTATGTGTAATACGACACGCTCGGTTAAGCTGCGTATAGTTAGCTATTGAGTTTCTGAGCTTCATCAACAATGAAAGGCAATGTGAAGAGTTGCGTATACGACTGATTGTTGTAGTAATTAGTTGCAGCTATTGAGTTATCAGTTGTGACATTATATCTCTGAGCGATTAGAAGACATTTAACGCAAAAGAACCATTTTGTTATTCAATGTCAAATCTTAAGCGCTCTATTAACTAATGTAAATTGTGTGTCGATATTTGAAAGCAGTTACGTTGCATATCCGTTTCATTGTAACAGTATTTATCCAGACATAAAAGAAATTGATTTTCATATGTTGGTGTTTGGTAACGTAAACTTATATGAATGCCAAAACGCACAAGGGAAACTTATACAGACACACATACTTGTGTGTTCTTAAGATCAAATTATTCACTCGTGCAGCAGAAATATTTTAGAGATATTGAGGGGTTGGTTGAATTGACATTAATCGCAGGAAATATCAAGGGATGATGATATTATTAGGTCTAAACAACAAGCTATTATGTCGTCATCATCATCATCATCATCATCATCATCATCATCATCATCATCATCGTTTAACGTCCATCTTCCACGCTTGCATGGGTTTAGACGGGAGTTTTCCCACTTGAGGCAAGATTGGTTGTCTTGCTCGTATAGAACTGTCTGGCGGGTTTTCTACGGCTGGATGCCCTTCCTAAAACCAAACACCTTTACAGTGTGGACTGGGAGGTTTTTACCGTGTTACCGGCCACATTACAGCGTGGACTATGTGTTTTTTTTTGTCGTGACACCTACACGACCTCATTTGTTTCGGACTGGATGTTGTGGTACCAATATAACTTCACATTGAAGGGGGGGGGGGTAGTGGGACGGGGGTGTATTTTTGTTAGAGGTGCCTACTGACTGTAGGTTTCGCTTTGTACTTAGGCAAGGCGGGTCTTCTGTATTACTGTGTAGACCCAAAGATCTCGGTCCAGTGACATTGTCTTTGAGAGGTGTAAGTGTGTGAGGTCGGAATTTATCAAGCCTTCCGTGGCTACTATCTATTTTTATCGCCCTGCACTTTTTTATACAGCTGTCGTCTTTTATGCGCATCACGTGACCGTACCAACGTAGTCTTCTCTCGAGTAAACAACATGTGATCCCTCTTATTCCTAATTTCTCCCTCAGTTCGTTTATGCTTTGCCGTTCACGAATATTACTATTACACATCCAGCGGAGCATGCAAGCTTCGTTTCTCTCCAGTCTGCGTATATCCTCTGCACACAATGCCCAGCTCTCATTGCCATGTAACATTGCTGTTCGTATGCAGGCATCATACAGCCTGCCTTTCATTTTTAGAGAGAACCCTTTAGCGGCCAATAGTACGGATTTCCCACACCTTTATTTTATAAATATACACAAAGATTATATATATATATATATATATATATATATGTGTGTGTGTGTGTGTGTGTGTGTGTGTGTGTGTGTGTGTGTGTGTGTGTGTGTGTGTGTGTGTGTGTGTGTGTGTGTGTGTTTGTGTGTGTGTGTTTGTGTGTGAACATGTATGCATGTATGTGTATATAGATTTTTAGTTTTTGGCTAAGCCAGATGTAAATTCACAGAAACATCGCGTTATGAGGATGTTTTCTTGCAAAAAGAATTCGAATATTATTATTATTATTCATATAGACACCTTATCAATATATTTATGTAACGCTCGGTGTGCAAATAAGGTTAATCATCCGATGTATATTTTAGAAAATAGTATATTTTTTTAACAGTTCAATGTTATGGTAGAGAGGTACACAGTTTTGTCAAAGGGGTATATGCCAGAAAACATGTTGGATATCACAGCTTATCGATATCACAGCTTGAACGAACGGATGAAGATAGTCATCATAAAACATATCTGGCTGAGTCTGTTTGTTTGCAAACGAATCCAATGTTGTTATCATTATTCGATATAAAACTCATAAATACAGTTACGTAACACGCTAAGTTAAAGTGAGAAATCAAATTGTAACATTGTTTATACATATATGTTTATATATACATTAAGCTTATATAAGTGTAATAATATAATACCATACTTGAAAGTAAAATACCACTTACCGTTACACCAACAAAATTTGTCGAATTTAGCGCTGCCGTAACTTCCTCCCGCGTAAATACTAAAGGCGTGTGCCGCCGTTTCCGCTTTCTCGCTAGTCGATCAAATGCCTTTGCAATCACCCAGATCCCGTCAAATGCATAACCATGGAATTTGCTATATTCATTTCCACGCTTCTTGTTGTATTTGTCTAAGTATGTCGCTGGCGTCTGAATAAATACATGAATAAACCACCATTATTTTTTACTTATATATCAAACTTTCAATGAAAACAATGAGAAAGAGAACATTTATGAGCTGTCTTCGAATGCAAAGGAAACAACAAAGCAAAGGACACTACAATGGAGAAATATAATAGCTTAACACTCCAGGTATGAAAACATATTTACATTTCGGATATTAATCCTTCATCAGGTAACAATAAAATATTAATTATGGAAGGAACGGAATATGACATGTAGAACCAAGCTAGTTTGTTTTATATGTGCATTTCTGCTCTGTAATATATCTGATATTTTGCATTGGAATACTTTTCTTACTGATTATTGGGTAATACAAAATATGACCCTTACTTATTTATAATTCTTTATGAATTATATATATATAAGTCTAAATATTATTATTATTATTATTGTTCCTTGAGTCTTAGTCATTGATGTTTTTTAACTGGAAAGTTTGTTGAAATGAATATCAAGCCGCTACCTGCAGCCTCAGATATTCAGGACGTATCGGAAGGTTCTTGCTTGTTCCCAGCAAATATGCCCTTTGAAGTGTTCCAAAAAGCGGGGCTGGACTTATCTTCTTTAACGACCATTGGAAACTCTTTGAGATAGTACCTAGTGCGCCTACGACAATCGGGACGACATTGATTTCAAGGCAGTTCCAAATCCTTTTTAACTCCCACTTTAAGTCCTGGTATCGGTTTATTTTCTCTCTCTCCTTCTCTTGCACTCTCCTGTCAAATGGACAGGCTACATCTACAATCAGGTACGATCATTTTTCCTTGTCCAAAACCACCAGGTCAGGCATATTGTGTACTAATTTCTTGTCCGTCTGTATCCTAAACGCCATAGCACCTTCACCTGATCGCTTTCTATCACCAACTCTGGCTTATGCTCATACCACTTCTCAGAATGTGGTAAATTGTTTACTTTGCATAGATGCCAGTGGATCACCCTGCCTATCACATCGTTTCTCCAGCCTTCATAGCGAGTCGAGTGTAAGTGTTTACACGCGGATACAATGTGATCCCCAGTCTCCTCTCTCTCTCCACAGATGATACACAGTGAGCTAGCCTCCTCCTTGTCAATATGGTGTGTCACCCTCTTTGTTCTGAGGGCTTGCACTTTCGCAGACATTAGCATCCCTTTTCTAACTTGTTTAAGGTCTCCTCTTTTTAACCAGTTCCATGACAGTGGATCTCTAAATTCAGTTTTCTTAAAGAAGGTACTATGAAGGGATTTTTCATAAAGGTTGCTCTTCCTCCTTGTTGTTATTTCCTCCTTGGACATCCCTGGTCTATTTTCTTCTCCTTCGGTACAATTTTGAGCATTGGCTCCCTACTGTCAGTCACATATTTGTGCAGGTTGTTTTTCTCCATCTGAACACAGTTAAGTCCTCTTCCACCCTCAGATCTCTTTAAGTAGATTCTATCGACATCACTCCTCTTGTGGAACATGTTGTAGATAGTCAATAGCTTCTTAGTCTTCCTATCCATTTCTTTTTGTTCAGCAACATTCCATTTCACAATTCCCGCACTGTACCTAATAATAGATACAGCTCGGGAATTCACTGCACTTATGACATTCCTACTATTGAGATGTGATTTTAATACGTTTCTTACTCTCCTTATGTACTCAGATCTTATCAATTCCTTCATTTTTTTTTTGTTCTTGATGTCACATGCCCCCAGAACACCTAAATATGTGTATCCCTCTTCATTGACAATTTCCTTTATCATCTCACCTGTTGGTACCTGGATTCCGTTGCTTCTGCTCAATTTACGCCTCTCCATCACTATTATTACTATTATTAATAGCCCCTCCGCCTTCTGTGATATTTTTCATTGCAACAAGGGATTTAGTCCCATTTCTTGACCAAAGCATCACGTGATAGGGTCTCTCTCCGCCTTTTCGAGATTCTCTCGCGAGATGCAGACCTGTTTTGAATTTTTTCCATGAGGTGTTCCCTTGAAAAGTCGGCATACCAGACAAAAATGTTACATCTCTATGATAAAGGATTTTTGCATAGTAGCCACGAAACTGTACAGTCGGGAATTTGAAGACAAATGGGTATTTATTTATGTCTAATATTTCTTCTTACTTTATAATTTATTACATAGCTCTGATATAGAGTCAATTTAATTATTCTGATTATCTTGTCTCTCATAGTCATAGAGCAACACTGGTTATGGTTGAAAACACACAATCTCACATATGTATGTATACACATATATCCGTGTACACCCATTATTGTATATATATATATATATATATATATATATATATATATATATATATAAATACAAACATATATATATATATATATATATATATATATATATATAACGAAGGAAATGTGGTAAGGAACCAGATGGACCATAACGCACCAAAGTACTCAATACTTAGGGTAATAGAGTGGGTAATAGGAACAAGTAAAACCCCGACGGCTGAGCTCAAGCCGTTTCGACGGCTAATTCTGTACTGAATCGATATTGTGTTTTCGCATGGTGCGGGTGAAAGAGATTGAGCTTAGCGGAAAAGTCTGGATACGGCGTGGTAAGGTCGGAAAGTGCTCTACTACGGGGATAGGAGCTAGATAACGAAGGAAATGTGGTAAGGAATCAGGTGGACCATAACGCACCAAAGTACTCAATACTTTCAGTACAGAATTAGCCGTCGAAACGGCTCCAGCTCAGCCGTCGGGGTCTTACTTGTTCCTTAGGAACGAGTAGGACCCCGATGGCTGAGCTCAAGCCGTTTCGACGGCTAATTCTGTCGGGGTCCTACTCGTTCCTATTACCCACTGTACTACGCTAAGTATTGAGTACTTTGTTGCGTTATGGTCCACCTGGTTCCTTACCACATTTCCTTCGTTATATATATATATATATATATATATATATATATATATATATATGGAGAAGAAGTTTATGAAATGGAAATGCGGGTATACAGAATTTATTAGGTAACAATTGTTTCTATAGTGTATGGGTTACCTATACCTCGCTATTTGAATAATATAAAAATATTATCATAAACCGAAGGTACACTGTAAGCAAACACACCATGTCGTCAGACCTTTGTATTGGAATGATATGAAAATATTTGATACACTAGATAAAAGATAAAGAAGGAGGTAGGAAGAGAAGGGGAAGAGGGAAGTGAATAAGGTGGAGGGAGTCTTAGGATTTAATACTGTCAGACTAGTAGAGATTGTAAGGAAAGAATGTTTTGACAGCAGTTAGCTTAATGAGGCGTGTTAGGGTTGGCGGGGGAAGTAAATACTTCTAGTGGTGTTGTTCGGACACAACTTAGTTAAAGGGGTCAAAGTGGTACAGTGTCACAGACAAGTTATTGGGGCTATTATAGTAGCAGGTTATTTCTAAATGGGTCCAGAAAACAGTGTGTAGTACTATTATTATAGAAAGCCATATCTTGTGTATAAACATATAAAACAGAAATTTGCAAACGGTGGTGTAAAAAGGTAACATTATATGCATTTAAAAAAAGAAAAAGTCGTTTTCAAACGATGGTTACAGTATAGAGAACGTTCAATTTTGCTGTTCAAAAGTTTGTTTACCGACGTTAAAATGCAGTATATCTCCAAATTGCATAACTTGCAGAATCGATGATTTTGCTTATATTCACGCGCTATGCAATAATTTGCCAATCAAGGGAGAATGTTTGATTGTTTCTCCGGAGCTGCAAGGCTTTATCGGCGAGGGTTGTTACGGAGGGCATTTTCTCGTGCCTGATCGAAGATCGATGTTGGTATAGGCGAGCCTTGAAAGAAGTTGCGGTACATCCGACGTAATACCATTTGTTGGTTCCGGAATTTATTGTACATCGGTAGACAATATTGCGTGCTAGGCACTGGTTATTCAGTGGGCACGTACCTGGTTTGGTGCAGTTACAATTATTTTTATGTTTTGCAGTAGAATCCTGGATAGTTTGGTGGGGTTGTAGTTGCGTGTTAGTGCGTTGTATGTTGCTATGCTGGTGCGCTGTGTCATTAGGGATGTACTTATTCAGTATTGCTGAGTTGAGTTTTTTAATTAGTTGTTGTATGTTAGGTGCAGTGGAGTATGAGAGTCTAATGGTGCGCGAGTTAAATATTTTATAGTATTTATGTGAAGTTGTAAAGTGTTTATTGATTAGTGTATAGAATTGTGAGATAATCTTAGTGCTAATAGAAGAATTGTACACGGAGTTATACCATATGTACTCTCTACGTCTGACTCTATTTGCTGGTTTGCATCTATTAGTATGCCTATTGATGTGTGTGTGTGGTGCAATACTAGTTCGACTTAGATGTGTTTTATTCATAGTACTTATGTGGTTATCGTCTAGATATTCTATTTTCTCGCAGTAACCAGCTTTTCTAAGTGCGTCATTATAATATTCAGCATGCTCGTTGAAGGTCTGCAAATTAGATGACAGTCGGGAGATCCTTATGGATATATTTTTAGGGATAGATTTAATAATGGAATGAGGGTGGTTCGATTTAACATTAACGTACTTGAGATTTTCATTAAGTTTGTGAAATGGCTCTATATTACCGATATTAAGGTTGAAGGTGACATCCAAGAAGTTGACCACCTTAAGATTGTGTTCGAAGGTAATATTAAGCCCTAGTTCTAAGAAAAGTTTCCTAATGTTTTTACGTCGCCTTTCTAGGTTTTGTTTTTTCATATTCTTGACTAATAGAAGTGTATCGTCGCGGTATATTCCGCCGTGGAGGTCCGTAAATTCGCTCTGGAGTCTATGGGCTATATAGATCCCAACCAGATCCGTGACCTCCGCCGAATCATTAGAACCCATCGTATTGTCGAATTCCGAGTGTCTATCTCTGCGGACCCAATAACTATTTTCAAAGTGCACTACTGTGCGTCTAGCTTCAAGTATAATATTAATTTCCTCGTTTGTGAGGTTCGAGTTAGTCTTAGCAAAAGAGAGGGCCTTATGCAGGGTTTCAGGTGAAATAGAGGAATAGTATTCATCTATATCGAATTGAATAAAAGAAGATATGTTGTTGTCCCTAATGTTATTGAACCATCTTATTGCCTGATGAGTATTGCCCCATAATTTAATATCTACCTTAGCCTTAACTTGGGGGATAATACGATCTAATATGTACTTACTAATTCTACCTATATCGGACTTTGAAGGACATATTAATCTAATTTTAGGGTTAGTATCGAAGTTATCCTTATGGTCCTTCAGATTAAAAGTCGGTGTAGCTGGAGATAGGGGTACCGTTCTGTCGTCAATTTTCAGTTTCTTAACAATATCACATGCTGTGTTATTAATGTTGGTTAGTGTAGTTGCGTTTGTTTTTTTGTACTTCCTATGTAATTCCTTACGTATAAAATTATTATATGTTTCTACATCCATGGTGTACAGATTCGATGTTTTGTCTGCCTTTATGATAATTCCTTTGGTATTCCTTAGGTTGTCGAGTAGAGTTTTAATATCTCGTTGCAGTTCGTTTTTCCTTCCGTTTGTAAATTTGATTCCGGTTATCATTTTCATTAAGTCCTGTTCGAAAGAATCCAAAAGAGGGTTAGATGTTGGGTTTTTGTAGGATTTGAAACCAAACTTATCGTTGTTGGTGTCGGAAGTTTGTGTAATCCTTTTCCTATCGAAGTGAAAGGCCCTCCATCTAATCCGCCGAATAAATTCGTTGGTCCTTTGAATCTTACCAAGAATGTATTCTTATATATATATATATACGATATTAAATAAATGGAAACTATATTTATAAAACCATATTTATTTCTTTATACATATTTCAGGGATACCAAATTAAAATATGGCATGCCTTCGTCTGATAAAATACAATATATAAACAGTTTTATAAATAATTTTGACGTACCCTATTAGAAGCGACCATTATTTTTGGAAGCTGTCTGGATAGTGAGATGTTTATAATTATTTTATTAGTTATAGTGTTAAGCACAGTTAGAAAAAAGACGGAGAGAAAGAAATAGACGGGGAGAAAGAAAAAACGGAGAAAGAGAGAGAAGGAGAGAGAAAAAGAAGGAGAGAGAGAAAAAAGGAAGATATATATAAATAGATAGGAGGAAATGAATAATAAAAATGCAAATATCAATATTCATGAATGAGACATAGATATATAATATGAGAAAATAACATTGTTCAATAATGACCATATGTTTAGTTTAAAACTCTGATGACAATATACCAAAATCTGAGTTAAAACCTTCAAAAATTACCCTATTTTTAAAAATACGGATACATATATGTATATATATATACATGCATATGTACGTTCTGAAAAAAGAAAAAAAGACAAAATTAGGTCTACTCTAGTCAATAATATAGACATACAAATGATTTCAGCTCTATCACTTCTATACATTTCTTGTGTTATAAAAATGTCACAGTATATATACATAAAACACACGATTAATATTCATGTCCTCACATACATGACTACCGTTCATGTATTTAATATTATGCACATCTGCATAAATTGTGTATATACATATATATATATGTATATACAAAATTTAGTATAGCATCATCGAAGCTTTGGCTGCAGCCAAGCTAACGAATGCAGTCGGGGTGTGAAATTAAGCACTCAATAAGGTACATTACCTTAGAGTTATAACATTACGTTTAGACAGCTTTGCAAACTGAACCCAGCCGCCGATAGACGATATATATATGTATATATATATATATATATAAATATATATATATATATATATATATATATATATATATATATATATATATATATGTGTGTGTGTGTGTGTGTAGACAAATCTAACAAAATATACGGTAGTGTCAAATCCGTATGAAGAACTCAATGTAATCCAAATATAATTTCTGAGGACGGCTTGTATATGTGAAGGTATGTATATTTCCTCTGATAATTTGTAATATGTTTACATAGATGTATATGATATACATACCAACACACATATACATCCTAGAAACGATCGTAAAATGATGATTTTTTAATATAAGGAACTTCTTCTTTGTTTTTATTAATTTATATATATATATATATACACGTATATATTTTTATATATATGCATATATATGTGCATGTGTTTGTGTATATATATATATATATATATATATATATATATATATATATATATATATATATATATATATATATATATATATATATACACATATATATTTTTATATATATGCATATGCGTTTGTGTGTGTTTATTCGTCTAAACATATACGTACCCAACCGGAATCTGTTACATGATTGCTGCTACTTAGTGGAAGGATATCTGTCGCAATGTAACCATGAATTGTTTCATTGATTTGCTCCCGTGTACAGTTTTCTTCATTCGGTATCCACCAATCCTCTGGATAACCACCAAGGATTATCCATTGGTACTTTGGTCCATACATCCCTCTTTTGTAGGCCTGTCTTGAAAAGAGAAACACCAAATTTTAGATACAGATATATTATTACTGAAACGGAAATGTGATATAATAATTATACTTGTGGTGAAGACATTCATTTTAAATTTCTATATGTGCGATATAGGTAAACACATCCTTTTTAGATGCACTGTCCGCTATGAATCGCCTATAAAGTTCATGAATATTCTAGACTAGTATTGAGAAAAAATATAGTGGACAGAAATTTAAATTTGCACCATTTCGTCCATATACTTTACATGATTCTTTTCTAAGCTCAACATAAATATGTTAGCATCCTAATATCTCTAATAAATAATAGTATGTTGATATACATAATGCGTCGCTTTGGGAAATACCAAAAGATCGTGTTGTGACCTTAATCATATTGATTTAAACAATATAGCAAATATATGATACATGATATAGAAAAACAGCTATGTATGTATACATATACATATATATATTTATATATTTCTTTTATACGGATATACTTAACACACACACACACATACACACACACACACACACACACACACATACACACATATACACACACACATACACTCACACACACACATATATATATATACACACTTTGTCACTTGAAGTTATCCTTACATTATATCTCTCAGACAGATCATTCAACATTATACACACGTCATGTCGTGTGACAGATCATGTCAATGTGAAAAGTAATGTAACACCAAACATTGTCAATGTAGTAAGTATCCTTATCGCTATTGAGAATACTGATTTACTTTTCCAGCTGTATATATATATATATATATATATATATATATATATATATATATATATAGAGAGAGAGAGAGAGAGAGAGAGAGAGAGAGAGGGTGATGTGTGTGTCTCTGTGTGTGCGCATATGTGTTTGTGTATTTGTGTATTCAGAAAAGTGTCCGAAGGAGGTGGTAGTTTATAGTACATGACTATATGAAACTATATAAATGATGTATAATAAGCATGCATGCGTATCGCCGTGGGTGTTTTCATCTATGATTAGTATTCACGTGTGAAACCAGGTACTAATGTTAGAGGATTTTTATACATCTATTATTTTTTCTCATTCTGTAATGACTCACTCACAATGTAGCTGCGACATGATCACTAACTATAACACCAATGACGAGAAAAATATATGTTTATCATACATAAATATATCTCATATGATGAAACACGCTATGTAAGTAGAGCCGCTAATTATTTCAAGCTGATGTTACCAATACAAATAAGGTAATGCCTAGTGGGAGGGGACAGTTTCATTGGAGATGGGAATTCGTACGAGGAAAATAGAAGGTAAAGGAGGGAAATGGCACTGAGAGAGGCCTAGTCTTATTTGAAATAGGTGATAATGGATATGGTGTGGAAATACATTTTAAAGGTTGCTCATTTGAAATAGATATTTAAGATGAAATGGGTCAGTGATGATAGCCTAATAATATAATTAGGATCTATAAGGATATGATAGTATAAGATGGTGCGTAGGGCTTTCAGTGAAAGAAAGGTAAAAAGATTGGTGTACGTAGCAGAATAAAGTGGGAGTTCGTTGGATTAAATACAAACATATTAGTATATATAAATGCCTATGTACAAACAGTTACACACACACGCACACACACACATATATATATATATATATATATATATATATATATATATATATATATATAATATTAATAATAATAAATTTCAAGACTAAAATCCAAAGAGGGCTCGATAAGGATAAATATATATCAAATATATAAGAACCGTAGTTACACAGCCAATAGATAATATAGTATTATTTACTCAAACACATAAATCCATGTTGCACGGCATAAAAGAAACGTACATTTTAATACTTACAAAAATGTTACTGATCTATACCCATATGTGAATCCAGTTCTTTATTTATGTAGTTCGTTTTGGTTCTGCCGCTAATCCAATATTTAGTCATACACTTGATATGTATTAAGGTCGTAGAAAATGTTATGCTTATTAAAAATTGTACGCGAGACATTGTTTATTAGTTTCCGAAAAAATTCAGTAATGTCCCGCAATAAGATACAGAATTTCTATTGTCGCGTGGTTGTTGCTGACTATAAAGATACTGAATATTAACTATATGTTCATAAACATAAGTCGTTGATGTCTCAAACACGTTCTACCAATATTCAAAATATCGTTACATAGTTTGTTGCATATGTGCAGCGAATAATCATTTGGCTTTAAACCAGATAATATGATTGTAATGCGCACAC
>OZ024740.1:368498909-368511409 GCA_964016885.1 Eledone cirrhosa
ACTGACATGGCTATGAAATTGGGGCTATATATTATATATATATATATATATAAATATATATATATATATATATATATATATATATATATATATATATATATATATATATATATATATATATATATATATATATATATATATATATATATATATATATATATATACTGACATGGCCATGAAATTGAGGCCTGTTTGCGTAATTGCAAACGAATAGAATGTTATTATTAATATTCGAAAATATCAGATTACATTTATTGTATTCAGTCATGTATAACGTTTTTATTTTATATATATGTATTATATATATATATATATATATATATATATATATATATATATATATATATATATATATATACAATATATTGAGAAACACACAGATACATGCGGACACACACATATACATGACTATATCCATATCCATCCTTGAGTTAATGGTGCCAACCTTAACCGATGTTGCTCTATGAACAACTGGGACAAACTAATCCGAATGGATTAGACTGAACCAGTATCAGAGCTAAAAGTACATTATGTAGAGAGAAGAAACATTTAGATATAATTAGTAATAAGATGTATCATACCTAAACTGCTTCTAGATTCCTCGACTAAATGTTTCTTCTCTCTTCATAATGTACTTTTAGCTCTGATACTGGTTCAGTCTAATCCGTTCGGATTGGTTTGTCCCAGTTGTTCATAGAGCAACATCGGTTAAGGTTGGCACCATTAACTCAAGGATGGATGTGGATATATTCATGTATATGTGTGTCCTCATTTATCTGTGTGTTTCTCAATATATTGTTTATAACTCCCTCTGGTCGAGTAATCTTTGACTGTGGAAACCTGCCATTACTAATACTTCTCGCCCCCTTAACCACCTCTTCTACGGCCTCGATATAAATACCCCCTCCGCCTCCGTGGTATTTTTTTCAGGGTTATAAGGGGCTTAGCTCTGTTTCTTGACCGTTGTATCACGTGACTGACTCCCCCTCCACCTTTTGGGATTCTATCTCACATCTTATAGACGTGTTCTTGAGTCTAGTAAAATGAGGTATCCTCTTGATAAGTCGGCAGACCTCAGAAAAGCTCTATATCTCTATGATGTATTGTTTTTGATTATGCCACGAAACTACGTAGTCGAGGAATCTAGAAGCAGTTTAGGTATGATACATCTTATTACTAATTATATCTAAATGTTTCTTCTCTCTTCATAATGTACTATATATATATATAAGTAAGATGTATGGTAGGTCGTATGTGAATCGCGATGATCACGTCTGACTTACCAAATATGTGACGGTAGCTAGTGAAGCTCTATGCGTATACGCAGAGCAGAAATATTAGTGAAAAAGAACAAAGGCACTATTATGACATTATAACAAGTTTATTGCCGACAGCCGTTTCGTCTGACCCCATGGTGAGACTTATCAAGGCATATAACATGTGATTGCAAGATCATTGTTTACATCAACGTATCACTCAAGGCTAGCAGTTTGAAATTGTTGTATACATCAGCAACTCCGCTTGTATAGTTGGGGTCAATATTCTAAGGGGGGCTCTTTTATATTAGTTGTCGGGGTCAGGGATTGAAGTTTAAAAATTAGACAAAAATATATAATTTACGCATCAACATTAAACTAAAAGACTTGGGGTCCTGTAGAAGCACCTTAGAAAATCCCTCAATGAGTGCATAAAGCTTACAGGCTCCAATAAACCTATTAGACTAGAAGAAAATTAAGAGGCTAATAAAATAAGAAAATAAAAATATAAAGTTTCCCTAAAAAATATATAAAGTTCCTATGAAATTTCTTCTAGAGAAAAAAAATTTTTTCCGAAAGAAAAAAAACCTTCTTCCCCCGAGATCACGTTTACATAATTCAGAAAACTGAATTGAAAACTAGGTTGAAAGAAACTAATCAATTAGAGGTTAATTCAGAGAGCCTTCCATAAATCTCTCAGAAAAGGCCCCTTTAATATTTCCAATAGGAACTTCTTCCGAGAGACCCTTCGAAGAATTAAAATTTTAGAGAGCCTTTAAGGATAAATATAAAAACGAATTGAGGAAAATTATACATTAAAAGTTAAAAATTAAAAATTACGGTATTTGGGATATCCGAGGAATTTTCAAAGGGCTGCTTCAACAGATACAACTTAGGCATAATAGATACAATAATCTAAGCAATTTAAGTAATTTAATTAGGGAGCAATTCAAGGAGTTTATCAAGTTGGGCAAGATTAAAGAATGTGGTAACTAAGAAAATACATAAGCAAAAAGACAATAATTATAAAATGTATCTTTAAGAAGGTATAAGGTAGCTTCAGTGATCTAACCATGTATTATCACAAAAAAAACATTCTAAAATTATTGATACAGGATTAAAAATTATTACAAAATTATTACAAAATTACCACAAAATCATTACAAAATTATCAAATCATCACAAAATTACCACAAAATCATTACAAAATTATCAAATTATCATAAAATTATCGCAAAATTATTACAAAATTATCATAAAATTATTACAAAATTATCACAAAGTTATTGATACAGGATCAACAAAGACAACAATATATATTCCTGCCCAATCAACAAGTATACAAGCGGAGTTGCTGATGTATACAACAATTTCAAACTGCTAGCCTTGAGTGATACGTTGATGTAAACAATGATCTTGCAATCACATGTTATATGCCTTGATAAGTCCCACCATGGGGTCGGACGAAACGGCTGTCGGCAATAAACTTGTTATATATATATATATATATATATGAAATAAAAATGTTCTACATGACTGAATACAATAAAGGTAATCTTAGTTTTTCGAATATTGATAATAACATTCGATTCATTTGCAAATATGCGAACAGGCGTCAATTTCATGACCATGTCAATAGAATGAACCCTTCATTCTTGTTCTTATGTTGGCATGCGTACAGAATTGGAGACACTAATGTTTCTGGGTATCAACCTTCATCAGTACAGCCCATTTTTCACGTGACAAGCACTCAGAGCTAGTAAAAATATATGCTCTTTTCAAAAATACGCAGCGACTGACCTGCCTGGTTTGCATATTAGCAGTCTGGCTGATCAGTCAGATCTGCATATTAGCAGATCCACTGATCAGCTACATTTGCATATCAGCAGAGAGGCCAGTCACTTTCCTGTATACGAGCGATAAATAGCCGGCTTTGCCAAATTCAAATAAAAAAGAAAATTTCGGTCTACATAGCTGAATACCATAAATGTAATCAACACAAGAGCAAGAATGAAGTGTTCATTCTACTGACATGGCTATAAAATTCAGGCTTGTTTGCATAATTGCAAACTAATCAATGTTATTATTAATATTCGAAATAGGGCGGTAGATTGGAAGTATCGGTAGAGAGTCGGACGCCATGCTTTCCAGCATAGTTACGTCCCTTTGCGGTCTGAGTTCATATCCCGCCGAGGTTAACTTTGCCTTTCATCCGTACGGGGTCGATAAAATAAAGTACCAGTAATGTACTGTAACTGATGGCCTTGTGCCAAAAGTAGAAACAATTATTAATATTCAATATATATATATATATATATATATATATATATATATATGTGTATATATATATATATATATATATATATACACATATATATATATATATATATATATATATATATATATATACATATATATATATATATGGACACATACACACATATATATGTATATATATATATATATATATATATACATATATTTATGTATATATATATATATATTATATATATATGTGTGTGTGTGTGTATGTATATATATATATATATATATATATATATATATATATATATATATATATATACATACATACATATATATATTTTATATATATATATATATATTTATTAAAATAACAGATTAAAGTTTAAGCAAAGAATCGCGGCTTTCACCCTTAACGGTTCTCATATATTTGATATATATATTTATCCTTATCGAGTCCTCTTTGGAATTTAGTGTTCAAATTTATTATTATTAATAAATATATATATATATATATATATATATATATATATATATATATATATATATATATATATATATTTATATATATATATATATATATATATATATATATATATATATATATATATATATATATATATATATTTATATATATATATACATATAATGCATTCATTCAGACAGGAAAAAAATACGTTAAGAACAGAATACAGATGTTTTATTATATTCTGACTTATTTCAAGCAATAATCAGTCAGGAAGCCGAGATTGAGACAAAGCATATTCTATTGGCGCGCTGTTTCGAAATGATTATGTACAGTTATTTTACACCATATATCATATATTTTACGATACATTTATTATTTGTTTCTTTTCAAGATCTTACCAAATACAATCTCCAAAATCTACTGAAATATTACAAAGCTACAAATGCAGAACAATACAATGTTTATTACGAATGAATCATACATCTAGTTTTAACCCCAAAACAAAAATTTAAAATATCCTATATACATGCGTATAGAGAAACGTTTAATCAATGGGCTTAAATGCATAGTAGGACATACATTATCAAGAGGTCATCATGTGATCTCTGCTTACTAATCTGTCCTGATATTTATAAAACTGCGTCAACAAAATGATGTGTTTCGTTTCTGATTTTGATTCTAAAAATTGTACATTTATTATATATTTAAGATAAGCATGCTTGCTCTAATAGAGTGTAATCAAGACAATCTGTAACTTTACGATGAAAATAATTGTAGTGGTCCAGTATGCCCCTCTTATAGAAATCGCAAATTGATCTTTGTATTATTTTTATAGTTTTCATCATTAACACAGAGACATGGTGCAGACCTACCATTAGATTTTTAGGAGACCATAATGACCTAAAAAATTATTTCAGTACGCCAGTATTTATATCGAATCTCTAACTTAAGATAGTCTACAATACACAAGATTTTGTGAAACCTGATTTAACTGAATCGTAGTTGGATCAAACTAGAAAGTAGCATTTGGAAGCGATCTTCTTAACTACACCTGCGAAATAATTCGTGTGAGTGCTACCAGCACGATTGAATGCAAATTGAATTTGTATCTCTGGGATAAATATCCATTGGTGCGCTTGAAATATTTTCCATTATTCAGAGGAATTAAATTGAATCCTGGTTGTTATATTACAAGACATTCCCGCATAAAAAAACTAAATAATATATTTGAGAGGATTAAAAAGATTGTCAACATTATCTATCGGCAGTAGTTCGAATATTGATGTTTTGCTTGATAAATATTTGAACTGGTTTAAATCAACGTTAGCATTAGATCTAATATATTCATTCGCATTAACAATTTGATATCAACATAGCCAAAATTGACGCATATGGTCACAAACATGTCTGAAATAACACAGCAGTTCCGAGCAGCAGTTGAATGTCTCATGAATATATCTTGCAAACATTTCCGTTTTATGTAGTAAACTTCTTAATAGTTTACACATGAATACTGAAATGTACACAATGGATAAAATTAGATTAAATGCCAGCAATACAGCATGCATCAGAATTTAATATTTTTCCATGTAAATATCAGATATTAAACTATTCTCTTCGGGTAAATATTTCCAAAACCTACTGAGTAATGTCGTGTTTCATTATATTGAAACATTTCCTAACACGTTAAAGCACAGCCACAAATCGTACATACCCCTAGATTATTTGCCATTGTATTATAATGATAATAGCTTCGTGTAATAGTAAGAGAATTTCAAATTAATATACATATTAAACCTCGTAAAAAGAAAATCTTAATTTGATATATATATTTATCGTATTAAATTTATATAATTCATTATTTAGTAAATGTTTTATATCATAGGAACAAGGGAGGTATAATATACCCGCAGGTTTCATGTTATTGAAATAGTGAATATTCAAGATATAACTTCAATCAGTGAAAAATATTGTTCAAACAAGATTAATTCTTGAAACATATATCCGTTTCTACGGATGAGGTTTCCGCATATTTCTGGTGAACTCCAAATATTATTTATTTCTGTGTAGCTTAAACATTTACCTAGTCGCATACTATATCACTGATGTAATACTATATTTTCAGTAAAATGGATGAAACGTTAGATGATCAATTAGGAAAGAATTCTAAATATAATTCTATAACTTCAACTGTATATTAGATATCAGTAATATAGTCAGTCGCTAGTCAACCAGCGTTCTTTATCGAATGATTAACAGGCGAGGCAAAATTTGTGGGTCAGCTTTTTTTCATTTCCTGTTAGTACGAAGAAAATTCTGATGTTTTGCATAACTTTAGAAATAAATAATTCTACAAATATATAGTAAAACATTGACCTATTGTCTGTGGTCAGACATCGAAACATCTCAAGTGAATACAAGTGATTTGGTTGTACGAGAAATTGAATTGCTACCTGTCAATGTATCATAACACTTTAATGCAGAGTTAACACACAAACGCTTAGACATCCAACCAAAACAAAAAGAAAAAAATATTCATAAATACATGGATGTCTCCCCCCCCCCTCTCTCTCTCTCTCTCTCTATATATATATATATATATATATGCATGTATGTATGTTTATATATATATATGTGTGTGTATGCATGTATGTATGTTTGTAAGTATGTATGTATGTATGTATATACATGCATGTGTGTGTGGTGTGTGTGTACAAGACTGTTTGTCTGAATGTGAATGTGTTTTATTATAAATACACGTACACGACCATATATATATATATATATATATATATACAAATGATAGTGAGCGAGAGAGACAGAGAGAGAGAGAAATATAAAGAGAGAGAGAAAGATAGTGAGAGAGAGGTAGAGAGAGATCACTATGAAAAGTTCTCAATATTTTATACATTTATGGCATTCCAATCAATCACACGACAAATCCCCCCAACACCCGAAACACCACCACCAACAACGGCATAAAAGAAAGATAGAAATCTAAAAGTATTTCACGTCTCATATCAAATCGTATCTGACAATGGTCACTATACTTCAAAATGATACCTATCAAATAGAAAAAAATAATAACAATAGAATAAGACGAGATCAAATGATGAGAGTGGTGAAGAAATACTAGGAAAACGAACAAAAACAAGTAAGCATTTATACAAAAGCATTTGTTGTATGATGTGCAGACGTTTGTTGTTTTCTACTAATACATTGAACATTGATTTCTATACAATTGCAAATTATATAGAATAATATAAACGTAAAACAATATAAATACAAAACTCATAGTTAGTTTGTAGGCTTGTACAAAGTGTTGTTTTCACTAAGGTCTTCTATGATATTGTATGAAAGCTACTAATACTATAATTTCCTGCATTAACTTTTTACTTTTCGTCAGTTTCATTTCTTGTTACGACAAGAAGTTGATTTATTTTCCTGTTTTAACGCCATTTGATGTATTGTATCGTTACTTCAACCTTACCGGCACATGAATTGTGTATTCTTTATATTCCTTATGAATAGCTAGAGTGTAGCGATTATAATAATTTTACTGACACAATAAAACCCAACGCACTATATATACATATATAGAAATCATTCCAGTATACAAATACAACAAAATCAACAAACTCAGTAAGGATAATAGACTCCTACAATGTCTTAAGATTTATATGCTTTTCTTTATTATGTAGAAAGAACGCTCGATTAATGAGTCCACACATCTTGAGGAAACTTGTTATCTATAAGGTTATTCACGTCAGTTTTTATTAACTACTAATTTTATCGTGACGAGATCTATAGTGTGTAAATTGCACGATTGTACATTTGTAAGGTTTCCCTCCGATTGTGTCAGATAAGGACACACTTTTAAATAGACATCCGCTTACACTAATTATGGGTTCCAAATTGTGCACAAAGTGAGCAATAGAAGGTGGGAAGAAAGTCAATTTAATTGCCTCCAATACATAAATGGTACTTTTTTTCATCGTCTATGGAAGGATAAATGTGATGAGCGAAATGAATAAATGAAGTTTATTTCACCGGCGGCGATACAAATACAGATGATAAAATGATGGAGACAAGGTAATATGAATATTACAGGACTTGCTGTCATCTAATAGATATATCTGATGTCTACCTAGATTGAGCATTCCAACTATAATAAATCCAGCTCGTTTCCAGTTGAAATGTATATGGAGGAGACGACATTTATGTGTATATATGGAAGTATATTTGGCTACAATTATTAGCAAACGAAATGCTGTTTCCGATAACTAAGATGACTGTGGTGTTTTCAAAATTTTCTTGGAAAATAATCGTAATGCATTTTGCGGAATAACATAACATAATATACATACACACACACACTTACCCGCGCGCATATATATATATATATATATATATATATATATATATATATAAATTAATAAAAACAATGAAATAAAAACAAAGAACAAGTTCCTTATAGAGATAACGTTATATTAATTCATATGAATGTGATAAATAAGAATTATACGTTATTAAAGAGTGTTGTTAAAAACGTAGGAAAGTAAAATTTTGGGATAAGGGTAGTATTGAGAAATACCAACCTTATTTAAACTACAAGGAATCTATATACATATCAGGAAATTAAATTAATTTATAGGTATACTTATAGGTATTTCAGGAAAAAAGAGCTGTAAGAAGGAAATAAAATTATGAATTTCTCTGTAGTAAAATACTAATTATAGGTTAACTAAATTAAAAAAAAATAATTATAATAACTTGTAAAATATAAGAGTAAGGTGTATATTAATTAGGTTTATAATATTTGAAGGTTCTTCTAAGTCTATGATTGAAAGATATAATTAATTCCTGTCGCTTATTTAATAGGATATCCTTAGATTTCATGATTTCAAAAAGTTCCTGGGAGCATAACCTACACTCGTATCTGCTATTTTGATAAGGGGTGGCCCTTCTGAGCTCGCTCCAGGTCCGGTTGTAATCGATATTCTTTTTCTATAATTATTAATTGTTTCAGCCAAGGATTAGCTAATGCGACATTTTTAAAACTATGTTTGTGGGTATTAAATCTTACTTTAAATTGGTTAGGCGTAGCTCCTATATATGAATAAGTGGAGTCCTTAGTGCTAATTTTCCATTTATAGACTATGTTATTAATAAGACAATGTCCCTTTAATGGGAAATTTCTTTTGATTCTACAGTTACAACCATTCGTGAATATTATATCAGGGGAGTTAGTCAAATTTGGTGTGGAGTTTACTCGACTTGTTATACGTGGAGATGGTGGTTTGTTGCGGTTTATTTTAGTATTATGGTTGGTGGTATATTTGTGGGGTTTATTTACACTTATATGCGTTGTACGCACTTATATTATCTTGTATATTTTTGGTAGTGGAGTAGGAAATTTTGACAGTTGATCTATTTAAAATGTGATGGTATTTATGGTTTGGTGGGAAGTTTTTCTCTAGGATAGCAAAGAATATTTTAGGGATATTGTCTTTAATTTGTAGATTAAATGGAGTATTATACCAAGTAACCCGTCTATTACGGTTTCGATATTGTTTTTTTTTTTTATACGATGTATCGGGATGTTTACTAAGCGAGTTACTATTAGTGACTTTATTATATATATGTTTAGTTAGATTAACTGCTTTAGGTGTTTTAGTCTGATTACTAGGAATTTAGTTAGTAATTGTATTTCCCTCTTACAGCTCTCTTTTCCTAAAATACCAATATGTATACCTATAAATTAAATTAATTTTCTTTTATGTGTCTAGATTCCTTGTAGTTTAAATAAGATTGGTATTTCTCAATACTACCCTTATCCCAAAATTTTACTTTCCTTCGTTTTTAACAACACTCTCTAATAACGTATAATTCTTATTTATCACATTCATATGAATTAATATAACTTTCTCCCTATAAGTATACCTATCAATTAATTAAATATCTTGTTATAGATCTAGATTCCTTGTGGTTTAAATAAGATTGGTATTTCTTACTAATACCCTTACCCTAAAATGTTATTTTCCTTCCTTCTTAACATTATTCTTTCGGTGGATTGGCAGTATCGGTAGAGGGTCGGACGCCATGCTTTCCAGCATAGTTAAGTCCCTTTACGATCTGAGTTCAAATCCCGCCGAGGTTGACTTTGCCTGTCATCCTTACGGGGTCGATAAAATAAAGTACCAGTAATGCACTGGATAATTGCTGGCCTTGTGCCTAAGGTAGAAACAATTATTCTTTAATAACATCAAATTTTCGTGTACCCTTCACTATCTTCTTGGCCTGACCTCTTTTCATCCCCAAAGTATTATTTTCATTCAAAACATAGGTCTGCACTCCTCTACCCCTAAATTAAATTTCTACTACTGCTATTCTATCAACTTGACCTCTAACTACTTTTCTATTGATCAATTCAAAACCTGTACCCAAACATACCTTTTATATTAAATATTTGGTGTTTTTTTTTTCAATAAACACATGTCATCATTTTTGAGGCTTCATGTACATGTGAAGGTATGTATATTTCCTCTGATAATTTGTAATATTTTTATATAGATCTATATGGTATCCATACCAACACACGTATACATCCCAGAAACGATCGTAAAATGATGAATTTTTAATATAAGGAATTTGTTCTTTGTTTTTATTTCGTTGTTTTATTAATATATATATATATATATATATATATATATATATATATATATATGCGCGCGTGTAAGTTTGTGTGTGTAGGTATATTATGTTATGTCATTTCGCAAAATGCATTACGATTATTTTCCAAGAATATTTTAAAAACACCACAGTGATCTTAGTTATCTGAAACAGCATTTTGTTTGCTAATAATTGTAGCCAAATATACTTCCATATATACACATAAATGTCGTCTCCTCCAAATACATTTCAACTGGAAACGAGCTGGCTTTATTATGGTTGGAATGCTCAATCTAGGTAGACATCATATATATCTATTAGATGACAGCAAGTCCTGGATTATTCATATTACCTTGTCTCCATCATTTTATCATGTGTATTTGTATCGCCGCCGATGAAATGAACTTCATTTATTCATTTCGCTCATCACATGTCGTGAATACGTTGCCATTCATCCCTCCAGAGACGATGAAAAAAAGTACCATTTATGTATTGGAGGCAATTAAATTGACTTTTTCCCCTCCTTTTATTGCTCACTTTGTGCACAATTTGGAACCCATAATTAGTGTAAGCGGATGTCTATTAAAAGTGTGTCCTTATCTGACACACTCGGAGGGAAACCTTACAAATGTACAATCGTGCAATTTACACACTATAGATTTCGTCACGATAAAATTAGTAGTTAATAAAAAGTGAGGTGAATAACCTTATAGATGACAAGTTTCTTCAAGATGTGTGGACTCATTAATCGAGGGTTCTTTCTACATAATAAAGAAAAGCATATAAATCTTAAGATATTGTAGGAATTTATAATGATTACTGAGTTTGTTGATTTTGTTGTATTTGTATACTGGAATGATTTCTATATATGTATATATATTGGGTTGGGTTTTATTGTGTCAGTAAAACTATTATAATCGCTACACTCTAGCTATTCATAAGGAATATAAAGAATACACAATTCATGTGCCGGTAAGGTTGAAGTAACGATACAATACATCAAATGGCGTTAAAACAGGAAAATAAATCAACTTCTTGTCGTAACAAGAAATGAAACTGACGAAAAGTAAAAAGTTAATGCAGGAAATTATATAATTAGTAGCTTGGTAAAATAAAACATATTTTATATAAAATAAATTATGTTGAGCCTTGCCTATATCATGGTGATTATAGTGGAAAGTGTGGTTATGTTGCATGAAATCATGTAAATGTGAAACCAAATATGACCACAAATAATGGTTTATTTTATTAACCCATTATATTTGGTAAACCAGCTTTGAATATAAAGGCGTACTAGGAAGAAACAAGTTCAGTTAAGTTAACTCCAGTCATATTTTTTTCGGAGTTTCTTTTTTGAAATCCGGGACCTTGCGATGATGAGCTTCGACTACTTGAAGAACACACTGCTTCTCCTCTCATTCTTGTTGATGGCAACAAGAATGAGAGATCAACTTGACTGTTCACTCCGCCAGATCGTTGACTACCTTGATATTGTGAACAACAGCACAGGCATTCTGATATGACGCTTGTGATGACCAAGTTGCAGGTGACAACTCAAGCGAAATATCGTCGAGACCAAGGAGATCGAACAGAAGCCTTGATTTCTTCCTAACTAGATGAGGCAGCTTCGTGGACGACTTCAACTCGGGAAATACTGGAGCACCACGGTAGAGAGGCCCAGACGTTTTCCTTTTGACAAGACGTTGGGCTATTTGTTTCTTCTCGGACTCTTGGACCCGACCTGAAAACAGCGCTAACGGAATGGCTTCCTCCGTCAGGTACCACAGATACCTGCTCAGAGCAGTGGTGGCTGCCTGCGAGAGATCTCTGTCAACCTTACT
>OZ024740.1:368516409-368543909 GCA_964016885.1 Eledone cirrhosa
GTACACACAAACCGAAACCGCTTGACGCCGTTGTCGGAATTTTACATCTCTCACATGCCTCTCTCACTTTTTCTCTCTCTCTCTCTCTCTCTCTCTACACACACACACATATATATATATATATATATATATGTGTGTGTGTGTGTGTGTATATATATATATATATATATATATATATATATATATATATATATATATATATATATATATATATATATATATGTGTGGAATAAATGTGATTGATTGATTCTTCCCAGCCTCTGTGTATTCTGCAGTTACACATTCGTTTGGCTCATTTGAGATGCAATACATAATACTTCGTTATTGGATTTGATTCATGCTCTCCTCAACTACTGATGAGTTTTTCTATTAATCTCTTCCGCGTTGTTCTATCTTGTCAGAATTATGTTCTGTCTTAGCATGGTATTTTGAAATTTCATTATAAGTATTTCAAAGGCACCTTTGTTGTTGCTTAGCCACGTAAGAAATGAAAATTGTCCCAAGCCTTCATTTTATATTTGCTGGATTATTTCAATACAAAAATATTTTTGTTTAATTTGTTGATTCTTTTCGCAATTCTTATGTGATTTCAATCATTATTTGCGGCATATGTTTTGAAACATCCAGTAGGTAATATTATATCATGAAGACCCTGCATTTGTAGTAAATATAACCTTTATCTTTAGAATTGCTTGTGTATTCTGACACCGTGATTATGTTTTATGTGTTCTGTATGTAAACTATTTCTTCCCAACACTTTCGTTCGTTTACATGTTTGGTATTTCTGATTTCTGCTAGTCCATTAAGACATATCTATTACAAAACCTGTGATTCATATAATGATATTGTTTCTATTTATTCATCTAACAGACTTTTCCTGCTTTTATTAATGTTTAACCCTATGAAGAAACATTGGGTCATCAGTTTAATCTAAATTTTACATCAAACCATCTAAATTTCACATCAAACCATCTAAGTTTCACATCAAACATATGTGTAATAAATGAAACGGTGTTTCAAGATACTAATTTTCTATTGAAGTATAGGTGATTAATAATTTAAAACCATCTATAAATAGTCTAAAATAAATTGACGCTAGGTTTTGAGTAGGTACTGATGGCGAATGCTATTTTCATTGACATTGATTTGTATATGTATATGTAAGCTTGTAAATCTCTATGCATGTATGCATATGCATGTGCATCTGTGTGTATTCGTATATAGTGTGTTTAGTGTAAACATTGTACGAGGTTTCGGTTTATTGAACTTATGCTAGCATCAGAATAGGTGCACACGAACAATTATCTCACAGCTTTCAAAACAATAGTGGTAATCGTAATTACTTTCATCATATCTATCGATATTACAATTTCTCCCAGAGAACACAAATCATACTACTTAATTTAAGATCTTTTGATATTTTAGAAAACATTCAAGCAATTGAGGACATAGTAGTGCAAACAGCATGTGACTTTGTAACATTCTCCTATTTCCGATCGTCTTCACTTCGAAAAGACAGGTATATATGGTCCCGTAACTCCTGATAGAGTTGTAGGGCACCACATTGATATAAGGCGTTTCTTGGGAACTTTTAAGCCTGGCGGAGCCATCACCCCAGCAGATTTCCTCCAGAGAACGATAGAAAGTGAGAGAGAGGAAATGCTAAAGAGATATGTAGGAAGAATCCATCCCGGTAGTAGGCTGGTACTTTTTTTATCGACCTCGAACGGATTAAAGGCAAAAATGACTTCGGTGGGATTTGAACTGAGAGAGAAGAGAGCCGTAACGAATACCATACAACATACAACATTCAACATTCTAACGACTTTGCCAATTCGTCGCATAAAGACATCATCTAATGACGAAGCATTTTTTTGGTTGATTGTTTATATATCTATCTTTCGAAACGTAAACCAGATTTAATAGCAATTTTAGTTGTTAGAGAGTAAAAATATTGTAGAGCACATTGGCAAGGTTACCAACAGCTCAATACATTTCAACAATATATAAAAGGCATTCAAAAATACAATGGAAAGACATGCAGAACCACTCAGCTTGTCATATATATCAGCCGTAAGCTACTTCCATTTACATAATGAGGTTTAAAGTTAACAATAAGCAGTGTTGATGGTACAGAAACTAATATGCACGATGGAATTAAGTACACTATGCTCAAGAATAAGGTATAGTTTTTACAGATAAAATAGCTTTAGTTTGTGTAGGTACAATTCCACCAGAACTATATCCCTACATTTTGAAAGTGTAGAGCATAGTTGATAACATAATTATTTATATCATACCATGGCAGGATGGGTATGAATGGAAGAAATTTATTCATAGATCTTTTCTTTCAGGGTTGGTTTGTGTGAAAACAATAAAAACAACAATTACATTTGCATTAATCAAATGTTAACACTTTATAAATTATTGCAAACATATTCATTTTCTCTTTTTACAACGTTGTTGGTGCATTGGAAGAATTATTAGAGAATCGGACAAAAGTTTAAATCCCGCCGAAGTCAACTTTACATTTCATCCTTCTAGATTCGACACAATGTATGGATGTAAGGTCCTGTAACTCCTGATAGATTCGTAGTGGCACAGTATTGACACACGGCGCCTCTTGCGCATTTTAAGCAAGGCCGATACCATCCCTCTGCAGGCCTGCGTACAGCAGATTTTTTCCAGAGAAAGATAGAAAGTTAGAGAGAGGAAATGAGAAAGGAATATATAGGAAGAATCGAGCCCAGTATTAGACTGGTACTCTTTTTGTCGACCTTGAAAGGATGAAGGCAAATTTCACCTCGGCGAGATTTGAACTCAGAGAGAAGAGAACTGGAACGAATACCATAAAGCATTTTATCTGACGTTCTAAAGTCTCTGCCAATTCTGCCATATACTTGACACAATAAAATACAATAAACACTTGTCGAAATAAACGTATTTTCCACAGGAAGTATTGGACTTTTTCTAAAGTTGAAGTTATTTTTTCGAAAACAGGTTTCAAGTTATTGAGGAACGATTTGAGAGTATTCACAATAGATCTTTCTCATTCAGAATCTTTTGTCATTCTTTGATGCAAATGAAATATGTGCTGGTGAGGATGTTATGTTTCGGGCTGGGAGACATGGTTTGAGATGAAAAATGTAATCTACTCTTCCAACAATGATTAGAAAACTATAAATTTCATATCTTATTGATAATATATTATGGGTGCCTATGTATGTTGGCTTGCACAACAATCTTGAAAATTATTTTCAAAATATGCATTATAATTGGTGGGGACATCTCTGACATATCAAATGAATCAATGAAATGTATGTAAACGACAGAATACAGTTGTACATGGTTTCTAAAGAAAAAGCTACTGGAAAGCAGTGAATCATATCCCTAAGAGTTAGACTACAAGAGGCTTTGACATATTTCCTCCGTAATCTGCTACATTTCATATATTCTCAATGTATACATCCTCAATCGTTTCTCAGAAACTGCTTACATTTTGAATATACGTTCCACCTTATATAATCTTACTGTGTCTTACAGAATCACTACGATGGCAATGTCATTTAATAATTACAATGCTTCTTTTGATTTATTCCTCACATATATGGTACCTATATCGCAAAAATAAAATATTGAAATATAGCTTCATCTGTTATGTATATAAAATTGCCATTTAAAACTATCCTCGTGCAATGTTGCATATCGTTAAATTCGTTAATTATCTAGAACACATGGGTAATCGTTTCTTGGACATGCTTAGTAATTAATGCTAAATAAAAACTTTGCGTTCAATAGTGTGCTGTTATTAAATTCTGACTGCCAATTCTGACTGCACAGTAAGAATGCAATATGAACCACTGAGGTATAAAATATAATATAGCGCTAGCTTGATATTTGTAACAGATTAAGTATGAATAATACAGTAAGAAATCAGCTAGCTTAATTTCTAGTAGGATATATATTACATATACAACTCATTGCATATGGTCTTATATGAAGGAAATTACTCGATGTGTTACGTTTCTCAATTCATAGATATTTATAATTTGTATGATCTATTTATATTTATCTTTGTGTTATTAATGTTGTTTAAATCAATAACGACCAGAAATATAGTCAATAACATTTAAGTAATAATTATCTCTGAATCATGTACAAAAAAAATTAATAAATAAGTTCTACTATATATGATATTTATTCAGTATATGACGAGAAATAGGATGATTCACATATTATTACTAGCTGGTAAGACAGTGGATTGAAGAAGTCGTTAGCGCACCAAGCATATACTTAACCGTATTTGTTTTACAGCGCTACGTTCTTAGTTAATTTCGTCGATGTCTTATTTGGCATTTCTCCTTTCGGGCTGAATAAAATAAAGTACCAGTCAAACATGTGTTTCAATAGACATGACTATCCCCTCTTCCCTAATACCTTCCCCGCAATCATCTTTTTCTCAAACGCCCCGTCCCCAAAACAATAAAATACTGGCTTTATACAACATTCTAAAACAATTAACAACGATCATTGAAACTATCAGTATACCGTCGGTTAACATGCTATTCAGTGTTTAATTACGGATATTTACCTTCTGAATTTACATCTAGTCGGGGTAAAATTTACAGTTCTTCTGGGTCGCTAGAAGTAAATAATTGTCAAATACTGGTTAAATACTGGGATTGATGTTACAGACTTTCGTTATTCTAAAAGTAAGTAGTCTTGTGTCCATAAAAGAAAATATTATATCTAGCCTGTGCAGAGACAACCTTAATGTCACATAACTTATCTCTCTTTCTCTCTCGTTCTTTCTCTCTTTCTCTCTCTGTCACTCTCTCTCTCTCTCTCTCTCTCTCTCTCTCTCTCTCTCTCTCTCTCTCTCTCTCTGTATATATAAATATATATATATATATTAGGGAAAAAAGAATCAGATTTGTAATATATACATAGTAAATTACATATTACTTATGTTTCACTGCCGATCAGCTCGAGGAACGATCGATTAATGATCGATTCTGACTCTGGAATCGGAAGCTCCTCAGATATCTCCTCACATGTAGACTCACACCTACAAACCACTCTTAGGCGCGAGTCTACTTGTAATCACATATCTGAGGAGCTTCCGATTCCAGAGTCAGCATCGATCATTAATCTATCGTTCCTCGAGCTGATCGGCAGTGAAACATATGTAATGTGTAAGTATGTAAATGATTCAACACTGATTCAACACTGATTCAATGATTCAACACTGATTCTTTGTTGCCTTATATATAATTATTAATATAGGGCGGGGGATTGGCAGTATCGGTAGAAGGTCAGACGCCATGCTTTGCAGCACAGAGTTACGCCCCTTTATAATCTGAGTCCAAATCCCGCCGAGGTTCACTTTGCCTTTCATCCTTACGGGGTCGATAAAATAAAGTAACAGTAATATTCTGGATCAATTGCTGGCCTTGTGCCAAAAATAAAAACAATTATTATTATTGATACTCTGCTCGTCACGAGCATCGACTGCTCATATTGGCATACCAGCCACGGACGCAATTAATTTGCACCTCTAATACACACACATACATACATATATATATATATATATATATATATATATATATATATATATATATAGAGAGAGAGAGAGAGAGAGAGAGAGAGAGAGAAAGAGAGGTAGTTCCAGAACAAATTATAATTATACACTTCTAAGTCTGGTAAATAGGTAGAAAAGAAGAAAGAAAGAAGGAAATACACTGCAGATTGAGTTGATGAAGTAGTACTACGTTTGCCTGGTGGAAAAAAATCATCCATTGATATGCGCTTCGTTTTTTTGTTGTTGTGTAATAGAATTAAATCATAAGAATGACTTACATTACAAAAGACATTCGGTGCCATCTGCGGTGAAAAGTTCCCCAGTATGATGCGAACTTCATTATCCTGTGAAAAAGAAAGATTTAAAAAATCTGTTAGATATGGCGCCATAACCAACTTTTAACGATTTCATGTAAACGCATAAAGACATGAAGGCATATAAACATAACTCTTTGTAATGGGTTCTTGTTCCATGACGTCAATACTCATCTTTGCTTCTATTCAGAGTGTCTGTTAATATCCCAACTAACTAAGTCTATTAAGTCAAATACGGTGTAAGCACACGTTACTACCTAATATAGATACACCTGATATGGTTATATAGCTTATAATTGTATGGAAGGAAGGATGGGTAGCGTGTTGGTGTAATGGTAACACATTGGTCTGAAAAACCAATGTTGTTGGTGCGTGAACCATGTTCGTCAAAACGCATGCTTTTTTCCATTCAGAGCGTCTTTTAAAATCCTAACTAACAGACTAATTCTATTTAGTCAAATACGCCGTAAGCACATGTTTCTACCTAATTTTCAAATTCGCTACCCGTTTCTAAACAAAGCCTGCTTTATGTCTCCCTGTATATATATATATATATAGGTGTGTGTGTGTGTGTATGTTTGACTGTCTTAAATTGATTGTCTTAATTTTGTTTTGAATGGTAATTGTCTACAAATTCTTTATACTGCATGTAAGACGAAATGTATTGCATACAGAGAAAACTGTAATTATCTTGTCGAGTCATGGATGACTATAACGATTAAAGATACGCTGGAGGACTGAGGTCTGATAGGTATCAGGCAGTAAACTTATCAAAACTTGTCATAAAAACGTGTTCGTTTCACATTAAAGTTACCAGAATTACCCCCCCCCCCCCCCAACAAAAAACAGAAAATCAACAACGATAATATCTGGAATGATTTTTCGCATGCATCGTATTTATACTATTTTGGGTATTGTGATTTTTGTCTGCATTCTATGTGACATATTGTTATAAAACATCGACAATTACGTAATATGCTTCGGGTGTAACGGTAATCAAATTCTATCTGATATGGACTTGTCTAATTAGCGTTCCTATGCTATATATATATATATATATATATATATATATTAGGGTAAACATTGATGCTATTCAATTCAAGCACTCAAGGTACTTTTTCCACATAGGAGTGACGGAGTGAATATCGAATAAGGAAAAGCGAAATAGTTTCAGATGTTCAAGTTCTTTAATAATAATTGTTTCTACTTAAGGCACAAGGCCAGCAATTATCCAGTTCATTACTGGTACCTTATGTTATCGACCCCGTAAGGATAAAAGGCAAAGTCAACCTCGGCGGGATTTGAACTCAGATCGTAAAGGGACGTAACTATGCTGGAAAGCATGGCGTCCGACCCTCTACCGATACTGCCAATCCACCGCCATCTTTAATAATAATGCTGTGATACATATTTCAATGACGACACTGGCCACACTGTTCTGTGTGCGAGTGTCGTATCATCATCAGACAGCTTGTTACATAATAAGGTTATGTTTCCGAGGCAATCCAAATTGAATCGACATGGGAACGGATAAATTGCGTGCCTTTGGGTTTTTCATCCGTTCCCTTGTGAGTGCCAATTCACCCCCACCGGTCTGCGCAAGCGCATGTCCGAAGGAAGTTGACCATTAGCCACCGCAGATTTGAACGAAATTCGCTTAGTCAGTTCACCCTCTCAGCCAAACAGTGGCCCACCCATGCCTGTACTATATTTTACTGCTACCCATCACGACTGTGACAGTCAGCCGAAGGCCAGAGGGGATGGGAGAGTGTTAGTTTTTACAGGTCATAATACTACCTCTCACTAAGCGTTGACAGTATGACTGACCATCAACTCATAAGGGAAAATAAACTTAATTCTAGGTATCATGGTTTTACATTGGAAGTTAAGAGTGAGAGTTGGAAATACAAATTAAAAATTAAAATCCTAAATCAAATATCAGAAATTATAAATTAAACAATTAAAAAATTAACAATTAGAAATTAAAAAAATGTTTCAAGTGATAATTCGGATTGAGGTGAGTAAAAGTATAGATTGAAGTGAGTAAATAATATGGAGAGAGATGTTTAAGTAATACGTTCTGAGAGGGTTCTAGTGTCACAGTTACTCTATCCACATATTGAACGACAGTGCCGTACATTATAACGGAGAGCAAACTACAGGGTCAATCTGGTACACAGTCATAATTCCCATCACATGGAACAAAATCAAAGAAAAACAAACATAAAGTACACAAAAGAAAAGAACAGAACCAATAGTGAATAAATGCAAAAACACAGAGTACATATATGCAAAATGATCTATATGATTGTCCATCTGTCCATGTATAGATTAAAGTGAGGGAGCTTCCGTTCAAATGCGATTTGGTGCAGGAAAGTAGGGGTTTATCTTATTTTTTGTTTCCGCGTATTTATCCTGTCGAAAGTTACGTTTACGTCCGTCCAGTGTCAGGGGTTTCCATCCCCATGGTAGAGGGAATTTCCGGGGTAGCTCTTGGATGATTCCTCTCTTCTCCACCATATCGGTTAGATCGTAGAGCGCTCAACTAATTGGAGCTAAATTATTAGGGTAAACATTGATGCAATTCAATTCAAGCACACAACGTACTTTTTCCACATAGGAGTGACGGAGTAAATATCGAATAAGGAAAAGAGAAGTAGTTTCAGATGATCAAGTCCTTTAATAATAACGCTGTGATATATCTTTCAATGACGACACTGGCCACACTGTTCTGTGTGCGAGTGTCGTGTCATCATCAGACAGCTTGTTAGATAATAAGGTAATGTTTCCGAGGCAATTCATGTGGAAAAAGTACGTTGAGTACTTGAATTGATGACACTGATGATGACACGACACTCGCACACATAACAGTGTGGCCAGTGTCGTCATTGAAATATATATCACAGCATTATTATTAAAGGACTTGAACATCTGAAACTACTTCGCTTTTCCTTATTCTATATATATATATATATATATATATATATATATATATATATATATATATATATATATATATATATATATATATACAGTATTTTACGTAGTGTTGTAATATAAATATTACACACAGTAGATGGAGAGCTCACGTAGAGTTTGCTCGACGGTTCCAGTTGTAGTTCCAAAAGTAATCCGGAGAAAAATAGAAGGATTTTAATGGATACAGTTTAGTTAAAAGGAATTTATTGACACGTGTTTCTATAACAGTTACATAACCTGAAAACAGCTGCTATCTACAAAGTATTAGTTATGCAGACATTCAATATTTCAATGTTATTATCAACTGTCATTTCATCGGAATAATTTTACTGAGGACCTGTTTGGTTTTTATAGAGAATATTAGGAGAGAGGGGTGAAGTTGTTAGAAGAATAGTTGAGGGAGTGGTTTTTTGATAGCAGTGAGAATTTTTGGTGACAGTGAGTAACTAGATTCCCATCTGTTGTTTTGACATTTTTATAGAATATATTATTGGTTATTTTTCTAAATCTATAGAAGGATTAGAGATAGTATAGATATGCGTGGTTGGTTTTGTGTTTGCACTTAATTAACATTCAGACTTAAATTTTTCTTTCAAGTGTACGTATCCTTTCGCCCACGCATTCACACATAAACATATATGCACACCTCTAAAAAATACATATACTCACATACACATACTTACATGCTCATACTTACATACATATACACATGCATACATATATATATACACATATATACATGTACATACATACGCGTTTATGTGTATACATTTTCATACTCAACTTATCTTTATATACACACGTATAGACACACACATATATATACACATACTCCAGTCTATGTATATATATATATATATATATATATACACCCACAACACGCTTAAACCACACACACGTGCTTCCCACCACATATTTACACCCTCAGCCTCCTGATTCCTCTCCCACCCCCACCCCCTATCCACACACGCACATACACTCCGACCCACAAAAACACCCCCCACACACACCTTCCTGAACATGCAACGCCGTTCTTCCCCCAACCCACACTTTCACATACACACACACACACACGCACACCTAACTACACACACCACCTTCAGCCCTCCCCGCTCGGACACCCCGTCTCCCTCTCCCCACTCCACACGCCACCACCCCTACTCACCCCACACCCTTCCACCACCTGTTTATCCCCCTTTTAATTTCAGTTTATTTTGATCATGCCTTTATTTTTAAATTTTCTCATTCCTTGTATTTTGATCATGCTTTATTTTTATTTATTATATTTTTTGTCTTTATTTGTTAATTTTTCATTCGCACCGTTTCCTTTCGCTTTATGTCTCTCCACCACACCCCTACACCCCTTTTGAACTCTGTTCCCACACACTTCTCACCTGAAGAAGGGCTTATGCCCGAAACGTCGTCCCCCACCTACCCCCCACTCTCCTGAGCGTGAATTTAATAAACATTTATTGTACTGCCTCTCTGTTCTGTCCCTGTTCAATTTTTCATTATATATATATATATATATATATATATATATATATATATATATATATATATATATATATAAACACTTTAATACATGAATGCACTTACATCTAACTATACACATCAAACATATATATATATTTACTTATTTATATACATTTTCACATATATATACATATTTATGGTCGCTTTTAGACACATTCATTATAGCATATTTGCACCTATTCTCATCAACATATCTTTCCATTGTTAGTGTGGTAATTTAAGGTTATTAATATACATATATATGTTGAGAAGTAGGCCAGGTGGATGTCGAGGCCCTCCCTCCGTATAGCCTTGCGGATACGTTGGTGGTATTCTCGGCCAGGTGTGGCATTTTAAGGAAGTACTTGCCTTGGGTGCCTCTCTGTGTCTTGCGCCTGGTGTCTCCTACTCTGTCTGTGAGCGAGGTAGAGTACCCGTTCGTCTCCAGCACCTCGAGGAATCGCTTGGTATGAGTGACACCACTCGCAGGATCGCTGCATCTGTTTTTGATTCGCGCGATCTCATTCGTGATGTATCCTCTTTTGGCACTGTTAGGGAGGGCGGACTTGTAGTGAACGAACAGGTCCCTGCAGGCTGCCTTTCGGGAAAAGTTGCAGTGGATCCCTCCCTGTTCCGTGATGTTGATTCGTAAGTCGAGGTGTAATTCGGAAGTCGACGTAATTGTGCATTCTCGAGACAATATCAATTGGCAAATTTCTGATGAAGCTTAAATCAATTGGCTAATTGTCCCATCACAAATTCATGACAACAAATATTTTCGATAATCTGTGAATTATTTTACTATATGCATAGATGCCCCCCCCCCCACATATATATATATATATAGGAACCAGTAAGACTGGGGTCTTACTGGTTCCTATTACCCACTCTACTACCCCAAGTATTGAGTACTTTGGTGCGTTATGGTCCACCTGGTTCCTTACCACATTTCCTTCGTTATATATATATATATATATATATATATATATATATATATATATATACACATATGTATGCGCACATGGACACATACACACAGTCACTCAAACACACACGCATATATATATTCATACATACCTACAGGCATACATACATACAGTAATATGCATATACACACTCACACACACACACACACACACACACACACATACACACACACACACACACACACACACACGCGTATATATATATATATATATATATATATATATATATATATATGTGTATGTTTCTGTGCACATAGTAAAATAATTCACAGATTATCGAAAATATTTGTTGTCATGAACTTTGATAGGACAATTAGGCAATTGATTTAAGCTTCATCAGAAATTTGCCAATTTATATTGTCTCGAGAATGCACAATTACTTATCCAATTAAACAGCACATTAGATTAACATGGAATTTCTATAAGGCGTTTTATATTTCATTCCTCGTATTAGTTTATGTTCCCTTTCTCCAATTTTCTATTATATACACAAACATTTTCACCGGATTGATATTTAGTACTCTCTAAAGTAAACAGCGAACCGATTGGAATAAATGGAAGAATTAAAGCTTAAACGTAAATTCAAATGTAAATCAGTGAACATTTTCTTATTAAAAAAATCAACAAAACCATAAAGCCATAAATACAAGCGTTACTGGCGAAGTAAGTTGACGAACTAAGATACATGATGCGAAATCCTTGACTGGTATTGCAAATAAATATGCAGCTCCAACGAAGAGAATATAAGGTAGGATTTTCCGATTTCCTAAATAATCAATTAAACAAATAAGGATCACCATGCAGCGAAACAAAGGGTTCATGTCTAGAGATATGCAGGGGAAGCTGGTGTGGAATAATAATAACAAAATGACACTAATTGGAAGAAACAATCTCAAGCAGTATTAAACAGACACATAAATTGATGAAAATATTCCAGAGGCTGATTAATATGTGAATTTTAGAATGACAAAATATTCTTTAGTTGACGCCGCAAAGGCTATGACACAATTAAAAGTTAATATCACATGTGGAAGATTGCATCTCACTCAACATGATAAAACTGTGCTTCTAAATCCTCGTCTTTACAGAGAGAGAAAATTGAAGCACGCTATGGATATACGAAAATTATTTGAATTAAAATACCTTAAAGTGAAGAATCGTGTGAATAAGAAAAGGTTCTGATGATATTCGTCCAAATTGTCTTCTATTGTGCTACAATTATTGTGCTCTCTGCTTTCTTTTTCTGCTTGTCTAGTCAATTCTACGATTTCATTTCTCTCACATCTGTTGTTTTAATGAACTGGCCGTGTAGTTCATTGCCCCAATAAGCATTTGCGTGTTCATTCTGCATCTTTTCTTTACATTTGCCATCTGTATTAGATCCTACCAACACTGCTCATTGACCTCACCGACTCCTATTTGGTGATATGTTATTCATGGCTAGTTTGTTTGGTCTCCATTTATGGGAAATATTGTCAAACGCCTTTTCGTAAGGTATCCAATTCAGGCTAAGTTTTCTTTTTGGCATTTAGTAAGGGCTTTATTTATTAATATCATGTCTTTGCAGCCGTATGAGCCCCTGCGGCCTCCTTTCTGTTCGTATTGGAGCAGTTCTTTTGTTACAAGGTGCTCAGACAGGATTGAAGATAAGGTTTTTTTATGCTTTAGGCAAGCATGTTATGCGTCTGTAATGTTTAAGGTTTGCTGTCTCATTATTTTGGGAGACGAGGGGGTGTTTTCCCCGCAGTGAGCCAGTCAAGTATTTTTTCTTTTTCCATCAGTATTTCATTAAATTTCTTTGCAATCATATAATGTGACCCTGTAAAATGTTTTAACCAGCAGTTGGGATCTTGTCATATCCTGGGGCGTTCCAGTTGCTTTCCCCTCTCGGTGTAATTGACACACCATCTGCTGTGTTTGCTGTGCTTGCTAATTTGTGAATGGTAATTTCATTTCTCCCTCTGCTCCTATTCTTCCCCAGAACATTTCCACTTCTTTTTACTGTTAGGGCTACATTAACTTCTATTTTGTTTCTATTAAGTTCCTGGTAACTTCGTTTTGTTGAACAAAATGTTGGTGCTTTTCATATCTCTGAATTATATGTGTCTTTGCTAAAATATTTGTTATTTTAAGCTTTACTCTTTGGGATTTACTTGCTGTTATGTTATATGTATTTTAGTATTTTTATTTTGTATCTGTTCTTAATATTTCCTATTTCATTTAACATTTCTATCTGTTTTGTATCTTTGATTTCCACGTTTGTGTGTGTTATTCTTGCCTCTATAACTATTAGAGGGTACCCACTTTCATTTGCAATAGTGGCTGCTGCATATATCATATTATTTAGATTTGTGTTATTATTGGCTTTATTCATATATATAATGTCTCTGATGGCTAAGTTACAGATTAGTATAAGTGTTGCTATTTTATTATATGTTTTATCTTTGGAAGATTAACACTTTGTTCCGTAGAGAAATTGTCTATTGTTTGGAATTATTGAAATATTTACCTCTTTATCCTATTGTAATCTTGAATTTCATCTTTAGGGGTTATTTCTCTACTATTTCTTTCTTTATATTTCTTTTCATTTGTATTCTTGGTGTGTTGTCCTGAATTGGTTTTTGTGGGTTAGCAATCTGTGTATATATGACTGTGGTTTTTTTGTGTTTTGCTTGTATATGTCAGTCTTTACATCACGTTTTAAATTCTATGTACGTTTATTTTCGATAATTATTAGGTTATCATTATTTTTGTTTTAGTTATGCATTCGTACTTTTAGTTGTTCGATTTCCGTCTCTGGTGTTTTTTCTCTTTAATATGTATCTCCTTAAGACTGTCAGATTTTCATCCCAGATGAAGGATAGGTTATAGAGGCAAGAATGGCCCGATTGAATGGGCCTACTCTGAGTATATGCCTGTAAATTGAAGGGGGGAAACTGGGAGAGGGCACTTGTCCTGGTAGTCATGGTCACCGTGGCTTTTTTTAATGAGCTTTCTTCACGATGGCCCTCGGAATTCTCCCCCTATTGGGGACTTTTAAATTGTTCTTTCTTTGTTACATCCACTGTTCTTTGTTTTTTTTTTACACGCAGAAATGCCCATTTTTACCATCCTGTATTGTCCTGTACAGTCCTTAATGTCTACTTTGTGTAAACCCTTGTGGTTAATAAAGAAATCATTATTATTTTTATTATCATTATTATTATATTATTATTATTATTATTATTATTATTATTATTATTATATTGTTATTACTCCTTGAGTCTCAGTCATTGATGTTAGTTAACTGGAAAGTTTGTTGGAATGAATATCAAGCCACTACTGCAGCCTCAGATATTCAGGACGTTTCGGAGGGTTCTTGCTGTTCCCAGCAAGCATGCCTTTTGAAGCGTTCCAAAAAGCGTGAAGGGGCCGATTTTCTTTAACCATCCCTGGAAACTTTTGGAGATAGTCCCTAGTGCGCCTATGACAATCGGGATCACTTTGACTTCATGGCAGTTCCAAATCCTTTTTACCTCCCACTTTAAGTCCTGGTATCGGGTAATTTTCTCCCTCTCCTTCTCGTGCACTCTCGTGTCGAATGGGCAGGCCACATCCACAATCAGGCACGATCTTTTTTCTGTGTCCACAACCACCAGGTCAGGTCTATCGTGTTCCAGTTCTTGTCCGTCTGTATCCTAAAATCCCACAACACCTTCACCTGATCGTTCTCTATCACCGCCTCTGGCTTATGCTCATACAATTTCTCAGAATGTGGTAAACTGTTTACTTTGCACAGGTGCCATCACATCATGTCTCCAGCCCTTATAGTGGGTCTGGGCTAGGTGTTTAGACTCGGATACAATATGAGCCACAGTCTCCTCTCTCTCTCTCCACAGATCCTGCACAGTGGGCTAGCCTCCTCCTTGTAAATATGGTGTTTCAAACACTTCGTTTTGAGGGCCTACTCCTGCGCAGCCATTAACATTCCTTCTGTAGCCTTTTTAGGGTCTCCTCTTTTCAACCAGTTCCATGTCTGTGGATCTCTAAATTCAGTTTTCTCAAAGAAGGTACTATGAAGGGATTTTTCCTGAAGGCTGCTCTTTCTCCTTGATGTTATTTCCTCCTTGGACATCCCCTGGCCTATTGTCCCCTCCTTCAGTACAGTTCTGAGCATTGGCTCCCTACTATTAGTCACGTATTTGTGTAGGTTGTTTTTCTCCATCTGAACACAGCCCTCTATGCTGATAAGACCTCTTCCACCCTCAGATATCCTTAAGTAGAGTATATCCACATCACTCCACCTCTTGTGGAACATGTTGTAGATAGTCAATAGCTTCCTATTCTTCCTATCCATTTCTTTTTGTTCAGCAACATTCCATCTCAGAATTCCCGCACTGTACATAATAATAGACACAGCTCGGGAATTTACTACGCTTATGGCATTTCTGCTGTTCAGATGTGACTTCAATACGCTCCTTACTCTCCGAATATATTCAATTCTTAACAATTCCTTCATTTTGTTGTTCTTTATGCCATCAGCCTCCAGAACACCCAAATACTTGTATCCTTCCTCAGAGTCAATTTCCTTTATCATCTCACCTGTTGGTATCTGGATTCCGTTACTTCTGCTCAACCTACCCCTCCTCATCACAATGACTCCACACATACTCATACCAAATTGCATACATATATCACTGCTGAAAATACGGACAGTGTCAACAAGCACATCCAACTCCTTCTCACTCTTCCCGAAGAGCTTAAGATCGTCCATGAAGAGGAGGTGATTGATGGTAATCTCTCCCTTTCCCAACCTGTATCCTGCTCTCACCTTTCGCAGTTCACTGGTCAGGGGCATCAGGGCAAGGACAAACAAAAGAGGGAACAGGCTATCTCCATGGAAGATACCTCTCTTGATCTTCACGCTTCCCAAGGATTCTCCAGTTGATGTCAACTCTGTTTCCCAGGACCTCATACTTTTACCCAACAACTGTCTGGTGTTATCTGCCACCTTGAAGATCTCCAGGCTTTTGGTGATCCAAGAATGAGGCACCATGTCAAATGCCTTTCTGTAGTCTATCCATCCCATGGCAAGATCAGTGTGTCTCCTGTTGCTATTCCCCATTACCATCTTATCAATAAGTAACTGGTCCTTTGTACCACGTGACTTCTTTCGGCATCCTTTCTGTTCGCCGGGTAACAAGTTGTTTGTGTGGAGGTGATGGTAGATTTCCTCAGACACAATGCTCGTCAGCAATTTCCACATTACGGACAGACATGTGATAGGTCTATAGTTGGGAACATCATTACCCTTGATTCGGTCTTTCATTATCAGAACTGTGGTACCTTTTGTCAACCACTCTGGTACCTCACCTGACATCAAGCAGTCATTGAACATGGTTGTCAGTTTCGGGTGAAGGGATGTTATATGTTTAATCCAATACCCCTGCACACCATCTGGGCCTGGTGATTTCCAGTTGGTTAGTTTCTTGGCCTGCCCCTTAAGAGTTTCAACTGTGATACTCAAATCAATTTGTTGGTGTGCCTGTTCACTGATCTCCTTCTGTACTGTCTGAATCCACACTGCCTGGTCATTATGTCTAACATCCTGCTCCCATATTCCTCTCCAGAATGTTTTAGTTTGTTCCGCCTCAGGGATAAAGTCGTTGCCTCTTTCTTTCCCCTCAAGCTGTCCAAACAACATCTTCTGGTTGTTGTCGAACATGCGGTTCTGTTTATACTGACTGACTCTTTTCTCGTATCGCCTGATTTTTGCACTCTTTGCTACAATGCGTTGCTTCAGTTCCTCTATGATAATATTTAGCTTTTTCCTCCTAGTTTTGTACTTTATTTCCAGTCTATTTTTAGTGTTTATGTTTTTTAGTGTCCCATTCAGTAGGGACTCAAGCTTTCCAATGTCATTTCTCATTTCCCTGATTTGACCACTCAGTCGTTTCTTCCACCAAGGCTCTTCTCTTTCTTGTCTGTTGTTTCCTCTCGCTTTTATACCAAGTAGTTTCTTCACCGTATTTGCTGTTGCTTTGAGGATATTGTTGCACTGGTGAAGGCTCCTAGCCTCAAGGTATGGGTGACTTTGTTTACCTTAGCTGTTGTTTCTTTTAACTTTCTCCTGTCTACAAATCTTAGGTTCATAGGTCTCCCACTATCATTGTTCAATTCATCTACCACTAAATTTAGGATATCAACCAAATCTTGTCCTAGCCCGTCAGCATTCATCTCCTCAGTGGCCGTATCTCTGTTCCAGGTATTATTTATCTCAGTATTCAGATCATTATCTGCTTTGTGTGGTTCCTCCGTTCTCTCGACCTATTCACCTTCATTTCCCACTGGCTCGTTTGCCTGGCATACTCCACCCTCCATGTCCAAGCTAATCTCTCTGCTCAGTTCCTCCAGTTCCAGCTCGCTTATCCACCCATTAGATGTTATTACCCGAGCCTGCCCGGCCAATTTTTGTTCATCTAATTTAAATAGACCAATCTCGTTCCATATGTTATGCATCCGTTTCCTATAGCACCTCTCCTAGGGGTTACTTTTCAGGTAACATTGCATAACAGTTCTATTCAATTCTTTCGTCCAGTTGGTTCTGGTCCCTTTCCTTCTTCTTCTTCCTCCGACACCAGCAGTATTTGGTTGACAGCCAGGTCCCTGCTGCTGAGCCAGGGAGCACCTGTTGGGTGAGAGTCTGTCACATGACGTTCTAGTCTCCATTTCACCGTTATTCGAACTGTTTAGGTTCGACATTTAAACACTCTTATCGAGGATTGGCGAATGTATGGTTACATAACCATATGTGGATTCACCGCCTCCGGTGGTTGCGTCACTCCACTTGGCTCTTGTGTGGCATTATCACCACGCTGTAGACGAACACATATAAACAAACAAACAAACAGGCAGAAAAAAACCCACAAATGAATAAGCATTAGTTTCATTGTAATGTAGTGTTCGAATGTCTGACTTAGTTTTTCCCTTCCTTTCTCTGTCCGTCCGTTTGTTTCTCTCTTCATTCTTATTTTCTTTACGTTTTTTTTGTTTTTGTTGTTGTTGTTGGTTTGCTGCTTTGATTTTGATTTTTTTTTTTTTGGAGTCTATTTATATATTTTGATGCCTTCCTCTTTTTTAGTAGGAATTCTACAATGTGGTGGCGGTGCTGTGCTAGCAGCAACTAGCAGGAGGTAGTGGGAGAGAATAGCGGCGGTAGCGATAATGAGGGAGTGGTGGTGGTGATGTGGTCGTATTACTGTAGTGATGGTGTCCTCTTTTAGTAGGAATTCTACAATGTGGTGGCGGTGCTATGCTAGCAGCAACTAGCAGGAGGTAGTGGGAGAGAATAGCGGCGGTTGCGATACTGAGGCAGTGGTGGTGGTGATGTGGTCGTATTACTGTAGTGATGGTGTTGTAGTTGGGGTATACATTTGAGTCGATTTGACCAGAGTTTTCATCGTGGTAATGGTGGTGGTATTGGTGGTGAAATAATAATCTGTAGTCGTTTAGTAGTGGTGGTGAATTGGTCGTATTACTGTAGTGATGGTGTTGTAGTTGGGATATACGTTTGAGTCGATTTGACCAGAGTTTTCATCGTGGTAGTGGTGGTGGTATTGGTGGTGAAATAATAATCTGTAGTCGTTTAGTCATTTTGCCATTTTCGACTCCAACATTCCTGATCCAAAATTAAATATTAATCTTGTTTATCAATATTGTCTAGTGATATCGCCATCCTCCCCTTTCGTAAGTTAACAGAAGGTAGTGGGGGGATAGCGGTGGTAGCAATGAAGAAGTGGTGGCGGCGGTGATGGGATAGTGGTAGTAATGATGGATGGGCGGCGGCGGCGGTGACTGTAGTGATGACGTTGTCGTTACTGAGTTTTGTTGGAGGGACTGTATTTTTTCCGTTCGGTGAATCAATGGGGTTAGTCGCGTACATGTGTTGACATAAATTCCCTTAATGTTGGAATTAAACATTTTGTTAAAACTTGGGACAATAATAGTAATAGTATTTATTATTATCATTATTATGTTGAGATTGGTTGTGGTGGTGGTGAAGTTGCCGTTATCTGGCTGTTGTGTTTAGTGTACACAGAGGGGTGATGGGGTAGGTGGTGTATCTAGTTTCTGGTGTTGGTGAGATTGCCGTTGTTTGACTGTTCTATATAGTGTAGACAGAGGAGGGGGGGGGTTCTTCTTCTTCCATTTATAGCCATTTTCTTTTTTGAATATACAATGCACAATACAAAGTTGAATATTTGAATATTTGAGCCTTATAACAATATATTTTGGGTCCGAATTTTTTGGGGGCTCAAGCCGGATGCTTTACGTAACATTTGTACTAAGAGTTGTTATTTCACAAATGATTTAAATATGTTAAAAATTCAAAGCTTACGGGAGCGATTTCACATTATTATTATTATTATTATTATTATTATTATTATTATTATTATTATTATTATTTGAGTCTTTGTCATTGATGTTTTTTAACTGGAAAGTTTGTTGAAATGAATATCAAGCCGCTACCTGCAGCCTCAGATATTCAGGACGTATCGGAGGGTTCTTGCTGTTCCTAGCCTGCATGCCTTTTGAAGTGTTCCAAAAAGCGGGGCTGGACTAATTTTCTTTAACCATCATTGGAAACTCTTCGAGATAGTAACTAGTGCGCCTATGACAATCGGTACGACTCTGACTTCATGGCAGTTCCAAATCCTTTTTAAGTCCTGGTATCAGTTAGTTTCCTCCCTCTCCCTTTCTTGCACTTTCGTGTCAAATGAGCAGTCTACATCTACAACCAGGCACGATATTTCTTCCTTGCCCTAAACCACCATGTCAGACCTATTGTGTTCCAGTTTCTTGTCCGTCTTCATCCTAAAATCCGATAGCACCTTCACCTGATCGTTTTCTATCACCGACTCTGGCTTATGCTCATACCACTTCTCAGACTGTGTTAAATTGTTTACTTTGCATAGGTGCCAGTGGATCACCCTGCCAATCACGTCATGTCTCCAGCCATTATAGTGAGTCTGGGCTAGGTGTTTACACTCGGATAGAATGTGATCACCTGTCTCCTCTCTCTCCACATATCCTACACAGTGGGCTAGCCTCCTCCTTGTAAATATGGTGTTTCACCCACTTCGTTCTGAGGGCCTGCTCTTGCGCAGCCATTAGCATTCATTCTGTAGCCTTTCTAGGGTCTCCTCTTTTTAACCATTTCCATGAATGGATTATTCATGAAGGTTGCTCTTCCTCCTTGGACTTCCCCTGGTCCTCTCCTTCAGTACAATTCTGAGCATTGGCTCCCTACTATCAGTCACGTATTTGTGCAGGTTGTTTTTCTCCGGCCGAACACAGTCCTCTGTGCTGATAAGATCACTTCCACGTTCAGATCTCTTTAAGTAGAGTCTATCGACATCACTCATCTTGTTGAACATGTTGTAGATAGTCAATAGCTTCCGAGTCTTCCCATCCATTTCTTTTTGTTCGGCAACATTCCATTTCACAATTCCCGCACTGTACCTAATAATAGACACAGCTCGGGAATTCACTGCACTTATGATATTTCTACTATTTAGATGTGATTTTAATACGCTCATTACTCTCCTAATGTACTCAGAACTTATCAATTCCTTCATTTTTTTGTTCTTATTGTCATCTGCCTCCAGAACGCCTAAATATTTGTATTCTTCTTCAGTGTCAATTTCCTTTATCATCTCACATGTTGGTACCTGGATTCAATTTCTTCTGCTCAATTTACCCCTCTTTATCACTTGGACTCCACACTTATTAATACCAAATTCCATACATATATCATTGCTGAAGATACGGACAGTGTCAACAAGTACATCCAACTCCTTCTCACACTTCCCAAACAGTTTAAGATCGTCCCTGAAGAGGAGGTGGTTGATGGTAAGCTCTCCATTTCGCAACTTGCATCTTGCTCTCACTTTTCGCAGTATAATGGTCAGGGGTATCAAGGCAAGGACAATAAACAGAGAGGACAAACTGGAAGATACCTCTCTTGATCTTCACGCCTCCCAAGGATTCCCAACCCGATGTTAACTCTGTTTCCCATGAATTCATACTTTTGCTCAACAACTGTCTGATGTTCTCTGCCACCTAGAAAATCTCTAGGCTTTTGGTTATCCAAGAATGAGGTACCATGTCGAATGTCTTTTTGTAATCTATCCATCCATGGCAAGACCAGTGTGTCTCCTGTTGCAATTACTCATTACCATCTTATCAATAAGTAACTGGTCTTTTGTACAACGGGACTTTTTTCGTCATCCTTTCTGTTCGTCCGGTAACAAGTTCTTTATGTGGAGGTGATGGTAGATTTCCTCAGACACAATGCTTGTTAACAGTTTCCACATTACGGACAGATATGTAATAGGTCTATAGTTGGTAACATCAATACCCTTGATTCGGTCTTTCATTACCAGAACTGTGGTAACTTTTGTCAACAACTCTGGTACCTCACCCGACATCAAGCATTAATTGAACATGGTTGTCAGTTTTTAATCCAATACCCCTGCACACCATCTGGGCCTGGTGATTTCCAGTTGGTTAGATTTTTGGCCTGCTCTTTAAGAGTTTCAACCGTGATACTCAAATCAGTTTGTTGGTGTGCTTGTTCACTAAACTCATTTTGTACTCTTTAAATCCACACTGACTGATCATTATGCTCAACATCCTGCTCTCATATTCCTCTCCAGAATGTCTTAGTATGTTTCGCCTCAGGGATCAAGTCATTGATTCTTTCTTTCCCTTCAAGATGTGCAAGCAACATATTCTGGTTGTTGTCAAACATGCGGCTCTGTCTATACTGACTGACTCTGCTCTCATACCGCCTAATCTTTGCACTTTTTGCTACATTGCGTTGCTTCAGTTCCTCTAGGATAATATTTAGCGTTTTCCTTCTAGTGTTGTACTTTATTTCCAGTCTATTTTTAGTGTCTATGTGTTGTAGTGTCCCATTCACTAGGGACTCAAGCTTTCCAATGTAATTTCTCATTTCCTTGATTTGACTATTCAGTCCTTTCTTCCACCAAGGTTCTGATCTTTCTTGTTTGTTGTTTCCACTCATTTGTATGCCAAGTAATTTCCTCACCGCATTTGCTGTTGCTTTGAGGATAGTGTTGCATTGGTGAAGGTTCCTCGCCTCAGAATATGGGATGACGTTGTTTACCTTAGCTGTTGTTTCTTTTAACTTTTTCCTGTCTACAAATCTTAGGTGCATAGGTTTCCCACTATCATTGTTCATTATATCTACCACTAAGTTCAGGATATCAAACAAATCTTGTCCTAGCCCGTCAATATCCATTTCCTCCATGGCCGTATCTTTGTTCCAGATGTTATTTATTTCAGCATTCAGATCATTGTCTGGTTCTGATGCATCCTCCGTTCTCTCAACCTCTTCACCTTCATTTCCCACAGGCTCGTTTGCCTGACATATTCCGCTCTCCATTTCCAACCTAATCTCCCTGCTCAGTTCCTCTAGTTCCAACTCGCTTATCCATCCATTAGTTCTTATTACCCTAGCCTGCCCGGCCAATTTGTGTTCATCTAATTTAAATAGACCAACCTCGTTCCAGATGTTATGCATCCGTTTCCTATAGTCTTTTTTTTGCCTTGGGGTTACAGACAGGTAACATTCCCTGACAAATTTATTCAATTATTTCGTCCAGTTGGTTCTTGTCCCTTTCTTTCTTCTTCCTCCAACACAAGCAGTATTTGGATGACTGTCAAGTCCCTGCTGCTGCACCAAGAAGCACTTGCTGGGTGAGAGTCTGTCACGTGACGTTCCAGTCTCCTGTTCACCGTTATTCGAACTGTTTAGGTTCGACATTTAAAGACTCATATCGAGAATTGGTGAATCTATGGTTAGATAACCACCGGTGATTTCATCACCCCCAACGATTTCATCACCCCCGGCGATTTTAGCGTTGCACCATCACGCTGTAGACGAACATAAATAAATAAATAAATAAATAGATAAAAACTTAAAAAATAAACATAAGTTTCATTGTAATTTTTGAATGTCTGACTTAGTTATTATTATTATTTTTTTTTACCTTTACGTGTTTCGTTTTTCATGGCCCGTAACATCGGTTACTAGTGTTGTTATTGTTGCTGGTGCTGTTTTTGATTTTAGCTACGAGGGAAGTAGGGGTGGTTGCGTTCAAAACTTTTGAAATTTGTTTTTTTTATGCATGTGTTTTTGTCTGTGTTCTTTTCTATAATTTGTTCGGCTTGTTGCTTATATTTGCCTTTCATCCTCCCGGGGTCGATAAAATAAAGAACCAGTAATGCACTGAGTAATTGCTGGCCTTGTGCCAAAAGTAGAAACAATTATTATTATTATTATTATTATTATTATTAGTATCATTATATTATAGTTTAGATTTGACATGGTTTCAACTAAACATTTTGAGAGAGTTTATAGATACATGGTGTTGATGTTAGCTGTTTGACTGGGTCACTAACCCAGTCTAGTTATATCTTGTGATGCCTTCCTCGCTTATAGCCATGTGTAGTGGCACTACTATCATCCCACTCTTAACAGGAGGTAGTGAGGGAATAGTGGTGGTAGCGATGATGCAGGTGTGGCGGATAGTAGTACTATAGTGATGGTGTTGCTGCAGCCGTTGGTTTGTATTTGGCTAATTCTTTTGTGGTAGTGTTGATGGTGGCGGCGGCGCTGGTGGTGTTGGTGTTGATATTATTATTTCTTTTGTTTGTAACCATTTTCTTTTCTGACTATAAATTTTCTGATACAAAATTAAATATTAAATATTGGAGCCCTATGCCATAATGTGATGCGTGTCACTTCCTGAGAGTTAAGACTGGTATCTTATGTTCCATTTGTAATAAGTATTATTCTCTCACAACTGTTTTAAATATATAAAAAATCAAAAACTTACGGGAGCGATTCCATAACACTTTATCCACCATATGCGTATCTTCCCTTTATTCATAAGACATAAACATCAGTAAATGTATTTTCAAGACATTTAAATTGATAATGGATTTCTCCGAGACATGGATGCTGCCAATAAGCACTATTTACTGTAGGTTTTGCAGTGACGGCTTTCTAGGTATCTCAAATATTTTTCAGTCCCCATTTTTATCATTCCATGCGAACCAACTATCACTGGCTTTAAGATGTCAGATTTCTAAATTTCAATAATTTATATTTAATGATGGTGAGAAAATCGTTTGAGGAGATGCTACGATCAATTAAGAAACGAATGCTCATGTCAATTAAGAAACCTGCTTTCTCTACATGGTAATATACAATTCTATCAGGTCTGTTGACCTTGATTGTTCGGTCAGTGTTCTCAGAAAAATTCCATAAATTTTTCCTGTTACTGCATCTGCCTGATATTTGTACTATCCACCTTCACCTTTCAGACCATACAATCTGCACATTACTCAGTGGAAGATTTGTCCCGCTCGACTATCTTTAGTTTATATCCTTGGGAGCTAATATTTTGCAGCCTGAAGTCAGTTGTTCAATGATCTCAAAATGATCATAACAGAATCGATAATTTGATTCAATTCAATTTCCCATCATATTGGACTTGTGCAGCCAGAATGAAGACATCGTTCTTTACCTTTAGTCCAAGTAATCCGAAATCGCTGATGGATTAATGTTTGATCTAAATAAGGTTCATTTCTACAGAAAGCATACTGGCCATGGAATAGTCTATTCTCCCATTTAGTGTACGGTCTCCGTGGACCATCTTGCTTTGACAATACTTTGATGTTCTTTGTGGCTTTAAATGCATAATCGAAATTATTTTCAAATTATATTTCCAATTCTCCCACAAACTTCCTACGTTCATTTGTAATTGAATGTAACATCTTCTTTTGTGCACATATTTTATGTGCACATATTTCCAGTTATCTGTGACATTAAGGTACTGTTCTATTGGAGTCCAAGGGTTGACAACCCGGTTGTGCGTGTGTGTGTATGTGTGTGTTTGTGTGTGTGTATGTATTTTTAACGTCCGAAAGAAAAAGTACTCAATAGCGAACAGGAAATGTACATTGCATGAAACATATCTCACCTTTGGATTATTCTTATTGTTTTGTTTACCATATATCAATAGGTCGCTAGTAGAATTAACAATTGTATGAATCATAAAACAACACTTTCTATAGAAACATAAAACCAGCCTTGTCAATAGATGTCGCTTTCGATCATTACCAAATTAATTTTGGCTTAAATATGACAGTGTTAAATATGTATCATTGAAAAACATTGAATAGTTTGTAATCTCAAATAGTTATTTCTGTGCGGCCGGTGAGAAACACCATAAATAAAGTATCTAAATGTAGAATTAAATAAATATAAGTATAAATGAAATATGCTCACGTGGATGTTGCAATTTTTCTTGTGCGATAGTTTTAAGTTATTATTATGTGTATAAACTTATAAATTATATGTAAAAATGTCATCGGCGTTTATGACATCTAAATGGTTTGGCAAGAGATTTCAGTAATAACAACTTTTCTGATACGAAAATAAATGTTAATTATATAGTGTGCATGCTTTTATAATCTCACTACATGAACACAATCTCGATTAACATTCAATATATTTGATTAGGTACTGGGCAAATCTCCTGAAGAAATATGAGAGATTACATTTATCTGTAAATCTATATTACCTGTTATAGCACTTAAATCATTCTATGTCAGAGTACATAATGAATGATTGCAAATTATTGTAAAGGTGCACCAAGGCACAGCAAATTACAAAAATGTTCGTCTGTATACCTGGGAAAAGGTACACTAGCTTAGATGTCTTCTGTTTATATGTTTATACGATTTTCAATCTCCACATGGATATATATATATATATATATATATAATTTCTAAGCATGTGACTATTATTTTTTTTTCTCATGGAATCGTAAAGCACTTGTAACTTTATTGATAAACATATGAATCGATTTATTAAAAATGTCTTACTAAATTACTAAAGAGGTGAGTCCTCATAGTATTTGAACTTTTTTTAAATTTCACACTCGCAGGTGTTTTTATTTTTATAAAATGGAGATGATACGCCCCTCTTCTCAAAATCAAAGCAGCCAAGGTTTCACCTCACGTGACAGCGATTTGCATTCCAATACTGAGTTCGACAATTATGTCAGCACACCTATTAAAACAGCCACTATCACCATTTCCAATATAGACAGTAAAACTACCACTGCCGGCAGCACCATTAGGGTAAAAGTCTCGCGAACCTGCTAGGAAATGTCAAATTATCTGAGAAATACAGACTGGATTTCCGCATGTGTCAATGTAGACATGGAAAGATCGGATCACGTCATCCAGATCGTATCTAGATAGGTTATTTGTTGGGAAGTAGATAAGACTAGCATAAACTGTCCAAAGATCAAAATAATCGACTACGCAGACCACAATTTTAATCATTTGTAGTTGTTATAGACATTACCGGCTCGCAAATCCTGCAGAGACGGGAGTATTTAGCTAGTTAAGAGGGCGCTAACTGAGGCAATAGTCAACAAGAAATGGTGGTTAATCATGAACAGTGTGATTAGGGAAAGATTGATATTACTTATAATGCTGTAACAAGAGAACCAGTACAGAAGAGACAATTAGCAAAAGCATCGCAGCCGACGTGCTTGCGGCGTGTGCGGCCTTGGAACAAGTATGCAATCCTAAGCACGAATGTTGTGTTGTCAGAACTATGAGGCGTGCACATCGACACAAGATGATAACATCCTAGTAATAGACATTATTCGCCTTCACCATTCTCAACCTGGCTCACTTCGGCACCGACAAATTTACACCTCCACGAAGAGACGAGCCACCGGAGACCTCTCTTCCCTCAGTATATGGCAATGTCCCTCAGCAGTGCATCAACAGCAACTGTCGTACGAACAACACCAGCTGCAGTGGCTGTACAACCATAAACAACAACAGCCTCAGAGAAAACCCCACAGTGGATCCGTAAAGAAATATCTTCCTCACCTTCACTCTTTCCACCTGCTCTGATCACAAACACACAAAGCCACACATATACTTTCATGCTACCATTATCACATACATGCACCAACTATTCTCCCATTGAATAAGAAGAGGAAACAAAGAAACGAAAACATATTT
>OZ024740.1:368548909-368593909 GCA_964016885.1 Eledone cirrhosa
TTTTGTCCATATAGGTTTCCTTCCTATTTTTATTAGTCTGATCAATATCGTATATTTTCGTTGTTTTTCTTAGTTGTATCTGTGGTCCCGATCGCTCCATAATCATTTTGAGATTCATCTTCTTTATAATATTAGTGGGAATTGGTTCATCCAACTTTCGTAGATCACTGCTTTGCTATCATTTTCTGTCATGTTTCAGAATAGGAATTTCCCTAAGTTAAGGTTTTAGTCCACATATAGCCCTCTTGCCTTTGTTCTAATCTCTAAGGATGAGTATGCGTCATCATCTCCCGAACTAATAAACTAAGCCACTTATTATATCATACTATTTACACTTGTTACAAAAATCATACACGGTCTTTCCACGCATTCTTTGTATTTGTATACATAATTCCGACTTCTGTGTTGCATCATCGATCCTAATTGATTTTTACTATACAGCTTAATTTGTTATTCGCTACTCTCATGATATTACGTCCCTTGCAATTCTGCTTCATTATGGTTTTATTCTTATTTTTCTCATAACCCCTATAACTATATCCGTCGTCACACTTACTATTTCAATAGCGTTACCTCGTCTTATCTTTACTCTTTTCATACTCATATGTATATATGTTATATATATGTTATTGTCCAAATATAAACATGCATAGGTTGGTAGCTACTGAGAGCGGCTGTTTCATTATTACCCCTCATGTGACCACTGTTGTGAATAAATGGTATAGAGTTCAAGTTACCAAGTTACCATTTCCCAAACAAATATAAAGCGTTTGCCATGTGACACTTGAATTATAGACCCACAGACATGTTTTATACATACGTTTATGTTCCGTCTCCTTTATATATACTAGCAGAAAAACCACCATTCGCGTGGTTTTTTCCTAGCATGTGTAGTGTGTATATTGATAGTATACGCATGTAGATATGATACATCAAATAGAATCGTAATTGACAATATATAATACATAGAAATTGAACGAAGTCTGCATTACATTCTCTTATTTAATGAGTAACGTAATCCATGATACATTAAAAAAGACGATATTATATATAAACTGCATTAAGAGAAAATTAGTGACAGAAAATTAGTATGTTTATTTAAGCGATGGCCAACCGGAAGTGTTGACATTTCCGAAATTTTTAAGAAGTCCCACGCTCTTTACTTTATTATAGTTTAGATGAGTTTAAAAAAAAAGAGTTAATAAATAAATAGAGATAATAAATAAATAAAACGTTACACTTGTTTTACCCTCCCATTTCCAATTAAACCAAATGCTATCATGACTGTATGTGTGTGTTTGTGTAAATGTATATGTATGAATGTATGTATGTTTGTGTAATGTATATGTTTGAATGTATGTATGAATGTATGTTTGTATGAAAGTATGTGTGAATCTATGTATATTTGTGTGAAAGTATACCCTCCCATCTCCAATTAAACCGAACTCTATCATCACTGTATGTGTATGTTTGTGTAAATGTATATGTGTGAATCTATGTATGTTTGTGTGAAAGTATGTGTGAATGTATGTATATTTGTGTGAAAGTTTGTGTATTTGTGTGAATTATGTCTGTGAGAGTGTATTTTTATAAGTTTCTGTTTGCGCGATTATAGTTATATACTCATACATATAGATGTATGTATGTGCACAATCATACGCGTTAGGTGTAAAAAATAATAATCTCTCTATCTCTCTCATCACAAACTCTCTCTTTCTATATATATGGTAGTTGAAATGGGGGTGGTGGCGAAGATATACCGGAAGTGCAACTTTGAAAAGAAGTCAATTTCAAATTATTTATTTTAACGAAATTATTTTTGTTTACGAAATTTAGTAGATAAATTATGTAATATTCATTGATTATTTATTCAAAGTAATCCAACTTTTTTACAAATGGGATAAAAACTAAAAAAAACGTACGCAATCCCGTAGACCTTCCTTTATTATAGTTTAGATGAACTGGTTAAAATTTGAAGTGCGCAAACTATTTACATTGGATTATTGATATGAACCAGTTTATTGATATTATTTCATCCTGTCAGTAACATACTGTGTCGTGGAGAATCCCATGCAATTATTCATGTGAAATGATATTTAAATATCCTTTATTTCTGCTATCCTGCTATTATAATCGTATGAATATTGCATGAGGGAACAATATGTTCATGCCTGAATCACATTTATAAAAGATATATGCAAAACTAAGCACAGATGCATACAAATACGTACAGAAGATAAAAGAAGGAATCTTTCATTATAGTAAATGTTCTAAAGCAAAAACAGCGCAATGAAATGTAATGGTATATTAACATGTATAAAATCACATGTCGCATCTCTAACTTTCACGATCCTTATTCCTTATAGAAAATGGTAGTGGAACCATATATCCTTATACATATGTGTAATAACTTATCACTGGATATGGGATATACATAAATATATTACCAACGAAATTAATATACAAACTTTTATTGGTCTAAATCCGCTAACGTGATCATCCTGATCTAGATGTTTAGGCAAATAGCTGACCGTTTTGAATAGTTAATCTTAAGTCCTTTCTGAATTCAAACATATTTGATCGCAGAATGATTATTGTTAATGGCATCACCAAAACAATTTATAGCAATATTTTCTAAATGCAATATCCACAATAATTATTATCGTTAATTACATATTTAACATATATTTATATCTTCCCAATTAATTTTATATATTCAAAAGAGAATGATGAATTAACGGTAAATATAGCGATTTTTTATTAAATGGAACATAGTGGTAATTTACACGTCCAAGTTTGGCACACATTGTCACTCTAATTTGGTTGTCGAATTAGCTTGAGAGTACATGTCTCTAGAACAGTGAACTATACCTAACGGGTTAGATTTTATATGTTCGAAGAACTGGCTGCTCAACTATTATAAATACCATGCTACCATATAACACCAACATTTGCTGCTAATAACAGAATCAATGAAGATACAGATTTTCCTTATAAATCTACAGTCAGTTTAAAGGATAAAACAACATATACATTCTATCAATGCACTAATGGTTTTGTATATATTCAACAGAGATAATGCTGAATTCACACTTTCATACTTGTTTAGACTTTTTATCTTTTGCTGTGTATAAAATATTTATATTCATCCTTGAATTTATAACGAAACATTTGTTGTAGTGATAATATGTTGACGTCTTTTTACACTGCTAGTATATGCATGTAAAAAAACAGGAATTTAGTGCATTTGTTCGGCCAAAACCTGATATAAATCTTGAATACAACAATTTTGCGTTGTTTGGAACTTTAGTTATGAAAACGGATACGTTTTAGCATTTTCTCCCATTTCTACAATTCAAATTTCTTTAGCAATTTTATGTATATATTTCAACCTGATACGATGCTAGAAACATCGCTATGGAAACCTAATTTTATATTTATTGTTCTTTTATATTCTGACTTGTCATGTTTAAGCTAAAGAATGAATGATATATATCTTCTTTACAACAATTCTATGTTTGAAATATACTTTCCATACTATAGTTTCTGTTCTATGAGCAATTGAATTTCGACTCCTTTGTTCTTGGCTACATCAAGCATCATTGTATATAACACTGTTTTTACTTTCCATCTTGCCTGATATCTTTCAATTGGGTATTACAAAATCAATTCGGTTGTCAATTCCTTCTGTTTATCAATCATTGTAAACAGCTGCGTTTTTATATGACGGTCTGATCTACGAGGCAACTTCCATTCCCAATCGTTGTTTAAATACAAGGGATGATTACTTGCTGTGAGGGGATAATAATTCATCGACAAACTTTGACTAACAAATAACTTTTCTCTGATATGTTTTGGAATTTACATTTGTCTATTTCTAAAGTTAAGTATAAAAATTACAGAGAAAATATTATTAACAGTAGAATATGTCAGCAATTCTTATTCCACAATTTCTTATTTTTCACAATGAATTTCCAGTACTATTTATTCAATAGTCATCATGATGTGTCTGTAATAAAACTGCAGAGATAATAATGCCATCGAGATCATTAAACAACAATAACAATGTCCAGTCACATTTATATAGCGAGGAATAAACTAAATTTTAACTCCACGTTAGTAACATATTTGATGAATACTACTTTTACTTTATTTCATACACCGAATTACAGAAGTGCTAACTATTAGAAAAAGATGTTATATATTTTCACCATAGCACCTAATATATAGCGTCTATTATGCATGAGAATGGTAAATAAATGGCATGCACATTTTTAACACCAATATATTGTTAACCATTATAATTGAAAATCATAATGCTTCCAACAAAGTATGAATTATGTTGAGTATAAAACATTTAGAACGGAAATAAAATAAAATTTAGATACTCAATCCAATGTATCTGGAGGTTTCTACACCAGTTTTATTGGTGTAATATAAACATTTCACCACTAATAGCATTTCAATTATTGTTATCATGATAATTATCTTGATCCGGAATATGTTCTCTATTATCATTGATATAATGGTAGGAATTGTTATACAAATCGTTACATCGGTGTGTTGTATTACACAGTTACTTCAAAATGATGGTCATAATTAATTAAAATGTAGAAATGATGTTTCTATTTAACATCTTAATTTAATGCTGGTTCTATTATTGATGTTCTAATGTATAATACTAAATTGAACTTCATTAAAGGGAAGTGCATTCGAATTCCTATCTGTAATAAATAAGCCAAATCTCCCAAATATACTCTAGTCCACCAAAAGATTCCTATATGCAGCTGTTCATTATGTATTCTGCAGTAAGCAATGTTCAAAACACTCCCTTGTTTTTCCATACCAAATCTATATTTCTAATGTATTTTGTGTTGTTTAAACTAACCGAATATACTCGAATAGAAGCCGATCCGAATATATGTTGACCTCGCTATTTCATGTGTGACGAATGGGCCAAAACCCAAACTCCGTTTATAAGCCGTGTTAGTTAATAGACACAATTTTGCCATCGAGATATAATGGAAGTCAGCCTAAATTCGGATTGAATTATATTCGAGTATATAATGTAATTCTAAAGAGTGCAAAAAGATAGATTTGCTATGGAAAATCAAAGGAGGGGTTTCAAATTAATTTACCGTGGAATATATACGGTAAGCCCAATTTGATATATTAAATAGACTTATTGTTAAATATAATATTATGCATGCGGATAATTATATTTAAATGGAATACAGTATCATACATTACGTTAACAAAAATCTGTGAATAAGTGAATAGGGCACGATATGGAAAGGCAAATGACTTGCTTGGCATTGGTAATAGCAATGATTGTTTGAATTAGCATTTGAATTATCAGTGGCGAACTGTTCAACGATAAAGTGTGTATTGCTATTCCTGCTATTCGTTGTTGTACTATACTGAAATTAAGTCTTGCATATGTGCGTGCTATTTTCAGGGAAAGAATTATTCAGAGTTTATTTTCCATGGACAAGGTATATTTTCTGGCATCGCAATATATCCTTACAAGTAATGTTATTCAGAAATACATATCAAAGGGAATGTGTTTACGCAGGCTTTCATCATCGCAAATAACGAGTGAAACGATTTCAATTCAAAACAAAATATGACATGGTAATTGTATATATGTTTATATAAATACGTATGTGCATTCGAATAATTCGTATATATGTTTCTAAGTTTGTATATATGTGTATATTTAATGCCTTGAAGGAACTGGAAATATGTCAGCAAGAGTAGAGATAAATTAATATTTACTCAAATACATATGTATTTCAATCCCTCCTGGACTTTCGTTCTACCCCCTCCCCCTCTCTCTCGGCTCTGTATATATATATACACATACCGAGAAATAGAGAGAGACATATATATATATATATATATATATATATATATATATATACAGAGAGAGAGAGAAGGAGAGAGAGCGAGAGATATTTTATCATGGATGGCATCCAAACTTGTTACCTTTAGTATACCAGTTGGTCCTTCGAAAACAACATTTGTAATGTTTCCTCCGAGCATAAGTTACACGGACGGCGTCCTCCAGTGTAAGAATTAGCTCTGGACAGTAAGCTCCAAGTGAGATTGTATGTTATATTATTATCTTTGAGGTCCCAGATGTGGCCCGAGAGTGTAGTGGTGTGACGCCGGGCCGGGTTTCTGAAAGTATGTCTGTGTAGTTAGAGCCGAGTCTTGAAGTCACAAGCGGTTAATCCTATATAAGCTTTGTTGGAGGTGTCCGTCCTCACGTTGCACTGGTAGATCACATTACGATCTCGGCATCTATTGTTGAGGGGGAAAAGGGATCTATCAGGACAGTTGCACCTCCTGATCGGCTCTCCATTGCTGTCTCGGTTATTTCTTCCATAGGGGTTGAGTTTTTTGTTGTTAGTGAGACGATGCTTTGTGCAAAGTTAGGTGTGGTGCTGTAGGTGCGTTTAATGGTGTTTTTATTGATTATATTGTGGTAGCGGTGTTGTAGTGGGAAGTGTTTTTTCGATGAGCCTAAAGAAGATTTTCCCGAAATGTGTTGTCACCTCGGCTTTGTGGGGAGGATTGAACCACGATATGTTGCGTGAGCGGCGGTGTCGCCTATGTGGTTCCGCTAATGGAAGCTGGATGATAGGATATTTCCTCCCGGAAGCAACTTCGCTTGAGGGCCTGGTTGTAATAAGGTACATGTTCATCGAATATCTGCTCATTAGCGGACACAATGAGATATGCGGAGGGAGATGTTTTTAACCAGCTTAGTGGTGATGTTTCTAGGGTGGTTCGACGGGCGGTGGATGTAACGCGAGTTGTCGTTTGTTTTCCTGTATGGGTAGTACATATCATTATCGAGGTTAAGTGTAACGTCCAGGTAGTTTACTTGGGTTATGTAAGTCTGTGGGGTTATTTTAAATCCCCAGTCGCGCTAGAAGCTAATTAATTGTTTACGGACCCTGTCCGTACTACTGGGGTTGTACCCTTTGAGGGTAAGGAGCCTATCATCCCGGTACAATCCGCCGCCGAATGCAGGAAACCATTCGGTGAGTTTAAATAGTAAGAATAATCCTATAAGATCAGTGACCTCATCTGAATCCGTCGCGCCATACTGACGTCGAAGGGGGAGTCAGGAGCTCTCTTTATCCATTTGGAGTTGTCGAAAAGTGGGACAGTCTTCCTGGCGTGGAGGATGATATTTCTTTCCTGGTCGGTGATGGGCGCGAGTGCTTCGGCGAAGTGCAAGGCGGCCGTAAGGAGCGGTAAGGTAATTGAAGCATAGTAACTCTCTATGTCAAACTGGATGAATTTTGTGTCTCGTTTGTCCTCCATATTGTTGAACCAGAAGATAACTTCTGGGTGTTGACCCATAGGTTAAGTCTCGCGTTTTGGTTAACTTTTGGTATAACGCGGTCTAGGATTTTTTTACTGATTCTCTCTATGTCGGACTTCGTTGGGGATGGTGGGGATGGAGCAGTGGCCAGAAATTGCTGTTTGTTTATATATTTGTTTTTTTATATATTTATCTCCTCATCTTTATAATGGCTCGTTTTTTTACTCCCTTTCGATGTACCTACTTGTTCAAAACCCCACTCCCCTTCTCCAGTACACTTTTTTCGACCTTCTATACACTATCCTTAGAATCTGCTGTAGAGATTTCACTTTCAACGCTTGACTGGGATCCCCCACTCCCCCTTTGTTCTACCGGCAAGTTCAGCTACCCCCACCCTACCTTCCACTAAATGCCATGATAGAATCAACTCTCTTTACAACAAATGTGTGACCAATCCTCTTGACAATTACTATATTCCCATATATGCAATTACCCCCTGAGAAGTTCGGCTACTTATTTACCAGTCTAAAAATTCTTATTTAGTCCATAATTAGCTGTCGAAACGGCTTGAGCTCTGCCGTCGGGGTCATACTTGTCCCTATATATATATATATATGCCAGTATCACAACGAGAAAAATAAAACGTCGGCGTAAAGAGATTATGAATGTACTATTTATTTGCTTTGACATGTGTCTGTGTCTATTATGAATTGTCTACATATGCTGACTACAATCTATATTGTTCAATGATATACAAAAGTTAATTATTTATTACACTTCATCAGAAAGCTTAGAGTGGTGGTATTCAACTAGGCGTAGTGAATAGTTGTATTCTACTATACTTTAGTTGTGAACATTCCATACCACAGTGGTCATGTGGCATTTTCAGACATGTATTTCTAGGCTTTTATCCGCAACCAATCTTACTGAGTTGAGAATAAACGTGTTTGCATATGGTGCAAATTAACAATATTCTGTGTATATTCCTTTGCTTATAATAAGAATTTGAAAGGTTAAGATGAGCTAATAGCAGCACTAGCTTAGGATGCTCTACAATAGACGTTTGAATGTTGGACATATTTCTTTTGTGTTGTATCCGTCATCGGTTATGATTCAGATAGGAGAGCTTTTACGTGAGAGCTTATTTGCATATAGTGGAAAGAGAAAATATTAGCCTCTGATGCGAATTTGGATGTACTGTGAATTTCACCAGTTAGAACATAATGAACTTTACCAGTTAGGACATATTTAGAATCTCGGAAGTCAAATGAATGTCTTTAAATAACAAATAATTAGAAGCAATAATCTCGGAGTAAGATATTGGCTTTGTAATTACGTGCATATTCAATAGAGAGGCTCATTAATCTAATAACAACATGATCAATATTCACAACAATCCCAAATCACTATATGTTTTACGTCTTTGAATTTATTTACAGCATATTTTATCATAGGGAAAGATTAATTTTTTGATATGCATGTGTGCTATGGGTACCGAGCGGATTTCGCCTCTGTTGACTGTACTTGGTTTCATGTGTTGCAGTTTGATTGAGTGAAGCATTAAGTGTACTTAATTTTAATTGATCTATTACTTAGTATCTTCTGGACAATAATGGAAATGACTGCGATTTCTGCCGTTGAATTTTCACTGTTTTCGTCAAAATCAAGTCTGTTTATAGGATGTATTCTCAATGATATTCCAGCTGTGCACATCTAATATTTCTTTTGTAAAGTATATATATGGCTACATTATTGAAATGTCTTATTAGTTTTTATTATACAATTAGAATTAATTTAATTAGATTTGTCTGCCAATTCCATCAGTTCTGAGCATAGTACCACTATCAGTATCACATGTTTTGTCTTCGGTTACTTTATATACTGGTATCGTTTTCATTTAGATTGGTTGCGGTCTCTTTATATTTACTATTATTTGCGTTTTCAAGGTAGAATGCATTAATAATACATAGAATCAATACATTATATACATTATATTCGTAGATTTAGGGAAAACCGCAATGTGATAAACTAATATTAATATATAGATTAATTATTAGTATCAACTCAAACTGTTATTTTTTCATAGCGATCATAAAATTGATTCCATCACTTGAGGTTCGGTATTAGCAGAATAAACCAGAATAGAACTATGAATTACTAAAATCGTTTGTGTAAGAATATGGGGAATGTAAAAATGAAGGTTTTAATTTCAATTTTGTTTATACTGGATCCAGATTATGTTCCACATGGTCAGTATAAACATCTTTAAATGAAACGTAAGGGTCCAATATCAGATACATGTTATTTCTTCTGCCAGCGAACTATTTCTGCTAACTGGTAATGAATTAACATCGGGGAAGACATTTTTTCATTAGAGTCATACAGCTCTTCCCGGTTCACAGGGAGTGCTCTGAGTTCATCAACTATTTTTCTTCGTAGAGTCATTTATATGCTTAATGTAGCTTTGCCGTGGGCAAGGAAGTATAATTGATAGCTCGATAGAAATTTCCCTAAGATAGACATAGAAAGACATACCAGCTATTCCGACAAGGAGTCATCTTATATACAATGGGAAATAAGTTAGTAAGGGGTTAATAGCAGAAACAAATTAAATAGTCATATTTCATCTAACTATATGACTATTTAACATCGTTATTTTCATTTTCAATTGTTTGGCATATTAGCCAAACTAGTTTCATAAAGTACCCTATATACAGTAATTAAAATATAACGTTGTCTATATATATTCTACGTAGTTTTCTTGTGTACTGAATTGAAAGACAGTATATGAATAACTGCAATTTAGATGCAAATTAGAAAGAATATAGACGTTTGAAAGCTTTAAAACCTGAATTGTACGACTTAAGCGTATTTATAATAGGTTCTCCATTGTGTGAATGAAATATCTTTTAGATCGATGCTTTCCCAATCCTGTATTCTCAATACACCATATGATCTCGAATGACATCCAGCATTCAGTCAGCGTGGATAGAAACACACGCACACATACACACAAATATTGACACTCTCACACACAAACACACACATAGAGTTATATATATGCATGTCATTCGTACCAGTTCATGATACAGGGTTTATAGTAAAACATATTCAACAAATATTTCTTTTGGTACAAAATTCAATGGCTACCACCATCTTTCATTTTACAAACTAATTACAATAATATTCTGTTTTATTTTCTTCAAGCTTTATCTACTAAATATGCACTACACTGACTTTGTTCTTTCTATCTATCAGAATCGATTAAATATATTACGAAAACGATGATAACTCACACATGCTATATTACTGTTTAGTTGTAGAGGCCATACAGACTGGAATGAATTTGTAAAAATTAGAATTAATTTTTTGGATGTAAATGCCTTCAAAATAAATGTACGTCTGTATGAAGTGACACTAACATACAACTTTACTAGTAGTTATATGAATAGAAACTCGAGAGAGATAGTGTAAAATAGAAATATATATATATCGGAATATTTTGGAAAAGCGTTGCTGTTCTAAGAATAATGGCTCCAGGTATTAAACACGAAATGTTATATAGCATAAACTTATTATAACAGGTTTTATATTATTTTTAATGAGGCAAAAGGAAATGAAATTAGCTGAAATAGCATTACAGTATTTGTTATAATAAAAATGCAAGTAAAGTAGTTCAAATTTGATTAGAGAAATATATTGCTTTTCAGGCAACTTTTCCTATAACTGCGTTATAAACTCCTACACTTGCGTGATTAACCGAAACAAATATTTGTAAACTGATAACGTAGTCTGGTTGAACCATTGTGTGTAGTGTAGGAGATAGTGTGTTATCAAAAAGCTATGGCAATTCGAAACGGAGGGTAAATTGTGGGAAAATGAGGGCAACATCGATGTTTATCTGTTACCTTTAATGTTATTTATTTCTCTTAATATTTCGAGATTAAATATATTCATCAGAAGATAGCAATAAGCATCTCATTCGGAGCTGTTATGCGTTTGTATGTATAGAATTACCAACTAACATGTGAAGGCGCATGGCTTAGTGGTTAGAGCATTGGGCTCGCAATGGAAAGTTCTGAGTTCGATTCTCGTACTGGGTGATACGTTGTGTCCTTGAGCAACACACTTTATTTCACGTTGCTCCATTGTACTCAACTGTAGAAATGGGTTGCGACGTCACTGGTGTCAAGATGTATCGGCCACTGCCTTTCCCTGGACACATCATCGGTGACGTGGAGAAGGGAGGCAGGTGTGCATGGGCGACTGCTGGTCTTCCACAAACAATCTTGACCGGACTTGTGCCTCGGTAGAAAACTTTCTAGATGCAAATCCCATGGTCATTCGTCACTGAATGTTGGTTTTAACCATTACTTACCATCTAACTTTCTTTGTTTGTAATCAATGATCTATTTGAATCTGTAGGAATTAGGGAGAGAGTAACGGCCTATGCGATATATCATGTGTATGCTGTTCGGTGTATGCGTGTACGTTTGAAATATTGTGCACTTAGTTATAATCATTTGTTCATATTTTTATGTCAAATTATTTAATGATGGTGGTTAGTAATCTTATGTATATGTTAACTATTTGATTCACTTACATATTTAGGCTGTGTACGAGTATGTTTATATCAAATATTTTGCCTATAATTGTAATTGTGTGTTTAAGTTATTCTGGTCAAGTTATTTAACTTATTCTGTTCAAGGCTATGTGTGTGAGCATTTTTACAATAAGTATTGTATGCTGAGTTTTAATCTGTTGTTGATTTGATAGCATTTAGCATATCTTTATTCATTCTAAGATTATCGATGTTCATATCGTTGGCTTCTATATTAACTGTTATAGCTTTGTTGATGTCTTTCCACTTTGTTGATGTCTTGAAGGAGGATGCATGTGTAACTGTATTTTCTCTTACGCATGTATGAAGGGTGTATTGGTACTACCGATTTAAAAAATATCTCTATTAAATGCGTTATATTGCGTATCCACAGAGGGACATACCACTGTCTTAAATGGGGCAGTATGTTGACGTGTAGAGGCTATTTTTCGGTAGGTATCGTAGTAGTGAAGGTTGAACTGTGTTAATTGTATATGTTGTCCCACCATACTGATGGGTCTGGATCACCGTGGTTATTAAGCACCGAATTTCAATGGTATACTCTATTTGGAAATGACACACATCATCTCAACCATGATTGAAGACCACAATAATAATTGTTTCTACTTTTGGCAAAAGGCCAGCAATTATCCCAGTGCATTACTGGTACTTTATTTTATCGACCCAGTAAGGATGAAAGGCAAAGTTAACCTCAGCAGGATTTGTACCCAGAACGTAAAAGGCCGTAACTCTATACTGCAAAGCATGTCGTCCGACCTTCTACCGATACTGCCAATCCACAAATTCCCCAGTCGAAGAACATTTCTAGCAAATACAAAATTATTGAACCATTTTTATTGCTCTTATTTTCATGTTACATGTATAATGTTATGCTCGTCATAGGTAACAAAAATAGGAATACAAATAGATTTTCATACATATATTAGCTATTACAATCCAACATGTATCTTTTTATTTGATGTAGGTTTTCGTAATCACAAAATTATATATTTCTTTTTGTTTTAGAATATAAAAATGAAAACATTAATCATGATTACCTTTAAATTTTGTAGTGCTGTATCAGCATCATCAGCAAAGCTCTGTACTTTTAATATAGTAATATTGTTCTTTTCAAGTAAGCTTACCAATCTGTTAATTGACTGCAATAAAGAAAATGAATAAAATATGAAATACTTTATTGTATATATGAGAAAAAAGCCGAACGTAGATTCATGTGACAAGTAACGGGTAAAATAAGTTAAGATTATATAAATAAATTAGGGGTGTGAAGGGTCAAAAATATTTAAAATGCAAAATCTAAAAAAGAAATGTTTGACAGTTGCGGCGCTTTATATTCTAAGTTTGAATCACATCGAGGTCAATTGTTACTTTCATCGTTCCGATGTCGATAAAATAAGAGTAGTGACATAAATATGAAAGGGGACTTTACTCTTTTAGGGCGTGTATTGTCTGATTTGGATACCAAAACATTCGCTGTTGTAAAACCATATAAATGAATACTTTATTGAAATGAATATTCTCGCAAGCTTTGTACGATAAAACGCAGTTAATTAAGTAAAACACCCTGTGTAGCAATTATATTTCACATTAAAATGCGTATAATGTATTGTAGCCGAACAATCAGAAAACATTCGATGAAGAAAGAAAAAACATTCTTCTTCTTCTTCTTCTTCTTCTTCTTCTTCTTCTTCTTCTTCTTCTTCTTCTTCTTCTTCTTCTTTATATTATATCGAAGCGGTATCATGAGTGGCCTGTGTAAAATCAGTCGATTGAAATTTGCAGACGACAAATCACTTGAGTTGACAGAAGGCGATCTCCGAATTTCACTCTGTAGGTTTGATATCGAGTGCTTCATAGTTCAATTGAAAGTCAGTGCTGCCAAAATTAGGACGCCCCTCCTCTCAAGGAAGCTTGCGCAGTGCACTCAACATATAAATGGAGTTCTACTGACGCAAGTAGAGAAGTTCATGTATATTCGGGGCGGTGTTCACGAGGCATGAGAGGCAAGATACTGAATTAATTGCAAGAATGGCAGGAACTGGTGTAGTAATGCTCCAGTATCAGCATTCAGTAATCAGAAGAAGGGGTGGGAGACCAAACTTTCTATCTTCAATTTGGTATTCGTGTCAACCCATACCTATGGAAATGACAGAAACAATTCGATCGAGAGAGTGCGTAGCTTAGAGATCAGAGAGTCATTCCAGGTTGAGATACTGCTTCTCTGAATTGAGAGATCACAGCTCCGATACTATGGGCATGTGGTTAGAATGTCCCAGGGAAGAATCGCTGGACAGATTTTACAGGGCAAAACCAGCCGGCAGGTGAACCTGTGGTAGACCTCGAACCTGATGGCTGGATAATATCCATGAATGTGGCTGGTTCTGCTTGGGGATCCACCAGGATCAATTGAAGACGGTTTGCTTCTCACAGGACCCGCCAGAAGGAGAGTTTGAAGCCTCTGCCAAAAATAGGATTTAAAAGATGCGATAAAAGACTTTTTGCTTATTTCGAAGATTTTGTATTAAAGTAATTTTATGATAATCTATATATTTTTGTTTACCATAAATGCTTCCCGCTATATTTACAGCCTTTTCAAAAAGATCTTTCGTTACAGGCTTTCGAAAAAAAAAATATTTGCATATTATCTCACAAGGTTGATCATATGTGGGTTTGCTGAAATCAAAGGACGAAACTGGTTTTATCTTTGTCGCTTATGTCGAAAAGTATATAGTTCATTACATGGAACGTAATTCAGGCTTGTGGATATTATTTTTAATTGGCAGCATCGGCAGAGCGTCAGACACCATGCTTTACAACATGAAGTCATGGCCCTTTACGTTCTCAGTTCAAATACCGCCGAGTTTAACTCTGCCTTTCATCCTTACGGGGTCGATGAAATAAAGTACCAGTAATGCTCTGAGATAATGGCTGGATATGTGGCAAAAGTAGAACCAATTATTTTTAATAAATATTAGTCTATGTGTAAAACATTGAGTTCGCTTTGACATTACTTAGGAAATTCTTTCCGTCCAAATCACTTTTACTTGAGTAACACATTCACAACAGTGGAAGGATGGGGAAACAGTAATTGGCCGAATTCGTCATCAGCGTTTCTCTATGAATTGGCTTCGGTGATATGTTTGTGGTATGTGAGTCCCTCATTTGTTGAGAGTTAACTTTTATACCGTATACCTATATATGTGTATATCTACACACACACACACACACACACACACAGACACACATATATATATATATATATATATACATATATAGATAATAATAATAATAATAATGAAATTATTGTGTAATTAATATACACATGTCAGGGAAGTGAGTATATATATATATATACATACGTATATATATATATATATATATATATATATATATATATATATATATATATATATTTTAGTATGTGTTGGTTGTTTACCGATACCTAAAGAAGCAGGTTAGAGCACTCGACGTCGTACGGAGGTTGGTTTCTTTACTCCGGACTACTTTAAAATAATATGTGTAAGTCAAACATGTTAAAATTGGCTTCGTTTATTTTCTTTCGCTGCTATATATATTTCAGCGAATGAGAATAATCGAAGCCACCTTCAACATGTTTTACTTACACATATTATTTCATACATATACTAGCAGAAGTACCCAGCGTTGCCTGGGTAGGTAAAATAATATTTGCTTTGAAGAAAAGGTGTTGATCTTAGCGACTGCGAGTTCCTGGAAAATCGGTCGTAAGGTGTAGCAAATGGCGAAATGTTGAGTGAAATCGTATGACATATGTATGAGGTGGAAAAAATCGTATTTTGAAGAGTTAAACGGCTGCCACGCCGTCACTGAACAAAAAATGCAAAGTGTAAAGCTACTATAAGATTTACAATGATAGGTTCTATCGTAGTATAAAAGTTGATCCAAATAAATTGATTTATGTGTGAGGTGGATTTATGTGGGAGATTTCGAATTTGAACAAATTAGTTTGATTAATGTGGGAGCGAAAGCCGAAAAGATGTAAATTTGAGTCTAAAAGTGGTATGTTTGAATATTTAAACAACTGCCACGCCGTCCCTGAACAAAAAATGCAAAATATAAACCCATTACAAGATGTGCAATGATATATTCTATTTTGCTTTAAAATTTAAACAAAATCGGTGGCAAAATGTGGGAGCTAGAGCCAAACAACTTATTTTTCGATACCTAAAAAAAGGTGACTCCCCTATCGAATTTTATCTGCAGAATGACCCCGGAATAAAAAAAAAACGATACGCTGATATATAGAAAACATTCCCAGATGACTGATCTATGAGCCTGTAAAGTTTCATGAAAATCGGTCGTAAGATGTAGGCCCCTATAGGTAATACACAGACACACAGACACACACACACACACATACTTAATTTTATATATATACAGATATTTATTGAATATATGTTGGTTGTTTACCGACACCTCAGTATATGGATTGGAGCACTCGAAGAAGTATGCAGGTTGGTTTGTTTACTCCGGAGTAATGTAAAATAATTAAGTCAAATATGTAAAATATGTAAAATATTTAAACGAAGCTAAATTTTACATATTTGACTTAATTATTTTTATATATATATATATATCGAATTGCAACCGTGACCATCTTCACAGAAAGTTTCGTGAAATCAAGACTATACAGAGTATTTGTAGTTGTCCCAAATTGAAGGATGATTATTTTAAACTTTAATTTATCTTGAGCTAAGGTTCTATTGATTTCTCCCTGGATTTCCCTAAATTCTGTGGATAAATCTATATCCTGATTCTTTTTGAATTGAGTTTGAATTATTTTCCCACATCTTACGTTAACTATTTTCCAATTTTGACGCTATAGTCACTTATATATTATAGAATACTTTTGGCTTCTTGCTACACTAATTTCTATATCTTTCATTTATATATATATATATATATATATATATATATATATATATATATATATATATATATATATATATATATATATATATATATGAAAACAGGGAGAAATAGACGATTATTAAGAAGAACAATATTTTTTTCCCTTTTTATATATTTCTCTCATTTTCTGGGTTAGAAAATGATTAAAGCGAAATATTTTACTTTGTGTGAAGTGTTAAGGTATTAGTTGATTTATTTATTAATTAACAATGGCATTTATTTATCTATTTATATATTTAATAATTGTCTATTACCGGTTTCAGTATTTTTATGCATTATCAAATAATAGTAATATGTATTTGGGGACCCACTCTCTACCGCAAAGTTCTAGACAAATAGGGCAACGACTTCTAACAACACATAGAAAAGAACTAGAAGATATCTAGACCAAAGGTTCTCAACTGGGGGCATATGCATCCCCGGGGACGTTTCAGAACTCCAGGGGGCGTTTGAGAGCAAGTGGTAGTTAGGGGGCGTTTGCAGCTAGGAGGGTGCGCTAGAAGGCGCTTTACTTTGGTAAGTTTTATAAGCCATATTTGTATGTCTTTGAGACAGCCAGTGTGAATGCATTTGAACGAGCATGCAGGCAGCATAACTATGGTCTGACCGCAGCTCTGAACAGGTTTGCAGGCGTCTCTAGACATTAACCGGCAATTGAGATCTTAAAAATGGAAAATCCCACAGTCAACTGGGTCAAGGATACTTTGAGCGCAGCAAATTAGAATCTTGACTTTCCTTCACCGATAACAATGTATTTTATGTCTGAAGTTATTGACTCAACCGTAACGAGTTAACACTATGTAGATCTATTTTATTCCCTATTGTATAAATAAATAAAAAAATAAAAGAAGAAACACAGAAGCGGGTAGCACACACATCTAGGACCACATAGAACACATACGATGGTAATACACACATCTAGGACCATATACAACACATAAGGAGATAATACACACATCTAGGAACACATGCAACACATAAGGAGGTAATACGCACATCTAGGACCACATACTACACTCAAGCAGGTAATACATACAGCTATGACCACATGCAATACATAAGCAGGTAATACATACATCTAGGACTACATACAACATACAGGCAGGAAATACATACATCTAAGACCACATACAACACACATTCTATCATGTGCTAGGAACGACGCAAGAGCAATGGGTCGGCCAACATAAGGGTTTCGTCACTCTTTTGAAGAGAGAAAATCTATCTGTATTTGCTGTTCATTGGCTGCGAAGTAACTCAGCGAGTAGCTGAGCAAGTCCTTGCAGGTGGCCTTTGATGTCGTCAATTTTATCAATTTTATCAAACGGATTTCCCGCAATGAACGAACTTTTCGGCAACTGTGCCAAGATAATGACGAAGAATTCGTCAATTTGCTCCATACTGAAGTGAGGTGGCTTTCAAAGGGCCTTACGCACTTCATTGAACTCTTCGATTCTATCATTGAGTTTCTGCGAGGACGCAACACAGAACTGTACAAGAAAACCCTGGACATCTTCGACAAATGCAATAGCGTCATTTTGGCTTTGAAGGGGAAGAAGATCACCTTGCTTAAAGCAAGGAATGCTGTGAAAACATTCCTGGCCAAATTGAATGTCATCGAAAAGAATCTTTGTTGACGGGAATTCTATAATTTCCCTAGTTTTGCCAATGTTCAAAACGTTGTAAGTGATGACCAACTCCAAATAAAAACCACTCACCTCCGTGCGCTACAAGACAACACGAGAGAACGGTTTGTTGACCTTTTGCCGATGGCCATCCCAATGTGGATAGCAGATCCCTTCATAGCTACCGTCGATGATTTGGACGTTAAATTTCGGGAAGAATTCATTGAACTTCAAGCAGATGACATGATCAAAATTAAATTTTCCAAAAAAGGTGAACCCCTTTTTGGGATGCAAGAGGAAATTCAGCGTCGATTTCCACTCCTACATGCAGAGGCTAAGAGATTTGCTCTGCCTTTTCCAAGCTCACACTTAGTCGAGAGGAGGTTTGGCGCTGTTTCCAGACTGTACAGTAAGGCTCGCAACGGCTACAATGTAATTACACGTGGAGATCTTCGGCTACATCTTACGAACATCCAGCCTGGCGTCAAAAAGTTAGCTATACTCCATGAAGCTCAAGCGTCCCATGGAAATAAGGTCAAAGTTAAAGTGAGTTGATTTATCAGAAAACTTGGATATGCTATTGTTACAAAGCAAACTAACAATTTGTTTATTTGTATTTGCAGTCTGACTGGACTGGAAACCATCTACTTCAATTCACTTACTCATTTGTTGTATATATTTTACCATTTACTAATAAATATACCCTCTTACGTGGTCATGAAAACCCTCTTCTGTGATCTCTAAGCTCACAAACGGAGGGGACATCAAGTTAGATATAACAATTTATCCTGTCGTTTTCATTAAAGGGAACATTGGAAAGCTTTGAAATGATATAATTGCCACTTTCTTCCAGATAAAAGCACTCTTGGGAAAGACAGAGGTGTTCTTGTATAAATGTTCAAAATAGCTGGTAACGCCTGGTGGGAATATAACAAATTCAGCTGGCCCTTATTCATAAAAAGAACATTTATGTTCCTTTTTTTTAAATTTATATATTTCCTTTCAAGGAATGTATTTATTCTCTCAGCTACCTACAATTGTATCTTTGGAATATTGTTAATCAATCTTTTAGTAATCTACAGATATCAAAATCAGTAGTATATTGAAAAATGGAAGAATAGTGTAGGCGGCGTTTCGTTATTTCGAGGGACAAAAGGGTGCGTTTGGCCTAAATGGGTTGAGAACCTGTGATCTGGACGACTGCTTCATCCTCTGGCATGAAAGTATATATAGATTTATCTTTACATTGTCCTTTAGTACATCTTATGCTATATACTATATTTCTTGTTTTACAGTTAATATGGGGGCTTAGTTTACGATACAACCCCTAGAGGTGAATTGGTTTACAAATTTAAAAGGGCCCTAGGTAAACTTAAACAAAATATTAAGATAGTAGAAATACTATAAAAACACTTATTAGTAATACATACCCTTTTCAAAGACATCCCTGTATAGATAAGAAATGCATAATCTGTAAACTAAGCCCCCATATTAACAGTAAAACTAGAAACATAGTATATAGCATAAGATGTACTGAGGGACAATGTAAAAATAAGAATATAGTGTACATAGGTGAGACAGCTCGTAGTATAGGAGAACGATTAAATGAACACTAGCGAGAGCTTCAAGATAGATAAGATTCATCAGTACTCCACCAACATGCTAAAATAGAACATAAGGGCAAATTAGTGAACATAGAACCAAAAATAAAATCTACACACAGAAAAGACGTAATGTTTAGACAAATCACAGAGGCAATACACATTTATGAACTCCAAACAAAATTAAATAGAAAACATGAATGGAATAGCAACATCACAATTTACAATTAAGGACAACATGAAAGCAGACACACATAGAACAAACAACCAACCAATAACCAGTAACACACAAAAAAACAAGATGGCGTAGGACAGAACAAAGGAGAGGCACAAAACAAAGAGAAAAATACTCAGTCACTGAAGAGGTCACAGAATGTGTGATGAAAGAACTTTGACAATATATGAACAACCGTCCGGTTGTGGAACCAACCAACCAACGAACCAACCGGAAATTTATAAATTCTTAAATATATAAATTTAATTTATAATACATTGGAGTGAAAATTTCTGGTGCGTGTGTTACTTATTAGCAACATGGCCCTTCCAATATATGACAATATATATATATATATATATATATATATATATATATATATATATATATATATATATATATATATATATATATATATATATATATATATATATAATATATATATATATATATAATATATATATATATTTAGGAAAAGGTATGACCCCGACGGCAGAGCTCAAGCCGTTTCGACGGCTATTTCTGGACTGAAATAGCCATTGAAACGGCTTGAGTTCTGTCGTCGGGGTCATACTTTTTACTATTACCCACTCTACTACCCTAATTATTGTATTCTATAGGGCGTTATAGTCCATCTGCTCCCTTACCACAACTCCTTCGTTATATATATATATATATATATATATGTATATATATTTATTAAAATAACAGATTAAAGTTTAAGCAAAGAATCGCTGCTTTCACCCTTAACGGGATCTTCTGAAACTAACAAAGTCAATCTGTAAACGCAGAACTGGATATTTCAAAAAACGTTGCAACCGGAGGAAGACAGGAAGACGATACTTTGTTTCGTGGTAACGTTCGCTGGCAAAGAACGGGAACAAACGAATGATACGTCATTAATAGGAGCGGTGAAAAACAATTACGTGCAAGGACAGAACCACGTTTATGGTATAAAAGAGGCCGTAGACTAATGTTCTCTTAGGTGGTGCATAGAGACGTTCTCTGGCAATGAACGAAAAAACGAAGATAATAAGTCATATGTGGAGTGTGGAGAACAATAGCACGCAAAGATAAAACCACGTAAATGGTATAGCAGAAATCGTAGACTAAAATTCTAACCAGGAGACCAAATGAATCTCCGCTACTGAGTTAAGAACAAAGTAAATAAATACAATATAGAAGTAATAGAAACAAATAAATACATACACGCAAACAGATACGTACATACACAAGCATACGCAAAACCTTACCACGGGTATACAAAACCACGCACATATAAATATGTGTGTGTGTATGCTTGTGTACAAATAAATAAATAATTATATAAACGTATATAAGTAAATAAATACGTATATAACAAGCGCACACGCATACCTACATATAAATACACGAATGTTCGGAGACGTAAGTCAACTAAAACAAGAAGTACACATATACACACACCCACCATACGTACGAACCTGCACACTCACGCGGACGCAAAACTCCCGTATACACATAGCCAAACCCTAAATACCAGAATATGTAAAAATGATACGCTATAATAGTCAAATATACGTACGAGAAGGTATACATACCTTCACAAAACATACTGGTAATATATACTTGCCTATGCAAATAAGTAAAGGAATAAACAAAACATATACTTAACTCCCACATCAAGACGTAAAATATCCACGTATAGATCGTGCTATCCGTTAGGGTATAACTTGGGGCTGTAATACAGGAAAGTTTTGTGCAATTTATGTTTACAAGCCGAAAGTGCCTCAGATTTTTTGTTTAATATATATATATATATATATATATATATATATATATATATATATAATGAAGAAAATGTGGTAAGGAACCAGGTGGACCATAACGCACCAAAGTACTCAATACTTGGGGTAGTAGAGTGGGTAATAGGAACCAGTAAGACCCCGAGAGCTGAGCTCAAGCCGTTTCGACGGCTAATTCTGGACTAAATGAAAATTTATCCTGGTATTTAAATAGCCGATCTTCTCAAGGGGTAATTCCATATATGGTCAAAGTGATTGTCAAAAATCAGTAGTAATTCTGTGGTTGCAAATTAGTAGGGGAGATGGTGGCTAAACCTGCCAGTAGGAGAAAGAGGGGAGGGGGTGGAGTAGACCCAATCAAGCGTTGGTAGTGCCAGCTACAGCTGGGCATGAGGTCAAAGAATATACAGGGGAGGGGGAGGGGGAGGAAGTCGGAACGGTAGGTAGAACAATGGGGTGTAGAAATATATAGGAAAGAAAAAATACTGAGAGTGAAGAAAAGCAAATAAAGAAAAAAGTAAAGTAAATTAAATTCTACGACCTAGGTCTCAGGCTATTGTTAGGCTAGAATAAAATAAAGAAAGAAAGAAGTAAAGAAAAAAATAAATAAAGAAATAACGAAATAAGTAAAAGAACTAGGTGGGACGGAATAAGCAAGGACCCTTTTAAGAGGTATAAGTACGTAAATGATACGGTGACGGGTCAACAAAAGGGGCCAAAATACTAAAGAGACTACCACGAAATAAACAATAAAGGTTTCCATCCCGGGCCAGCAACGACCCAGTGCAGCAAAGTGAACTTGTACGAGATAATAATTCTGAGTCCCGAGAAAAATATATACTAATGCTAACTCTAAAAGATCTAAAACAAGCTACATGAAAGTTCGTACGAAATAAAGGTAGAATACGGAGAAATAAATTCAGAATCCACCCCGCCCAGAAGTAAAGCGAAGCAAGAAATACTGAAAGGAAAAAATAAGGCATAAGTGCCACTAAGAAATATAGAGGGCACAGAGAATAGTGGGAGCGGTCGGAAAAAGGGGGCAAGTATCCGGGGTCTAAGCCAACTGCTATAAAGGGCGGAGTCCGCCAAATCTATCATAGACTAGGGGACGGGGTGGTGGGGGTACTAAGGCTACATGGGGCCAAAGGGCAGCCTCGGGTGGGCGAGAAAAGACGCCGACAAAGGAGAAGAGCTGGGGTAGAAGGACTAAGGAGAGAGGGGGAAGGAAATAAAGGAAGCGATAAAAGAATACAAAGAAGATCTTAAGTCTTCCTTGGCAAGCAGGGGTTACCCATTGCAAAATCGGCAAGTGGGGTGTTATAGCCCTAGTCTACCCCCCCGGGTCATTATGGGGTTTGAGGGCGAGGTAAGTCCTACGCAATCTATGTTTACATGCAGTAACCAGTTGATCTTTCTTGTTTAGGAGTTGGTCCGTCGAAAACAGCATTTGTAAAGTTTCCTCCGAGCATAAATTGCACGGACGGCGTCCTCCCGTGTAAGAATTGGCTCTGGACAGTAATCTCCAAGTGAGATCATAGGTGATGTTGTTGTCCTTGAGGTCCCATATGTGGCCCGAAAGTGTAGTGGCGTGACGCCGGGCCGGGTTTCGGAAGGTATGTCTATGTTGGTATAGCCGGGTCTTGAAGTCACATGCGGTAAGTCCTATATAGGCTTTGTTGGAGGTATCCGTCCTCACGTTGCACTGGTAGATCACATTACGGTCTCTGCATCTATTGTCGAGTGGGCAAATAGATCTATCCGGGCAGTTACACCCTCTGGTCGGTTCTCCACTGCTATTTAGTTTATTTCTGCCATCGGGGTTGAGTTTTTTGTTGTTAGAGGAGACGATGTTTTGTGCGAAGTTTGGTGTAGTGCTGTAAGATAGTTTGATGGTATTTTTGTTAATTATGTTGTGGTAGCGGTGTTGTAATGGGAAGTATTTTTCAATGAGCCTAAAGAATAGTTTCCCGATGGGAGTTGTCACCTCTGCGTTGTGGGGAGGATTGAACCATGTTACATTGCGTGAGCGGCGGTGTCTCCTGCTGGTTCCGCTATTGGGAGCTGGACAGTAGGATATTTCCTCCCGGAAACCACTCCGCTTGAGGGCCTGGTTGTAATAAGGCGCATGTTCATCGAATATCCGCTCATTAGCTGACAAACGGGATATGCGAAGGGAGATGTTTTTGACCAGGTTGTTTGTGATGTTCCTAGGATGGTTTGATCGGCGGTGGATGTAGTGCAGATTGTCATTAGGTTTCCTGTATGGGTAGTACAGGTCGTTTTCGAGGTCGAGGGTCACGTCCAGGAAGTTTACTCGGGTCAGGGACGTTTGTAGGGTTATTTTAAATCCCCAGTCGCGGAAGAATCTGATTAATTGTTTCCGGTCCCGATCTGTACTAATGGGGTTGTACCCTTTAAGGGTAAGGAGCCCATCATCACGGTACAATCCACCACCGAATGCAGGAAACATATCAGTGAGTTTGGCTATTAGGAATAATCCTATAAGATCTGTGACCTCCGCCGAATCCGTGGCGCCCATGCTGACGTCGAAGGGTGAGTCGGGAGCTCTTTTTATCCATTTAGAGTCGTCAAAGAGTAAGACTGTCTTCCTGGCGTGGAGGATGATTTTTCTTTCCTGGTCGGTGATGGGCACAAGTGTTTCGGCGAAGTCCAAGGCGGCAGTAAGTAGCGGTAAGGTGATTGAAGCATAGTAGCTCTCTATGTCGAACTGTATGAATTTAGTTTCCCTCAAACCCCATAATGACCCGGGAGGGTAGACTAGGGCTATAACACCCCACTTGCCGATTTTGCAATGGGTAACCCCTGCTTGCCAAGGAAGACTTAAGATCTTCTTTGTATTCTTTTATCGCTTCCTTTATTTCCTCCCCCCCCCTCTCTCCTTAGTCCTTCTACCCCAGCTCTTCTCCTTTGTCGGCGTCTTTTCTCGCCCACCCGAGGCTGCCCTTTGGCCCCATGTAGCCTTAGTACCCCCACCACCCCGTCCCCTAGTCTATGATAGATTTGGCGGACTCCGCCCTTTATAGCAGTTGGCTTAGACCCCGGATACTTGCCCCCTTTTTCCGACCGCTCCCACTATTCTCTGTGCCCTCTATATTTCTTAGTGGCACTTATGCCTTATTTTTTCCTTTCAGTATTTCTTGCTTCGCTTTTCTTCTGGGCGGGGTGGATTCTGAATTTATTTCTCCGTATTCTACCTTTATTTCGTACGAACTTTCATGTAGCTTGTTTTAGATCTTTTAGAGTTAGCATTAGTATATATTTTTCTCGGGACTCAGAATTATTATCTCGTACAAGTTCACTTTGCTGCACTGGGTCGTTGCTGGCCCGGGATGGAAACCTTTATTGTTTATTTCGTGGTAGTCTCTTTAGTATTTTGGCCCCTTTTGTTGACCCGTCACCGTATCATTTACGTACTTATACCTCTTAAAAGGGTCCTTGCTTATTCCGTCCCACCTAGTTCTTTTACTTATTTCGTTATTTCTTTATTTATTTTTTTCTTTACTTCTTTCTTTCTTTATTTTATTCTAGCCTAACAATAGCCTGAGACCTAGGTCGTAGAATTTAATTTACTTTACTTTTTTCTTTATTTGCTTTTCTTCACTCTCAGTATTTTTTCTTTCCTATATATTTCTACACCCCATTGTTCTACCTACGGTTCCGACTTCCTCCCCCTCCCCTGTATCTTCTTTGACCTCATGCCCAGCTGTAGCTGGCACTACCAACGCTTGATTGGGTCTACTCCACCCCCTCCCCTCTTTCTCCTACTGGTATGTTTAGCCACCATCTGCCCTACTAATTTGCAACCACAGAATTACTACTGATTTTTGACAATCACTTTGACCATATATGGAATTACCCCTTGAGAAGATCGGCTATTTAAATACCAGGATAAATTTTCATTTAGTCCAGAATTAGCCGTCGAAACGGCTTGAGATCAGCTGTCAGGGTCTTACTGGTTCCTATATATATATACATATATATATATATATATATATATATATATATATATAGAGAGAGAGAGAGAGAGAGAGAGAGAGAGAGAGAGAGAGAGAGAGAGAGAGAGAGAGTGTGTGAGAGAGAGATATTGATATATAGATAAATAGTCCTCTAGAAGTGATCTATATATATATATATGTAAATACACACACACACTAACGTATCCGAGGGTATACATATCATGTATATCTATTGTGAGTCATTGAGTAATGTGTGTGCCTGCGTGACTGTGTGTGTGTTTTTAAGTATGTTTATATTTGAGGTATTCAATGGATAACAATTAAATATGTTGGCAGTTCTTCTATCACCTTTTACGAATGGTCTTCGCATAAACCTAAAATTAAGACAATATATGCGTATTTCTTTATGTATGTAAATGTGTATGTATATATGCATATATTTTGTGTGTATGTGTAACACACATATACACATACACACACACATACACGCACACACATATATATTATATACATATAAATATATTATATGTACATATATATATATATATATATATATATATATATATATATATATATATATATATATATATATATATATATATATATATATATATATATATACTTACATATATACATTTATATATATGTCTTTATGTATGGTTGTGAGTTTGTATCCATACACATGTTTGGTGAACGAATAAACTGGTAGTACATATTTATTATAATTGTTCGGATCCAACCCAATGACCTTATTTCAGAGATATACTTATACCCTTGACATGACCTATTCCTCTATTTGAACTTATTTTCTATTCTTGAATGTAGCATAGTATATCAATATACATCGATTATTTTCATAAACATTACTTTAGACATTAGAAATGTGGCTAGATATATTTCCATACATACATATATACATACAATCATACATGCACGCATAGATACAGACATACAGACGTTAACAACTTAAATACTATCATAAGGGAATGTTTTTTCTCTGGAGATTATACATATATATATACATTTACGTGTGTATATATATATATATATATATATATATATATATATATATATATATATATATATATATATATATATATATATATATATATATATATATATATATATATATTTTATATATATGTATATATATTTATATATATATATATATATATATATATATATATATATAGTATATGTATATATATTTATATATATATGAAAAAGTATGACCCCGACGGCAGAGCTCAAGCCGTTTCGACGGCTATTTCTTGACTAAATTAGAATGTTTAGCCTGGTGAATAAATAGCCGAACTTTCAAGGGGGTACTTCCGTATATGGGAAGATTGTAGTTGTCAAGAGGATTGGTTAAAATTTGTTGTAAACACTAATCAGTCTATCAGTCTATCATTTGATGGGAGGTAGGGGTAGCGGAACTTGCCTGTAGAACAATAGGGGAATGAGTGGAGCGGTCGAGCGTTGAAAGTGATATGTATACAGTAGATTCTAAGGCTAGTGTATGAAGTGGAGGAGGGAGGTTATAGAATAAGTAAATTGAATGAGAGTAGGAGACAATAAAAGATAATAGAAAGAAATAAAAAAATATATAAAATTAGATAGGGAGAAATGAATAAAAATATCACAATTCTATTTTACAATTACAGGTTAATAAGTTGAAAATAGAAAAAACTTGTAGAAATTGAGTCGTACCAGAAGTGATACAGAATTAAAGGGGTTTAACATGTCTGCTATAAGTAGTTAGGAAAACGTATTCGGCCAATTCTATCATAACATTACAAGGGTGGGGGAACTGATGCTACAGAGGCCCGATGGGCTCTATCGGGGTAGACGAAAGGGAAAATCAGACAAGAAAGAAAATAGGGGATGGAAAGAAACAGGAGGAAGAAGAAGACGAAGAGGAAAAGAAAAGATATACATCTACCTAAGTAAGCTGGGGTTTCCCCTAACTTATTCGGCAAGTAGGGGGTATCAGCCCTTGTTTACCCACCCGGGTCGTTATGTGGATTGAGGGCGAGGTAAGTCCTACGCAATGTGTGTTTGCATGCGGTTACTAGTTCCTCTTTCTTGTTTTGGAGTTGGTCTTTCGAAAACAGCATTTGTAATGTTTCCTCCGAGCATAAGTTACACGGACGAATTCCTCCCGTGTAAGAGTTAGCTTTGGACAGTAAGCTCCAAATGAGAATGTAGGTTATAATATTATCTTGGAAGTCGCAGATGTGGCCCTAAAGTGTAGTGGCAGGTCGCCGTACCAGGTTTCGGAAAGTAAGTCGGTGTTGGTAGAGCCGGGTCTTGAAGTCACACGCGGTTAATCCTAAGCTTTGTTGGAGCTGTCCGTCCTCAGGTTGCACTGGTAGATCACGTTACGTTCTTGGCATTTGTTGTTGAGGGGGCACGTAGATCTATCAGGGCAGTTAGACCTCCAGGTCGGCTCTCCACTGATGTCTAGGATATTTCTTCCATGGGGGTTGAATTTTTTGTTGTTTGAGGAGACGACGTTTTGTGCGAAGTTAGGTGTGGTGCCGTAGGTTAGTTTGGTGGTGTTTTTGTTGATTCTGTTGTGGTAGCGGTGTTGTAGTGGGAAGTGTTTTTCGAAGAGTCTAAAGAAGATTTACCCGATAGGTGTTGTCACCTCGGCATTATGGGGAGGATTGAACCACGTTACATTGCGTGAGCGGCGGTGTCGCCTGCTGGATCCGCTAAGGGAAGCTGGATAAAAGGATATTTCCTCCCGGAAGCCACTCCGCTTGATGCCCTGGTTGTAATGTGGCACGTGTTCGTCGAATATCTGCTCATTAGCGGACAAACGAGATATGCGGAGGTAGATGTGTTTAACCAGGTTATTGGTGATGTTTCTAGGATGGTTAGAGCGGCGGAGGATGTCCTGTAGGTTGTCGTTTGGTTTCCTGTATGCAGGAAACATTTTGGTTAGTTTAAATTGTAGGAATAATCCTATAAGATCTGTGACCTCGGCCGAATCCGTTGCGTCCATACTGACGTCGAAGAGTGAGTCGGGAGCTCTCTTTATCCACTTAGAGTTGTCGAAAAGTAGGACTGTCTTCCTGGGGTCGGGCATGATATTTCTTTCCTGCTCAGTGATGGGTGTGAGTCTTTCGGCAAAGTCCAAGGCAGCGGTAAGGAGCGGTAAGGTAATAGATGCATAGAAACTCTCTATGTCAAACAGGATGAATTTTGTGTCTCGTTTGTATTCCATATTCCTGAACCATGAGATTACTTCCTGTGTGCTGGACCATAGGCTAAGTCTCACGTTCTGCTTAACTTTCGGTATAACTCGGTCTAGGATATTTTTACTGATTCTCCCTATGTCCGACTTCGTTGGGTTTATAAGCCTAATCGATGTTTTGCGGTCGAAGTCGGATTTGTGGTCCTTCAGTGCAGTCGGCGACCGCGAGGCTGGACATAATTTGTTGTCCATCTCGATTTATGTCCTCGTTAATTGAATGGTTAGCCCTTTTTATAGGTGGAGTTTAGGCTGCTCCTGATCAGTGTGTGGTATATGTCAGGGTTGACGAAGTAGAGGTTTCCTATTTTGTCCGAATGCACCATGATGTCGTTGGTGTTTTCATACTCTGTTATTTTGCTACGGAGTTGTTGTAGGAATCTGGTGTCTGGGTTTGAATTTAATGCTCTTGACCAGGTGGAAAAGGTCGTTCTCGAAGGGTGAGAGCATAGGGTTCGGAGGGGGAGATTTGTAGGTATTGAATCCGAATCTCTCCTTGGTGACGAAGCCCTTATTGTCGCGGTATCTATCGTAGAATAAAGTTCTCCATCTTAGTCTTTTCGCAGATAGATCCATTTTTAGCGTGAGCATCCGAAGGTAAAGATTTCTCGGTGGAACTGGAATGTTCTTGGTGGAGAAGTGGATATAGTGTTTTCGCATTCCTACTATTTAAACTCAATGAAATGTTTCCAGCATTCGGCGGTGGATTGTACCAGGATCATGGGCTCCTCACCCTCAACGGGTATAACCCCAGTAGTAAATACCGGGTCCGTAAACAACTAATCAACTTCTTCCGGGACTGGGAATTTAAAATAACCCTACAAACGACACTAACCTGAGTCAATTTCCTGGACGTTACACTTAACCACGAAAATGATCTGTACTACCCATACAGGAAACCAAACGACAACATGCACTACATGCACCGCCACTCTAACCATCCTAGGAACATCACCAATAACCTGGTTAAAAACATCTCCCTCCGCATATCTCGTTTGTCCGCTAATGAGCAGATATTCGACGAACACGCACCTTATTACAACCAGGCCCTCAATCGGAGTGTCTTCCGGGAGGAAATATCCTTTTATCCAGCTTCCATTAGCAGATCCAGCAGGCGACACCGCCGCTCACGCAACGTAACTTGGTTCAATCCTCCCCATAATACCGAGGTGGCAACACCTATCGGGAAATTCTTCTTTAGACTCCTCTAAAACACTTCCCCCTACAACACGGCTACCACAGCATAATCAACAAAAATACCATCAAACTCTCCTACAGCACCACACCAAACTTCACACAAAACATCGTCTCCTCAAACAACTAAAAATTCAACCACTATGGAAGAAATAACCGAGACATCATTGAAGAGCCGACCAGGAGGTGTAACTGCTCTGATAGATCTACGTGCCCCCTCAACAACAGATGTTTGAGAACGTAACGTGATCTACCAGTGCAACGTGAGGATGGACACTTCCAACAAAGCTTTTATAGCATTAACCGCGTGTGACTTCAAGACCCGGCTCTACCAACCCCGACATACTTTCCGAAGCCTGGCCGGCGACATGCCACTACACTTTCGGGCCACATCTGGGACCTCCAAGATAATAATATAACTTATAAATCTCACTTGGAGCTTAGTGCCCAAAGCTAACTCTTACACGGGAGGACGTCGTCCGTGTAACTTATGGACGGAGGAAACATTACAACTGCTGTTTTCGAAGGACCAACTCCTAAACAAGAAAGAGGAACTGGTAACCGCATACAAACACAGATTGCATAGGACTTATCTCGCCCTCAAACCCCATAACGACCCGGGTTGGTACACAAGGGCTGATACCACCGTACTTGCCGAATAAATTAGGAGAAACCCCAGCTTACTTAGGTAGATGTATCTCTTTTCTTTTGTTTTCCTCTTTGTCTTCTTCTTCCCCCTGTTTCTTTCCACCCCCTATTTTCCTCCTCGTCTGCTTTTTCCCTTCGCCTAACCCGATGCAGCCCATCGGGCCTCTGTAGCATCAGTTCCCCCACCCCTGTAATGTTAAGATAGAATTGGCCGAATACGTTTTCCTAACTACTTATAGCAGATGTGTTAAACACCTTTAATTATGTATCACTTCTGGTACTACTCAATTTCTACAAGTGTTTTCTATTCTCTACTTATTAACCTGTAATTGTAAGATAGCATTGTGATATTTTTATTCATTTCAAACTATCTAACTTGATATATTTTTTTATTCCTTTCTATTATATTTTATTGTCTCCTACTCGTATTCGATTTACCTATTCTATAACCTCCCTCCTCCACTTCATACACTAGCCTTAGAATATGCTGTATACTTATCACTTTCAACGCTTGACCGCTCTACTCACTCCCCTATTGTTCTACAGGCAGGTTCAGCCACCCCTACCTCCCACCAAATGGCATGATAGACTGATTAGTGTTTACAACAAAATTTAACCAATCCTCTTGACATCTACAATCTTCCCATTTAAGGATGTACCCCTTTGAAAAGTTCGGCTATTTATTCACCAGGCTAAACATTCTAATTTATTCCAGAAATAGAAGTCGAAACGGATTGAGCTCTGCCGTCGGGGTCATACCTTTTCCTATTTTCCACTAAGTATTGAGTACTCTGGTGCGTTATGGTCCATCTCGTTCCATACCACAATTCCTTTTATATATATATATATAAAACTATATATATATATATTTCTATATATATATATATATATATATATATATATTTCTCTATATATATATATATATATATATTTCTATATATATATATATATATATATATATATATATATATATATATATATATATATATATATATATATATATATATATATATATTTCTATATATATATATATATATATATATATATATATTTCTATATATATATATATATATATATATATATATATATATATATATATATATATATATATATATATTTATATATATATATATATATATATATATATATATATATATTTCTATATATATATATATATATATATTTCTATATATATATGTATATATATATTTCTATATATATATATATACATATATATATATATATATATATATATATATATATATATATATATATATATACGTTATTAAACAAATGGAAACTATATTTATAAAACCATATTTATTTCGTTATATATATTTCTGGGATATCATATTAAAAATATGGTATGCCTTCCTCAGACAAAATACAATATATAAACTGTTTTATAAATTATTTTGAAATACCTTAGATTAATGCAACTTCCATTTAAAAAGTTGATTTGGTAGTGAAACTGTTGAGGACAGTTATAGAGAAAGAAAGACGAAGAAAAGTGCTTTTATATCAGTTATAAAATATTTACTCATTGTAACCCAACAATTTTAAATAAAACTTTTGCATATATATATATATATATATATATATATATATATATATATATGTATATATAACGGCGATGAATTAGTTTTGCGAGGGTTTTGATATAAAATCGTGTGTCGAAACATATATTGTATATGTATTTTTGACCGTTGCTCAGTCAATGGTAACATTGACGACCGAATAAATTAAATTAAACGATATAAAAGACAGAAAAGCGAAAACCAACCAAATAGTGAGCGTGTTCTGTTATTAATTCTGGTAATATTATTACACAAATATGATCCTCCCCAAATATATGTATATATATATATATATGCATATATATATGTATGTATATGTATATATATATATGTATATATATATATATATATATATATATATATATATGTGTGTGTGTGTGTTTATGTGTCCAACTGTTTTTATGCGTGTAGCCTACGATCCTCCTCATGTTCTCTGTCTTTCAAATTCCATTACGTTTTACATGATGCTATTATGAAAGTAAATTGCATGAGCTGCCATGCAATGAATATATAATATAGAAGCTAATGACTCACAGATAAGAAATGGTTGGCTTTGTTGCTTTTAATTTATATTTGACAATGTGGCTATGTCAGATATTGGTAGCATATATGTGAGTGGAAATCTTATATAGCATGAACTTATATTTTGTTAGTGCATGAGATCGCTAAAACATATATGCATGAAATACACACATGAATAGCTATTAACAGAGAAAATCATAGCATGCAAAACAACACTTCTATACATGTAGATAACTGACATGTGCGCTCCTACTGTAACATACACCCAGACGCGCTTACACATATACAGATACGGACACACACACACATATATATGTTTGTTATATTTGTGTTTTTACATGTATATATGCCTATATATATATATATATATATATATGGAAAGTTATATTTAAATTGTTGGGTTACAACTAGTAAATATTTATAACTGATATAAAAGCACTCAACAAGTATTTGGAGTATATTTACGATATTAAATAAATGGAAACTATATTTATAAAACCATATTTATTTCATTATATATATTTCAGGGATATCATATTAACAATATGTTATGCCTTCCTCAGACAAAATACAATATAGACAGTTTTATAGATAAATAGATTTGACATACCGTTCAACATCGACTTGTATTTGAAAAAGTTGATTTGGCAGTGAAAAATTGTAAACAGAAAGAAAGAAAGAGAGAAAGAAGGAAAGAAAGAAAAGAAAGAAGGAAAACGAAGAAAAAGAAGAAAAAGAAGAAATGTATGCAACAAAATAGAGAGATGGAAAGATAGATAAAGAGAAGAACTTCATGTAAAGAAACAGAGAGAGATATATATAGAGAGAGGAAATAGATAGAGATAGATATATATAGAGAAAAGTAGGTAGTTGGAACGTATCAATGATACATTTATTTATTTATTTATTTATTTAGCTCTAGTATTAATGTAAGGGAGATATATGTGGTTAGGAAAGAAAACAGCCGTTATATAGAGAGAAAAATGAAAAGTAACCAGACATAGGCGAGGCATAATTTAAAAACCCTATGTTTTAATGTAGAAGTATTAGTACGTATAAAAACCAGGCGCTATAATGTAAATATCAGTATTCTTGAATGAGACACGTATCCATAATGTGTGAAGAGTAATGATCTTATGTTTAGTTTTAAAAATTCATATGTTTATATGATAACTAGACGAGATTCTAGAGATACGTTTTTGAACAGAGTTTACTATGACCAACTATGGACCAGAGCAGATAGAGATAGCAATTTTGACATTACTATGGGATCATCCGACTCAGCTCAGGTAACTGACCTTGTGGGCTTATTTTTAATCAATTCGCTACATAGGAAAATACCTGGTACTACCGGAGGTTTATATAGAGATGACATGCTTTTACTTATTGATAATAATAACTCTGAACTAAATAGAAAAAGAAAACAAATTACACAATTTTTTAATTACTTTAATCTTAAAATAGAAATTGAGAACAACTATAGAATTGTCAATTTCCTAGATATAACATTAAATCTCAACACATGTCTTCACTATCCTTTTCACAAGTTGAATGAAAACTTAAACTATGTCAGCTTTAACTCTAACCACCCCAGATCTGTCAAAAACACTATAGTAAACTCTGTTCAAAAACGTATCTCTAGAATCTCGTCTAATAGAAAGATTTTCGACGAAAAAGCCCAGTACTACAATGAAGCGTTAGCTAGAGCAGGATATAGTGATAAGATTATGTACATAGATAATTGTTTCTACTTTTGGCACAAGGCCAGCAATTACCCAGTGTATTACTGGTATTTTATTTTATCGACCCCGTAAGGATGAAAGGCAAAGTTAACCTTGGCGGGATTTGAACTCAGAATGGCAAGGACCGTAACTCTATGCGTCAAAGCATGGCGTCCGACCCTCTACCGATACTGCCAATCCCCCACATAGATAATGATAGACAAACTAAACAAAATAACAACTATTTTAATTACGGCAACAACCTTAACAAATATAATAGAAAGCATTACAATAATTCCAAAAGCCAAAAAAGAAATAGAACTAGGAACATAATTTGGTTTGCCCCCCCTTTCTCCCTAAACATTAAAACCCACATCGCTAAACTATTTTTTAAAGCTCTTGATAATCGCTTCCCTAGAACACATAGGTATCACTCAATTTTCAATAGACATACTATAAAATTAACCTACTCATCCACCAAAAATTTAGCACAAAATATTAATAGAATAAATAATAGGAACTTAAAACCTAGTGATAATAGCATAAATAATATACAAGTTAACAAATGTAACTGTAGAGATAGATCTCAATGTCCGTTAAATAACAACTGCTTAGTTAAAAATATAATATACAATTGTAATGTTAAAACTGACTCTAATTCTTTTAACTACGTCGGTTCCACATCGACGGAATTTAAACTTCGCTATAATAACCACAAGAATTCTTTCACAGATCCAAGCAAAAAATCTTCAACAGCACTATCAGGCGTACTCTGGCAACTTATGCTAGATAACGTTAGATGTTCGACGGCTTGGAATATAGTCTCAAGAGGGATTCCTTTTAATTCATCCTCTGAGACATGTGACCTCTGCGCAGAGGAGATATTCTTTATACTAAAATCTAAAAATTCCCTTAATCTACGGACAAATTTATTCAGTTGCTGCAAACATAGATTAAACTCAACTTTTAAATATAAATTTAAATTTAAAATGTAGTATATTTAGTTTATTTTATAATTATTTGGGAAACTAGCCGATAAATCTTTCGATTTCTTCTTTTTATTCTTCTTTTTCTTTTTATTTTTATTTAAACATTCTTCATGAAAAATTAAACTACCCTAAAAGTTGATGCTCCAAATATTTCGAATAAACGTTACTCTAGATAAACTTCTATATTAAATATAAGAACACATGTAGACCAAATGGGCATCCTAAACTTTTTGAAATGATTTTTGCTAGACGCGATTTGATAAATCATTTTTAGCTTTATCTGTTTTCGACTCTGATGCTTATAATGAACTTGGCAATATATTGTCAATTAATTTTGAAGGGTTGATCTTTGTGGTTTATTTTTATTATTGTAATATTTTCTAATATTTTTATTTTTAATATGTAATATTTTTTTGTAATATTTTTATTTTTTAGTTTTCTACTTTATTATTATTTATTATTATTATCATTATTATTTTTTGTTTTTGTTTCTGATATTTTTAATTAATATATTGAAATCTGTTCTCTATTTCTGCTTGATAGATAATCATGTAGAGTAAAGACAAGAATAGTATTGTTAAAATTAATATAGACTCTATATATATGTGTATATATATACACATATATGTATACTTAAATTTTTATAGCACAATGAGAATGTTCTCCGTGTGAAATAGGGGTTTGCAGAATTGATCACGTAAATTCACATCGATGTTTGTAGTTATCATATAAACATATGAATTTTTAAAACTAAACATAAGATCATTACTCTTCACACATTATGGATACGTGTCTCATTCAAGAATACTGATATTTACATTATAGCGCCTGGTTTTTATACGTACTAATACTTCTACATTAAAACATAGGGTTTTTAAATTATGCCTCGCCTATGTCTGGTTACTTTTCATTTTTCTCTATATATAACGGCTGTTTTCTTTCCTAACCACATATATCTCCCTTACATTAATACTAGAGCTAAATAAATAAATAAATAAATAAATGTATCATTGATACGTTCCAACTACCTACTTTTCTCTATATATATCTATCTCTATCTATTTCCTCTCTCTATATATATCTCTCTCTGTTTCTTTACATGAAGTTCTTCTCTTTATCTATCTTTCCATCTCTCTATTTTGTTGCATACATTTCTTCTTTTTCTTCTTTTTCTTCGTTTTCCTTCTTTCTTTTCTTTCTTTCCTTCTTTCTCTCTTTCTTTCTTTCTGTTTACAATTTTTCACTGCCAAATCAACTTTTTCAAATACAAGTCGATGTTGAACGGTATGTCAAATCTATTTATCTATAAAACTGTCTATATTGTATTTTGTCTGAGGAAGGCATAACATATTGTTAATATGATATCCCTGAAATATATATAATGAAATAAATATGGTTTTATAAATATAGTTTCCATTTATTTAATATCGTATATATATATATATATACGCCTATCTACAAATGTATATATGTATATATGCCTATCTACAAATATATATATATATATATATATATATATATATATATATATATATATATATATATATATATAGTTATGTAATAAACAACATAAGATAATTATTTCATTAACCAGTAGTTTCTTGAAAGCAAACATTTGCTTTCAGTCATCAGAATGAAAAAAATCCTGGTTTATTTATTGACAGTGGATTTGACAGTGTCAATAAATACACCAGGATTATTTCATTCTGATGACTGAAAGCAAATTTTGTTTGCTTTCAAGAAACCACTGGTAAATGAAATAATTATCTTATGTTGTTTATTACATAACTATATATATGTATATATATATATATATATATATATATATATATATATATATATATATATATATATATATATATATATATATATATATTTGTAGATAGGCATATATACATATATACATGTGTAGATAGGCATATATATATATATATATCTATTTAATAATATTAACCTTAATTGAATATATATCCTACCAGGAATGCTTTTTGTGAAAATCAGTCTTATGGAACTATTGTCATCTTGCCTGACGATTTGAACTTTACAACACCACCTGCCTCTTTGAGGTCAAATACCAACCCTACTAGTATCTACAAACTGACCAATGAGAATTAAGACTATTCCTGCTGACAACATTAAATTATTCCTAACAAGCTCATATGTCCCAAGGCTCTGATACCATCAACACTATAAACACAGAGCTGGCATATCTAAGAACTGACTAACTGCATGATGAGGTCATAGACATTCAATGGCTATCATCGAAATTTATATAGCAGTAAATAAAGGATTGTGAGTTCATGCAATTGACTTATGTTTCGGCACTATATATATATATATATATATATATATATATATGTGTGTGTGTGTGTGTGTGTGTGTGTGTGTGTGTGTGTGTGTGTGTGTTGAGTACGATCAGTTTCTCGATATCACAACTGCCCAGTTGGATGAATAACATTAATCAATTTATCTATGGAATATGTGGCATTCTGGAATGTTTCCCCGCTTATCAAGCGAAGCAATGCTTTCGATTATACCACAAATTCATTTTCAGATTACTTGCGATCATTTATACATTACGATTTTAAGTCTTCAATATTTGATATCATATATTTTGGTTATCATAAATCTATGATTCTAGTTATTGGCGCTAATTTCACTGCTGTTGTTGTTTTTACAGAGGCTAATGTTTATGTTGGCGCAGTTGTTTCTGTATCACAGTACTTTAAGTTTGGCTGAATATATATATAGTTACTTGGTAAAACTTCAGCTGTTATTAACAGTCCATTTAGACTATGTGTGAGATAATAATGTGCAAATTATCCTGCAGTGGCTTTTCATATAGGATGGAAATACATACCTAGAGCAAGTTCAGCTTCTCTCTCCCAGTACTGATACGGTACTGTACACTAACAATTGTTATTATTGGTGGTGTTGTTAGTGATGAAGATGGTGCTGGTAATTTATAGCTCTACAAAAACCGTCGATGAAGGGACGGATATAATCTAAGGCTATATCGGTCAAGACTATATATTCAAGACTAAACCACCAATACTTCGGAGAAGTCTTATCCTCAAATCATTTTATATTCTTTCATTTTGAAATCAAAAGGGCGTTGTTTAATCGCTATTTTTCCTTATATTTTACAGATCGAACTTATACATTCAGGCGTCTTTATTGGATCGAGCTGTATACCATCATTCTGTGTAAGGGGGAGTGATAATATAATTGGTAGCTGACGTTCTGTTGGATAGTATTGTGTCGTAAGATCACTATAGTTAATGTGCAAGAATAGCTTTCTGGCTCTTTGTATATTGTTAGTCATTCCTCACAAACACAAACATAGACACATACATGCACACACGCATATATATATATATATATATATATATATATATATACGAGTATGCTATAAGGATTCTCCGCACTCTACGTTACTTACGTATACCACTCTAAATTGAATAATGGTTATACAAGATATAACTGGTTAAATTAAAACTACTTTTCTTTGAAGTTATCAGATACAATTTTGTTTCCCTTTCCAATATCTTCAAACGACTGAGTAAGCTTAGTTTGCGTTTCTATCCACGGGAATCGTATGTGCGTTGTTATAAAATGTCTATAGTTTTAGGACGGAAAATACATGCTTTCATTGAATAAATGTCTTCAAACAACCCATGACCATGAAATATGAGAAATCAGTTTCCTCTTTATAAATATTATCGAGGAAATGATAGTAGATGTTGTATTTCTATGTTGAAAGGCATATAAGAAAATAAAGTAATGTAATAGGATTAACGTTTCATAACACAGTGAAGTACTCTCATCTATACCTGTGTGAAACATAACAGAAATCATCCTTTTTGGAATTATTTCAAGCATAGTTGAAATCGGAACTGAGGATCATCTTTACTTATACTTATATTATGCATTAATTAGTCAAATGTTGTTTCATAATCACTGCGCCTTCCTTTACACTAACGTTTATGTTTCTTGAGATTAATATATGATGATTAAATACTCACACCCATTACAACTATTTTAGATTCGATGCCATTTTCGCATGTCAGTTTTGCTTCAAAGAGTATTAACAGAATATTATAGGATGCACAACCATCTATGTTTGTAAGTAGATTTTCTTCAAATCACAGGTAACCCTTTTAACGAAAAAGAATTTGGATAGAAACACACACACACACACGCACACACATACACATACACACGCACGCACACACACACACACACACACACCCACACACACACACACACACACACACACACACACACACACACACACACACACACACACACACACACACTTATATATATATATATAAAAAATGTAATCGAGTTTTTTAATATGAATAATAATATTCGATTCGTTTGCAATTATGTCAATAGAATGAGCCCCTCATTCTTGGTCTTGTGTTGGCATGCAAACAGAACTGCAGACACTAATGTTTCTGGGTGTTACCCTTCATCAGTACAGTTCACTGATCACCTGTCTATTATTTCCTTATATTTTGTAATTTTATATATATATATATATATATATATATATATATATATATATATATATATATATATATATATATATTTATAAACTGGTTTTGTACGTGATATTTATACATATATTTGAGTACATTTTATACTGCACAATGGAAGAATGATGTAGGATGCCATTATTGGCATATTCAGCATATTAGATCTGCCCTTATCTCGCCATAGCTTTCAGCAACCAGCTAAAGGCCTTTAGGGTAAATATAAATCATTTGTTGTAATCGATTCTTTCAACGTCCAATTACCAATTTGAATTAACATCAATTCCCTGAAGATAATTTAATGAATTCTAGAGTAAACACATATCTTTGCAGGTGGCATTTCCTGAACTTTTCTGAATTCGAAATATAATGCAATAGATTAATCTGTCTATAATATATACAATTTTAATGAGATATCTTTGATCACTATATCTCCCATGAAATAGATAGTGCCTGGTGTGCGAATTTGCTACATGTTTTAATCATATGTTTCACTACTGGTACTAATATACAATACATGTACTGTATATTTGCATGTAAATCGCAAATGATATGCTGTCATATTCACATGGAATTACTAGAGAAATATGGTACTCGTTTAAATGGTGGTGAAGAATATATAGTTTGCATCTTTTCAGATTGAACAAAGGGATAATGAAAATCATTTCCCCCTAAATATGTTATCATTTTAAATCCAGCTGGAATAAAATTAGCTATTTACGTCTCATGAACTGATAATTGAAATAACATTGATAAGCATGGATGGAATTATTCTGCTAGTCCTCTCTGAAAATATTCGTATCAAAATGTTTAATTAGACAGTATTTTAACGTGCTCTTTTCTATTTAAAGTTAATCGGAAAACATTCATTATGAAAATAAAGCGTTCATTGGCAATATTGGTAGAGGGTCATGCATGCTTTCCAGCGTAGTTACGTCACGTTACGATCTGATTTCAAACTCCGCCGAGGTTAACTTTGCCTTTCATCCTTACGGGGTCGATAAAATAAAGTACCAGTAATGTACTGGGTAATTGCTTGCCTTGTGCCAAAAGTAGAAACAATTATAATTATATAATTAGTAAGTGTGCCCCATTCAGAATATATTCATAAATCAATATGCATATATGTTATCTACACACACATGCATTCACAAAAACACACAAAGAATGTAATTTATATCAACGGAAGCTAAGAAATGTCTATGCTCAATGAAATACAAACAGGTATGATATTTCAAAATATGTCATTTTCTCTTTGGAAATCATATGTCTGTATTCACCGATAATGAATTAAAGAATGCCAAGTGTTAAAATTGATTTTAAACATATAAAACATCTAAATACTTAACTGTAAATAATTATACATGTACACATATGATCAGTCGTGAAATTTAATAGAAATTTGTCGTTTTTACATATTGATATATCAGATTTCTTTTATCTGTAGTAGTGGTGGTGGGAGGGATGAATTAGTATGTACGGGGGCTTTGGTTACATTTCTGCTGTACTGGTGCTGAGAATATCCAGTTTGTTTATTATTTGAATATTTCTATGCAGGAATTTTACCCAAGAGATATATTGACAATGCGACGTATTTGTTTATGCATATTGATAACATATACGGTCTCTATTTTGAAACTGCTTGCTTTCGTTTAATCAATTATATTCCTCAAAGCAAGTCTAAGTGATTAATCAGTTTATTTGATAATGTAATTTCTACAACTATATCAAAATAGAAATATAGATACTGCTGATATTTAATTGAAAGAAAAATATCTTCTTGGGAATGGATAGATAGATCTTCAATAATTACAGAGATTTCAAAAACTTAATTAGAAAACGAAAACATGTTACGATACACTAAAAAGTGTTTTGTATTTATCTTTCATTTTTCAAAAAAACCGTTATACATATATGTTTCTTAATGTCACACGTCATTAGGCAAATGTCAACTTTATCATTAAAGTGGAATATAAAATATCGCTGAATATAAAATATCGCTGAAGGCAAATTCATGCATATACATTCTCTTACGTTCACATACACTTACACGCTGGTACAGAAATGCATATACAATGATATTTAGATTGATAAAAACAAACATACACATACATGCACACATACAAATATACATACAAACACACACACGTGTGAATTTATGAAAATACTAGGAAATATTATAATTTTTATGTGAAGTCATAATGCAGCTTATGAGAAAGGTTTAATGAGCTACTATAATTAATTCTTATTTTATTCCGGATTTAAAATGTTATATTTTTATAGAAAGGTGGACGTAATAGTAATTTTTAATTAGTGTGTATATGTGAATGATGGTTTTGTAGGGTGTACATATCGCCCGTCACTCTTGTTATTACATAATTCGTAACATAGTAGAGGTAATGGAAATTGTTTCAGGATTTATATAATTTAAATTACAAGAATTAACATAAGATAATGTGTCTCACTTACGTTGAGAAAATATTTATTAATTTAATTATTTAAGAAAGTGAAGATATATAATGATTGTTTAGATATAATTTAGATTAAAAATTGTAAATAGTTTTAGTATAGGATTAGAAGAATATCAGCTTATTTGTACTGAGAAGGATATATAAAATTTAATGTATAGTAAATACATCTTGTATGATGGTTTAATAATATTAAAAGATGAATATTGTTTTCTCGAAATAAGAAGGTGTATCTATGATATGATTTGTTAACGTGGTAAAGTTATATATTTAATAATAGATGGTAGTGAAATGCTATTCGATTTTTTATGGTAGCTAGTTTATTATATAAACATTTGAGTGTGTATTACACACATACACACACTCACACACACACATACACAAATATATATATATATATATATATATATATATATATATATATATATATATATATATATATATATATATAGTGGTAGAACACTGGAAGGTAATATCAGTAGTGGTAGAGCACTCAGTCCATGGGACGAGTTAGGTATAAGTGGTTACACAACACTTAGTTCAACATACGAGAACATTTGTTTCAGCTTAGCGGAACCGCAGCTCGTAATGGACATCGTTCCGTATAAACATGTCCATTACGAGCTGAGGATCCGCTAGGGTGAAACAATTGTTCTCGGTATGGTGAACTAACTGTTGTGTAACCACTTTATATATATATATACGTAGGTCCCGGGTTGAGTCGGGGATAACCACAGTAAGTAAGGTACTCAATACATGGCAGAGTAAATTTTTTTTATTTTATAGAAGGAGCTTCTACAGGACTAGTACTGTTTCATTCAGATGAAATCTTCAGGAAGCTGGGTGTCGTATTAAGTTCTGGTATTTATACATTTAGGTAGTGGCAAGGGAGGGGTGGTGGATGGGGGGGGGGATGGTATTTAGATACACAGGACCACTTCATGGCCCAGGCCGTTTTTTATGGGGAGTGGTCAATTAGCCAGAGTGCTTTTTTGAAATAAATAAATAAGTAAATAAATAAATAAATGAATAAATAAATAGATAAATGAATAAATAAATAAAATAAATAAAGAAATAAATAAAAAATAAATAAATAAAAACTCCATGAATAGTAATTCAACAGATATATAGTAGGGAAATGTTTTAGGTGGGTTGGTAATAGAAATTAAACATTTAACAAGACCGAATCATGGCACAGACTGGGATGAGTGGTCAAGTTAACATACAAGCCACAGGTGGCCAGAGTGTTTTAGTAGGATGGAAAGAATAAAATATATTTAAATACTCACAACAACATACAAAAACACTTACACACACGCATACATATATACTTACATATATGTACACACACACATACATATGTGTGTGTGTGTGTGCACACTTACACATTCACACACACATACACATACACATACATACATATATATATATATATATATATATATATATATATATATATATATATATATATACATTTATATATATATATACACACACACACACACATGTGTGCGCATACACATACACACACACACACATACATATATACACACACACACACACATACATACACATATATACATATATACACAGGAAAAACACAAACACACAAATATACACACACGCATACACATACACACACATATATATATATATATATATATATATATACACATACACTCGCGCGCATACACATACATATATACATATATATATATATATACATATATATGCATACATACACACACATATATATATATATACATATATATATATAGACACCAACAAGTACGTATGTCTCTCTCGTGTAAACTATACTATACATACACATACATACATTTGCACACACATACATACACATACAAACATTTGCACACACATACATGCACATACATACACACAAACACATACATTCACACATATATATACATATATACACATACACACACACGTACATATATAATCTC